>JAOUZG010003783.1:529199-551090 GCA_026289955.1 Argiope argentata
ACACACACACACACACACACACACACACACACACACACACACACACAGCTCCCTCCCTATAGAAAAGAGGTTGCAAAAATAGTCGGAGGATATAAACTCCATTTGCAGAAGTTAACAGTACACATGTAAACAGCAAATAGTATTTAAATGAATAAAAAACAACAACGCAACTACATACCCCTTTTCGCAACCAACAGGCTAAAGAGAGGATTGATTCAACTGCAGCTTTTATATATGTTTTCTGATTAAACACAAAATTATGTAGAAAAATCTAAGAATTTCAACAGCGATATAGCTAAAATTCTTGTATTTTCGAGAACCTTTATTTCTTTTTAATCTCGAGAGGGTAAACAGGTTGTCACTTAAATTGGTCTTCATTAATCTACAGTGCATGAACATATTTATAAATCTTTTTTCTTTAATATGAGACTAACTGTGCAGAGAAGCAAAAATACAGATTCCCAACAATATTCTCACAATTGTAAGACAAATGTAATTTTTTTTGTTTCAAAAAATGTTTAATATCTAAAAAAATATTTGTAAAATGTATCTGTTATGAAGGAAACAAAAAGTGCGTTTAGAAGGAAGATAAACGACTTTTTAAAAATTCGAAATGAAATTTTAAAAACATATCTGATTTAAAATTATATTTAACTCCGCTCGGAGCAGAAAATCTTTCCCTTAATTAAATAAAAAATCCATTTTTTTGTTATTCCATTATTAAAAACTGATACTAAAAACAAATAATTTTATGATTAATATGCAGGGAATCTTTTTTAGAACAGAAATATTCTATTAATCAAATTCACTATTATACAATGATTTTCAGAAAATATATAAAATGAAAATTTCAATAAAAATTCCTTAAGATAGATACTCAGTTTAAAGACTACAGATGAAACAATAAATTATTAATTCTATGAAATATAAAGATTAGAAAACCTTTTATTATATTTATGAAAAATTCGAATGAATAATAATTTGCATTTTAGAAAATATGAAGCATAACAAATTGGCTGATCTTTGATTGCAGTATTTTTTATTAATGCATATTTCCGGTAAACTTTTTGAGCTGCTTCCTCTTTAATATTGCTGTGAAATGCCGTGGACTAGGAACACTTAGAATTGGAGATGAGGTGCTCTACATTTATGTTTGATCCAGTATTCCAATGCTTAATCTAAAAAGTGGTTGCCATCACCCATCTAACCTGCATGCCAAATGAATTCTTCAATTACGGATTCGTTTCCCATTCAATGGTTGTATTCAAAGGCGATCGGCGGGGGCTCGGAGCATGTGGAGTTAAGTCCAGGAATTCTGGGTGTGTCCTCCTCCCGGTTCCCCAAGGCGACTCCGGACTTTCAAAATCGTTTGCGAACAGTGGTCTTCTTAAACCGATGTGTCTTCGCCTGAAGGCCGAGCGAGGAGTAAACATTCCATACCTCCTATCAAATCTTCTGCCTACCGTTTGTGAGATAGGGGGTGTTCCTCGGACGATGATATTTCTTTGCTCGATTCTCCTGGGTGGCCTAACAGCTGCTTCCTGGAGTGCTACAGCCAAATCGCACACCACTCGTTGCCCACTCGGCGATCGCCTGATTTCCTGCGGCATTATCTCTACATCTATTTTCAGTTTGTCCACCTTTCCTGGGGTAGGGATGGCAACTGTCTTTCTGAATGACGATGCACTCCCTTCCATCGAATCGAGTGGACTTCCGCTACCAGACAAATCGGAGATGTTTATCATTTCAGATGGAGGTGACATGTCGCCTATAAAGAAATCAGCGCCACCTGGACTGTGGGGAGACCGCTCGGGTGTTGGGGATCCTCTTCCTGATAAATCAGAGATGTTAAGCATTTCAAGGGGTGGTGACGTTTCGCCAATGAGGCCCGGTGACATTGAGGCTTCTAACTGAGAGGGGCTGGATCTGAAGGCTGGAGAAGAAGCATAAGCAGGAGTGCCGATTGCACCTTCAGGAATGCTGCCTACTGAAGCGGGGGATGGAGGGCTGGTAATGACTGGACTGGGCGTTCGAGCAGCTGCAAGTTCTGGGGGTCCGCTGGGAGATAATCCCAATTGTGTTTCGAACTCCATTGTCTTTCTCTTCGCTCTCATTAAAGCTTGATAGGTGCTGGCATATCCTTGTTCGCGGAAGTTTAGAGTTTGTTTTCCCTGCTTTAGCAGCCATTCTAAAAGATTAGAGTTAGTCCTGTACTTGCTGAATTCGGCTCTCAATTTTGTATTCTGCAAGAACAACAAACAAAAAAATGGACATCAGTTTGAAACTAAGGAAAAGATAAAATTTCTAAACTTATGAGCCCTATTTTCTTCCTAGGATGCATTGGCCTGGTGGTAAGGTCTCGGCTCGTGAACCGAAGGGCTTCAGGTTCAAGACTATCCCACAGAATAACCGTTGTATTAGGGGGCCTGTTGCACGTGAAATCCATCAGGGCTAAATATCCTCTCGCTGGTGCGGTAGGGTTAGGGGTAGTTCCAGCACAGAACGTCGTCTCATATCCCCGTATTCGTGGCCATTCAGGTCCCTGAATGGTTTGGTGGGCAAGTTACGAGAATTTGATATAAATACCAAATATTTACAACAGAAACAACAACAACAAAAAACTATTTACAGAATTTACAGGCATATAAGAAACGATATTGAGATGAGTTGTTTAAACAGATTTTTGACTTTTGAAAAAGAATTTGAAACAATTATTTGTTGAAATATAAAATGTGTAAAAATGTAGATATATTCCGTGTTCACTAATTTTTATCACTCAGTAGATGAGGATAGAGTTATAAAAATCACATGGAAAATAATTTGGTTAATAGAAACGAAAAGAAACTATTTGATTGAAGTGTATGCGGTGCTTGTTTTTTCCCTCAATCTTTGTGAATATGAGACATGATGTTGAGAATTAGAGAAGCAAGAATGGATCACTATTCTCACTTCTAAATTTATTAATCCTGTGGATTTTTTTTTTGTCTGAAAAGGAGGTTGTTGAAGACTCATTTCAGGGGGGGGGAGGTAATGATGATGATTTTTCCATATGTCAAGATATTGTAAGGATGCATTCCGTAACACTAGGAAGTACCGAGTCATTTGAGGAGATTGCTAGCTTAGGTGACGTCCTCGTCATCTGACAGAGTTTGAAAATTACGAGGTCCGTACCAAAATAACCCTAGTATTGCTTTAAAACGGAGTGTTGATATAACTAAACTAAACCAAACTAAATATATTTTCTTCCTACATAATTAAAAACATGAAGAATTTTCTTTACTTCCAGAAATATTCATAAAACATTAGAAACCTTATAAAAATTTAAATTTTGAATTTTAAACAGAATTTTATTTTTAGGTCAAACATGAGATTTGTGTGTCTCGTAGTTCAGTAAATAAAATTGAAATTTCCGCTTTAGATGAATGCAGAAGTAAAGGTCAACAAGGGGTTTGATCTTTTGTCAGATTTGTTCCTAAATGTGAAACGTTTTTACATATTAGATAATAAAATATTCAATACACGGTTATCAAATTTTATCGTTTGGTTATCATATTCATTTGAAATCAGGCAGTGAGATTGTAAATTTGATAGAAATGTACGAATTCGGCAAAAAGACCATTCTTCAGATTTCATGAGTCCGGATTGAAGCTTTTTAAACAGGGTTTTTGGATCATGTTCACAGATATATAAAAACGGGCTATAAACTTGAATAAATCCAGAAATTTCTTTTCCGGATTCTGGGGTGGTGGTGACTGAAACATGGAAATTTGTGGAAATTTCGGGTTCGAATTTTTTGACGATTACAATACTTTATCTTATTCATTTCTTATGCGAGAAAATAAAAAAAAGTTGAGGTTTAGAATTGGATGCTTGTGAACACATACATCTGCTTTCACATGTGCTATCATACTGCAAGACTTGTGAAAAATAAGTTGTTTTACGAAAGAAGATTTGAAAACGCAAAAAAAGGTATCAAATTGAAAATTCAAGGTCTCGATGCACTTTCTAACCTTTGATTCAAATAAAACTGTTGATTGGCTTCTTGCAACTTTGATATGCTTTTTCAGTTCAATAACTAATCAACAATTAGAGTTTTAGACACGAAGGTGATGTTAATAGGGGGGGAGGTAAGAGGACATACCCACCCCTTTCGATAACCTCTTGCCACCCTTCACCCTGTCAGAGGAAAAATCAGAGTTCCAGCAAAATTCTTCACCGCTTCAGATCGGTTGCAGAGAATTAAGCTTGAATGAATATAACCTGAATCTCAAATGGACTGCACTCACTCGGGACGCTGCAATGACCGGACCGACGCTAAAGCAACACTGGCGGGAATTGTGGTTGAATCCTAAGAGCCATCACCAGTTGCGGTATCACCAGTAACCCATGCCCAATGAAGTATATCCCATCTTTGATGGGAGAGACCAAACTCCTCCTTTTTGCGTTATTCAAGGGTTTCGAGAACCAAGTACCATGCCGGAAGCTCCCCAGTTTCAATTACGAGGTGACCCACCCTCCTCCCTGTGAGACAAATGAATACGATAATATAAAAACCATTTTAAAGTTAATATATTATAAAAAATCGAAGTAACTGTTTAAGTTTATAATTTGAGTTTCTTTTGACAAAATGGCCGGATGAATAAGATGTTGCATTTTTTGAATTTTTATTTGCCATTTAGCTAAGATATTATCATGATTTATGAAAAATTAGGTTTTTATTTTCCTTCATCATCTTGACTACCAATGAAATTATTAAAAATAGTATCATTCATGAATCGGATGATGTGATTATTCTAATCATTTAAGTTTTATTGAAGAGTTCGAAAATGAATCCTTATTTTATTCGTCCAATTGTTTCTTCCTCGGCAATGAAATAACAAGTTTTTCTAATTTATTATTTTGTTTTCATTATGATAATTTTTGAGTAAAATATGATTAATGATTGAATAAAAATTAATGAAACATAGGCAATTATTGTCAAAATTCTTTTTCAATATACATGATAAAAAGAATTTCTTTAGTGTAGTCATGTTATGTCAGTTCTCTATAAATCACTGTAGTGAGTAAATTAAATTATTATAAATTTAATTTATCGAATTTTGAAATATCATTAAAGAAATTTAATTAATGAAAGTTTACCAACTGAAAGTGATGACAAAAAAAAATTGAAAGGACCTTCTTTCAAAAAATTGTGAATGACAAGGCTAGAAAATTTTGAAGAGCAGCGATTTTGATCTTTAGAGTCTTGACAGTTTAGTTAGTTAGAGTTGACAGTTAGAATGACAGTTTCATGCTTCAAAACGTGACAAAAAATTAACTATGCACGTTGAATGTCTTTTTTAGCTCGAAGGATAGAAAAAAAAACTTAATAAAGGGCTTCAATTTTAATAAAAAAAGGTCTCGAACCTAATTTAGATCTTTTATGATTATCCCGTTTACATGTTTTCGAAAGTACAGACCCACAAGCTGTTTAACTTTTTGACAGAATTGATTTAAAATGAGATAGGAGTCTACAATTTAGATGATAAAGCTACATCCAAATTTAATTTAACTAAGTCATGGTAATCACATGCATGGGATTATATAGATCGATAGAGGATCAATGACTCATAGAATTTGATTTAAAATTTGATAAGGATGGATTTAGATGTTGAATCACTGCAACAAATTTTATCCTCCTAGTTCCGAATTTTTGTAACTACTGTATTCAGTTGCATTCGAATATTCAAGTAGATAGATTCCTATAGATGAATTTATTTCAAATTTAGGTAGAAATTTTCAAGTTAGTTAAGTCGATATACCAGATTTCAATGGCCTGGCTCCAAGGAATTTTGAGCAATAGCCTTCATTGACTGATAAATATAATTTTGTACTTTTATCAAAATCTTGAAGTCGAATGTTTTGATGATCAAAATACTTCGTATATTTAGTTTAGAATAAATTAATAAAAGTATCTACAAATATACTTTACAGTCAGGTGACAAAAGCCAGAGGATACTTCCCAATAACGGGTCAGATCCCCCTTTGCCCTGCAAAGTGTATCGATTCGTCGGGGCATAAATTTATGAAATCGCCGGGAATCAGTTGAAATATTGTGCCATACTGCTTCTGTAGACAATCATGATAATGAATTATCGCTGGTGCAGGATTTTGTCCGCGAACTAACTCTCTATTATCTTCCATGAATGTTCGATACGATTCATTCAAAGCAATCAATGTAGCCAAATTATTCTCTGGAATCATCCAGAACGGTCTTCAAACCAATCCCAAAAATTTGTGGTTCAGAAACAAGGGACATTGATATCTACAAAAATTCCATCGCTTTTCAGGCCCTTGAATGATTACAAGGGGTCTCTGAGTTTCTGAACTCTATCATTTCCAGTCTACGTTCTGTTCAGTAGGAATACAGAAGCTGTCCATCCCTTGGTCCATAGCTTGGTGTGGTACGAAGACATAGATCATACTTGAACCCTAGAATCATCTCTTACCTATTGAAATCGTGGCATCTGATGCAATCAGGGTTTACCAGTCGTCTAGTGACCAACAGACATATTCAAGAACACAAGAGAGACTTTTCAAGTGATCCTTGTTATTAAAATGCAGTCGGATCGATATTCTATCCGTTAAAGTTAGATTACCCAGCGCTATCCAAATGGGCACATCCGTCATACCTTCTTCATTTATCCCCACGGTTATTTGCTAGACTATTGACACTTATAATTCCAAGCACGCGTCGCTGGTCAGAAAATCAGCCTTTGTATTATTCACAATGAGAGATTATGCTTGGAATTATGTATTATAGACACACTCTTGACACTGTGCATCTTGGAATGAGGAATCCCCTAACGACTTATGGAATGGAATGTCCCAGGCCTGAAGTTCCAACTACCATTCAGTGTTAAAACACTTTTAATTACCGTCGGGTACTCATAACAACGTTAAAAATCTTTTTACATGAATCATTTGAATATAAATGAAATTCCTGCCAGCGTACTGCCCCTTTATATATTTTGCATGCGATAATACTTCTTTCTGTATACTTGCATACTGCTAACCCATGACTTTTGTCTCTTCAATGTATTTTGGGATACAATAAATACTAATTAATTAAAAAGAATTTGTTGTTAAATTTTAACGTAACTATCTAAAATTATTAAAGAGAAAACTCACTTCTTCCTCGCAAGCTTGAACTTCTTTCTTGATTCGTGCCAATTCTTCTGCTTGATCTTGTATATGAGGATAGAGCTCATTGATTTCTCTATTTACGTCCACCCATTCATTTTTCTTCTTTAAGAAAATACGACGCATGTGCGTCGAGATATCTTTGGCAGCTGCCTCGTAGACTTCAGCAGGAAGTACCTGAAATATAAAGCAGAAATCATTGAACTCAAACTGAATGCCGACGACCAAAATTCAGTGTGATTCTGAAGGCACAAGAAAATGTTTTTCGTCAATAAAGGACGATTGAAAGATACCTTTAGAATCTTTATTATCATATCTTTCTGTGCTACTCTCTTGCATCAATTCCTAGTTTTGAAATAAATATTTTGGGAACAGGAATAAAATAGCCTTTTTGTGGTTCTTTTCTTTTGATGAAGGTTAAAATTTGGCAATACTATTTATAAATCACATCACGTGACTCACATTCTGAAGAAAGTCAACTAGAGATCTACTGGACAGACCATTGGTTTTAGAGTTATAGAATTTATTTTGCTCACAATGTAAGGTTTATACAAGTTTTTTTAATTAAGTTTCTAATTAACTGAAAATTAATTGAATTAAAAAAAACTTTTTCTGTAACTTTAAAGCATATTTTAGAACAAGAACCATTTTTTTAATTCTTCATCTTAATATTATTATTATTAATAATAAAGATTTTTTAGCGAAACTAATGTTAATACTTTTACAATTTTTCTCTAATTTTAATAAATTTTGAAAAATACCTTAACTCTATATTACAATAATTTATTTTGTAAATATAAGTTGTTTTTATTATACTCAATCATGCTGATTATATAAAACTTTTTTTAGATGCAAGTTATAGTTTTTATAATTGAGAATGTAGGCCTCCTGGCATAAGGGTAACGTGTCTTCCCAGAGAACTGGGCGTCCAGGGCTCGAGTCACTGTCCGGGCATGGCTGTTCTATCTGTAAGGTGTACGAATGTGCCCTCATGTAAAAGGGGGCTGTGCAAACGACTGTAATGAATGAGTTGCTCAGCCGTACTCTTGGCCCTAATTGGCGCTACAACAAAACGAGAGACACTGATTAGGCTTAAAAATCGTTGATGTCTCGGCGAAGCTTGTCTGTGGCAAGTGTCACTAGCAACAATAAATGAGAATATCGGCTTCTTTCGCAATTCAGTATCCGCATGGTTTAAAATTACAGCTAATACAATTTTTCGTTTTTCTGAAATTAACGTATTGCAAAAGGTACTATGTTATTCAGGAAATTTTTTTTTATCAATGTTATCAGTTATGGATTTCTTAGATCTTAATTCAACGAAATATTTGACTTGAATTGAATTAAGACAATGGTTTCAATTTTATATTCTATAATAAAAGAGAACTAACTTCATTGTAACTTTAACATTAAAATTTAACAAAGATTTACAATTTCGATGTGTCAATATCACGGGCAAAATTTGCTCGTTTCGTTTCTACATTATCGTAATCTCAAAACGCTAAATAGAATGACAGTTTTTTAGCTGTGTCCTGGCATAGGGGTTGCATGACTTCTCCAAGATCTGGGCGTCCCAGGTTCGAGTCCCGGTTTGGGTATGGTTGTTCTTCTGTGTACTATCTGTAAGGTGTGTGAATGTGCCCCCCCATTGTTAAAAAGGGCTGTGCAAGCGAATGCGATGTATGAATAGCGAAAGTCGTACTCTTGGCCCTAGTTGGAGTTACTGCAAACGTAGATTAGGCCAACGCTAATTAGGCTTAAATCGCTGACTACCTTATCGAGCTTGCCCATGGCAAATGCCATAAGAAACAACAATAACAACATTCTTTTATGTAGTAAAAATAAAAAAAATATGGAGATTCAGCAAAAAAGGGCTATTCTTTGATGATTGTACAGTACTGTGCAAATTAATTTCATCATGTTTCCTTTTCCATAATATTCATACTTTTACAAGGATTTCTTTCCTTTCCTTTCCACTTCCATTTTGCTATGAAGGGATGTTGGTCCTGATTGGTCTAAACTGTGACATTTGAATCATTGTGTATAGAGAATTTTCATGTCAGTTACGTTTCAGCTGTGATTAGAAGTGATCGAATTCGGAAATGGCACATTCTAACGAATGCGAAAACAAAATGGCTATAATTTCCAAGAAAAAAGATTACCGTTGAGTATTTACTTCTGAGTTAACAGCAATTTTCTGTGCCCTTCAGAAAATATCTCTTTCTCCTGAACGTAACTTTATTATTCATACTGATAGTATGAGTGCGTTGGATCCACTTTCGCACCAAAGCAATCAGATGCATCCGATCGTGTTTAGAATTCTATTCACTTCAATTCTTTTCAACCCACAAAATGAAGGTTTTCACATTCTTTTTAGTTGGAACTCGAGTTATGTTGGCATTTCGGGGAATTAAAAGGTTGATTCAGGGCAAAATCTGCAAACTCTTTTTTTGCACACATGAACTTCCATATTGTGACATTAAGAGATATTTTATAAAACATATTTATTCAACATGGCAATCAGCATGGCATCTGAAAATCGAGAATAAACTCCATTCTGTCAAATCTAAGATCGGTTTATGGCCTGTCCACCCTATACGGGAGGTCGATGTCAAATTGACTCGCCTCCGTAAAGAACACACCCGTTTTACTCATCATCTTGGGTGAAAGGGCGCCAATGTGTCCCACTTGTCATATTGCTTTTAGTGTTAAACTTATTTTGATTGAATGAACAGTTTTAATTCTTATCATTGTCCTTTTTTTTTACTCTTCTTCCCTTAATTGGAAATACCTGGTGGGTGAAAAATGCTACCCAAATATTTTTAAATTTTTAATAGCTAGTGGTTTCATCAAATATATTTAACATCTCTTTCATCTGTTTATTTTTCATTTTATGCTAAATGCGTCTTCTTTAAATTATTATTTTGGATTTACGTTAATCATTGTCTTACAGTTTTTTAATATTTGTATCTACACATTTTATATATTTTCAATTACTTACACTTACTTCTAAAATCGTGTTTTTTTAAATGTGCATGCTGATTTTACCGCATGCTTGGCGCAGTATAGCCAAATATGGCACTTGCGACAATGATCCATATAAACCGACCAAACAAACACCCAAGAAAAAAAGACTGGGATATTTACTCCAAATAAGCAAACTCTATGAATATGAAGGATATTGTTGGTCCCGCTAGAATTGAAAAATCCAGTATCCCCAAGATTATTTATCGACAAAATTAGTTTGGTCCAACTTTTTTTTTCTAAATAGGAGAGTAAATTTGGATGAAAACGTAAAACAACACCATGGAAAGTTTAGATTTTTTTGTTCAAAATTATGAAATACTTCCATGGCATCTTCTAATCCAAATAGTACAAATCAAATAGCAAGAGAAATGTTTGGTACCTTGCTTACAAATCCAACATTACAAATCTCAGGGGTTAAAGCGCATGCAGGAAACTTAGGCAACGAAAAAGACCAATTGACAAAGGACGCAACACGAAATGGGCAATCTTATAAGTAAACAAAACTCCCAAAGCGGACACGACATCATCATCAACAACAAAACTCCCCAAACCATATATAAAAGCCCTGCTCCGGAAAGAAATGCTAAAGGAATGGCAAGGATATTGGAGCAATGATGACACAGGCAGAAAAGTTTTCAATATTCTGTCTTCAGCCAACCTTTATCCCACAAACTGGATCAGAGAGGATATTAGTTTCTTCTCAGAACATGGCCCTTTTCCTGCCAACCTTAAAAGCTCAACCTTTCTGAGAGCGACCAGTGTAGTTGTGGTGGGGCTGGTACGGCACTTCATTATGCCACGGAATGTATCCTCACAATCTTTTAGCATATGAAAAAACCATCAACAAGCCACGAACTAGAAAGGCTGAAAAGAATCTCCAGCAACCATTTACCCAAGAAAAAAAATAAATAAAACCATAGAGTAATTAAATTTATAAGTGGAAATAGAAATATATTCCCATCTTCCTAGTCTTCAACATAAAATTCCATAATCACAAAGACTGAGTGTAAAAACAAGCAGTTTTCCTATTACACATCACAATCAAGCAGATTTTTTCTTCGTTCCAACAAGCCAAATTATTTTCTATCTCCTTTTAATACCTGCTACGTCACCTAGTGTGTCATAAATTTAAATGAGCTCAGAATGTATGTATAACATAACACATGTTATATTTCAGCCTATAATAGCTCCATATTATTTTTCAAAGCCAAAAATCTCTGTATAAGGCTCTTCTCATTATCATATATTATATGCTTGTAAATTCTGTAAATAGTTCTAATTTAATTTTAATTAATAAATTTTTTCTTACTGTAAATATTTTAATACTTAAAATAAAATTCCCATAGCATGCCCACCAAACCGTGAAGTGACCAGAATGGTCACAGATACGGGGGGATGAGATGGCGTTCTGTTCTGTTAAGGCAATGAGAGGATTGTTTTGGATAATAATGTGGACAATTGTACATTAATGATGAGAGCCTATCAATCAAGAAATAGTTATTAAACCTGAAATGAAGACAAAACATTTATATTGGAGCATTAAAGATAAATTTAGGAATATTCATGACCGGAATAAAGTTGTACTGAAGGTGGAAATGAATTTTCGCAAGGATTTCGCTAAACATTTGGGATCAAGCGCCGGAAAACCCACCAAGAACTAGAATCACAATCACAGTTAAGTTAGCTCGAAAGCAGGTGGTTTGTAGTTAATTTTCATCTGGAGGGTAAGGCAACTTAGTACAAGTTGACCATAAGATGAACTTCTAAAAATAAATTTCAACACTGTAACAAAAATTTGTGTTTTTAATGCTAACATTCTTTAGTGGATCAAAGTTATAGTTGAAAGCTTAAAAAAATATTTAAGAAAATAAATTAACACATTTATATTGTCCTGATATTTTTCTCGTGTCTAAATTGTATCGAAGATTTCTGGAGAATTTAGAAAAGGCATAATAGATTGCACAACCAAAAGACAAAATGATGTAGAAGTCTAAATAAGTTTGGTTCCGCGATGACAAGAACAAAAACTTTGGCTCCTAATGATTGAAATCCACACCGAAATGTTCATAATGTGTCATTGAAGTGAAGGAAATTTTTTTTTGACTAAAATGCTATTCTATGAATATACGAAACAAAATATGTAAACATTTTTCTATTTGATTCAATAAATTTGTATAATGTTGTAGAGTTTTGCTTTCTGTATTTAAATACGCAAAAATAAAAGTAAAAATATTCTTAAATTTTCGCTTTCTAATCAGAAGAATTTAAAATTTTATATTCCGGCTGCTGTAATATTGTTACGGAGCTTCCACCACTACTGTTACTGCATCCATAAAGGTGTAGACAGGTAAGTAAAGGCGCCTGTAGTGATAAAACAATCAAAAAGTGTTAGTAGGAAATGACGGCTTTTAATAACACAAAAGTAGGAATAGGCCAAACGTCAGGAAAATCAGATACAGCCAAGATGTGCACAAACAGCAGCACCTCTAGCAAACAGAGAAAACCCCAATCAGAGAAGAAACAGAGAGAAGCACAACAATGATTAGGTTGAATCGCTTCGGGGGAGGATTCGTTCAACTATTAACAAGAGCCGAACTCAAATGTCCATTCCTAGCTCGCTGTTACGGCTTTTTATAGTTCTTCGGTTACGTCAGAAAAGGTTCTCGAACAATCAAGCATATCGCTATTTTATGGGTTCTATCGCCAAAATGCTTAAAGAGTCTGGCAACATCCAAATTTTTGCTTAAACCACCAAATTCGTCGCCAGATAATCACCAAGTTTGTCGCCGAACCCGTGAATCCGACAGTCATCGGCTCACAATAGAGTTGATCTTAAAACGGTCTTTTCTACGATGGATCCAAATGTGCTGAGAAGCAACATTACAGTTTCGCAACAATATATTTATCACTGAATATACTATCTGATTTCGAATTATTTCATTCCATGTATTCTTATTATCGTTAACAAGAAAAGCTAAGAATTGATAATTCCATAGGCGATAGACAAGGAGCATCAGATTTAAAGCTCAATTAGATGGAAAGTGGGGGGGGGAGGCAGATTAAGTATCCATTGAACAGTTGTTAATTATCCTGTCAATCGTACAGATAGATTTTTAGCTTATTTTAAAAGAACTGAGTGGTGCGATTTTGTGCTCACGATTGCTCAATGGGAAATAACTCTTTCTGTGCTTTTCCCAGTAAGCAGAATTGTATCGCATCAAAAATAAAATTTTGAGAAAGGGGAATTTCTGAATTGAGCAGGTTGTCAGTCACAACTGATCATCAGAAAAAGACGTTCTTCTAGTTTTTATCTCCTTTACTTGTACATGATTTTTTTATTACGTTCGTTATACTAGGGAATTATTAAAAAATCATTGGGTTTAAACTCGCTCACAAATCAGTGCAGATTATGAAAATAAACAATTATTCTGGAAAAGCAGAAATTTTTTAAAAAAAGTTTCTAATTCTGTCTTCGTTATAAATTGAAATATTGAATTGTTTAACTTAGTAAAAAATTTCTAGAACGCAGACTTGGAATACTTTGAAAATAAGTGGGAATTGTGGAAAAAGCTAGTGCTTATTTACTTGCCAGACCCAGTACAACCTATCTAGAGTTTGTAAGGATAGATTACTGTCTCAGTGCTATTTCGAAACAAGAAATCTCAAACCTTTATATTATCTAAAATAAAGACACAGAGATATCATCTGAGGGGCAAGTTCTGTGTAATAGGCCTTCCGAGAAAAAGAGTTTTTGCTTTTGCGTGGAAGCGTTGAAATAAAAAAAAAAGATTAAAATGAAATCTGCTATCCCTATTTCAATGTATCTCGTCAGAACATCATTTCTTGAACGGCCAAGCACCACGTGCTCGTGCTTAAATTATATTTGTATTCCTTTTCATTGTTTCATTGAAATGATGTCGTTATTTTACAAATAGAAGATAGAAACTTTTTGAAGTTTTATAACTAAGATGTGAATGAAAGCCTATTCCAGGAAATTTTTTGCTACGGGATTTGATTTTGAATGGAAGAGATGTAAATAACGTACAAGACATTTTGAAATACATACTAAATAAAAATTATAATGAGTTATTTCTAAATGCATTAACTATGTTGAAATTATTTTTTATATTGCTTGCCAGTTATAACATGTACTAAGTGCTCTTTCAGCAAATTAAGACTAATAAAGAATTGTCTTCGGTCAAGCATGTGTTCAGAACGCTTAAATGCACTTGCTATATAAAGCATCGAAAAAGAAATTGCATATTTTTAAAAAAATTTCTGAAGCAGTTGATAGTTGATAGATTTGCAAAAACAAAATTACATTTTAAATAAGTATGTCTTAACAATATGTGTTCATGTTCATTTTTTTATTTTACAAAAAATTAAGGCCCCAAATGGAATTTTGTATCCGGGTCCTTCATAGATACGCCAGCTTTGGTAGTAGTTGGTAGAGGCGGGGCGTCGGCGTCCTGGCACAGCGCGTCTTCCTTGTAATTTGGGTGACTTGGGTTCGAGTCTCAGTCAGGCATGGCTGTTCATCTGTGTACTATCCGGGAGGTATGGGAATACCCCCCCCCCCCTTGTAAAAAGGGTCTGTGCAAGCGAATGTGATGAGTGTGTAGCTAAATCGTACTCTTGGCCCCAGTTGGCGCTACCTCAAAAACAGGAGACGCTCATTCAGCTTAAAATCGCTGATGGCCGTCAGATCGCTTATACAGGGAAAGTACCATTAGTAACAGCAACTACATAAGAGGCTGAGTTGGAGGGCAAATGTCTTCAGATGTATCCTCTCAGTTTTTGGACACTGAACATCTGGAGCTCCTATCGGAAGAGACTTAAATTTACATTTCTTTAGAACCCTACTTACCTTGCCATACAAGTTGCGGAGAAAGTTCGTGAAGTTGTTGAGGAAATTTGGAGACACAACGTCCACATACTGAGACATATCGGCCATGGCTTTCATGCATTCCGTGTCCGTCTCCAAAATCTGTTGCCTAACTGCGTCTATTTCCTGCTCTAAAATCTCATTCTTCTTCTTGTAGTTTTTCATTGTTTCCTGGTATGGGCACCGATGCATGCATATACCTTTCCGAGCCTGTTATGTATTAAAAACTACATTGGAGAAACCTCAACAGAATATATACAACAAACAGGCAAACATTAGATCATAAATATCTCTACTCTATAGGGGAGCAGGGTACATAATATATGATCCTCAGTATAAACCTATTTGCCTTTCGATTCTAAAAATCAATGCAGTGATCACCACTCATGAAATGGTTAATAGCTTTCTGTCTCTCCCAGGATACCGGTTTAGAGGTATTTTTGAGAATTTTCACTGTAATGTACAAGTAATACTATTGAATCGAAACGGTTTTTGGGTCTGTAAACAAGAAATTTGCTTTGGCTATTACAGTATTAAACATATTTTTCTCAAGTTTCAGCATTGACTTTAGAAATTGAAGTCAAGCCAGCTTCCTGGCATAGAGGTAGAGCGTCTTCCCCATGATCTGAACGTCCCTCGTTCGAGTCCCGGTTCGGTCAGAGCTGTTCTACTGTGTTCTGTCTATAAGATGTGTGACTGTGTCCCCCTGTAAAAAGGGGCTGTGCAAGCGAATGTGATGAGTGAGGGCAAAAAGTCGTACTCCTGGCCCTATTATAAAAGCAAGAGACGTTGACTAGGCTTAAATCGCTGACTACCTTAGTGAGTTTGTCCATGGCAAGTGCCATAAGAAACAACAACAGCTGAAGTAACAAAAAAGATTTTGTTTCGAAATCAATGTATGAATGTGACATCAAAATTATTTACACCCAGTCATGTTTGAGATTCCTTCAGGAAAAAGAAACAATGGCAACGCAATGTCTTTTTGACATTGCCCATAACATCTATATGCATTTCATTTTAAGTATTTCAAGGGTTAAAATTTGTACATTAAACCTTAAAATACATTAAAAATTTGTACCATCTTGTAAAAAAGACCCAACTAATGAAATCTGGTCTCTGTTATGTCGCCTTCCAAATGGTGTGACACTCAAAAAGTTAAACAAAGAAGATGATATCAAAGAGATCAAAGATGATAAATTAATTTTATTTACCACAATCCTATCCATCCTCGTCGCTACATCCCACTTTTTCAACTCCTGTATTTGATATTCACGATAAATCCTGAAAAAAAAATGAAGTAATCAGCGGGAGTGGTACGCCATTATAAAGATGTTATATTTGCAATCTGTGTAAAAAGACCTTAATAAGAGTGTGAACGAAGCTAGCACCCAAATTTTTAGTATTTTCAGAGTCTCGCACATTAAGATTTTGTGCAGCGTATTAAAATAAAGAAAACTAAATATGAATTTTGAATGCTTTATTTTCAACTTATTAAAACAAAAATTCTCTCAGAGTTACAATTTTAGTAAAGAGATCGTATACCAAAATGTTTATTTATTTGCTTGTGTTATAGGGTTATCACTTGGCATCTATGAAAAAACATAAATATATAAATGGTTACTCTTTAACTAATTTTATTGAATATTTGTTATCAATCTGCCCTTCAGATACTAAAATTGCATATCGTTGTTGCTTAAGGCACATGTCATAGAATTTAATCCAAGATTAAGCGTCTCTGGTTTCAGCAACGCCATCTAGGATCAAATGTATTTCTTATCTACTCAGATGTTACATCTGTTTCACTGATAAACTGCATTCACGCGCTTAGCCACAGATTGTAATTTAGAGTTGAATCAGAGAACAATCACCGCCATGCCAGTATCTCAACATTATTATCTCAACTTGAAAGGCGTTGTGGCTACACAGATTTATACGTGCACCAAACACGGAGAGCCTTCGAACAGCCAGGTTCGAACTCACAACCTAAGTAATGCGAAACCAGCGCCTAATCAACTAGGCTATCCAGGGTGACAAAACTGTGTATTAAATTTTATTTATCCAAGTCATTGCTTTTTTGAGTTATTAACTTTACATGCATACAGTTTTAATGAAGACCAGATTCTCATCCTTCAAATAGATATATTTTTTTAAAAAATATAAAAAATGTAATTGAATTTCAAATGATCATGCTTGTGTGCACGGGAAGTGAGTTTGATTCGTTCAAAGTATGCCACAGATCTACGTTTTATTTGCTAAATCCGCACACCAAATTTTATTGAATTCATATTTTATTGATTTCATATTTATTGAATTTATTTTCTTAGATGTCATATTTGCTTATATTTGGACAGCCAGTCAGACAGATTGACCTTCTTCGAATGAATTTTCTTCAAAATTTGACAGAATTCTATAAATTTGGTTTGAAGATCCTATACCAAATTTCATCCTTCTAGCTCTGGATTATTTAAGTTATTATATTCATTGATAGACAAACAGAGGAACCGACAAAAAAGATTCTAAAATTGTGTGTGTGTTTTTTCTTTTGGAATTAAGGAAGTCAAAATCTCAAGTTCGAATTTTTTTTTTTTGCTGATTAAATCATTTTTTTTTGTATATTTTGTATGTGAGAAAATAAATCCTGTTTCATGTCATAAGAGAAAATATTTTAAGAAGAGATTTTTAACCATTTTCAAACTTCTAAATTTTTATGAATTAGAACCTCCCCCCCTCCTCCTTTAATTTACATTATGTTTGTCTGTATTTGAAGATGATAGTTTGGATCAACATAGCAAGCTATGCAAATGTAAACATAGCACGATGACAAATAAATGATCTTTGACTCGGTAAATATATTTGGCAACCATTTGCGACAAAAATATAGGTTCTGGAACATGCAAGAATCTTCGCTCAATTGCTGCTCTCTTATTCAATTTTTTACTCTGGAATCTTGTTCTATTTTTAAAATTGCTGTTTTTTTATCTACCTTGAAGGAATTTTTTCTGTATATTTTATATGAACTGGCATCATGTCATAATAAACAACTTTTGTACTGAAATTTTTTCAACAGGAAGTTCTCAAAAGCTAGTGATTTAATTTCTAGTTTCGGCAATTTTTAATATGATACGGTATAAGGTGTCTCCTTTAATAGATAATGTCTAAAGTCTTAGTAATAGATATTTTGTCTCAGGTAGAAAAAATATTTAAAATAAAGAATTATATTTTATGTTATTTGGGTAAATAAATAATAAAAAATACCCTGCAAAATCTAAAATTTTATGCAATGCCCAGGTATTATTAAGAGTAGTAAAATTAATTATAAGAAAAAAATCTAAAGCAAAAAAAGTTCAATTTTTTATTTATATTCCACTATAGCACATCGAGTTAAGAAAGTTTTAATATCACAATTTAGGGACACATTTGTTTCAGACCCATCAACAAGCATCAGCGTAAGCAATGTGTAACAGGCCCTTAACTAAACACTTAACACCACACACCACATCTCCGTTTCTAGGTCTCAAATGGCTCCTTTCCGGTTCAGTATAGATGTAGGTGAATTTTATTAACCCCCCCCCCAAAAAAAAACATTACGCAGTTACTGCTACACTGTTAGAAAGAAACATACAAAAGACAAAAGACACAGACATATAATATAACAATAAATGATAAAATTAGAGTGAAGAAGGTCTGAAGTACAACAAAATTCATACAAATCATAATGTACAGTATGAATGAAAAATGAAGGAATAAAAAATTAGTAACTTGAAGGGTTAAAAGGATTTTAACCCTTCAAGTTACTAATTTTTTATTGATATGGGCTTTCGCAGCCGCAAACCATCTCGTGTACCATTGGCGACTCAGTGGGGGAAAGCTCTCCATATATATGGGCTCATTGGATTCTTAATCATTGGGAAAACGTTGTTTGGTTAGACGAATCGCGTTTTCAATTGTAGCGGGAGGATGGCAACAAACGGGTGTGGGGAAAATCCCATGAATCCATGGATCTCTCCTACCTTCAAGGAACTGTTGAAGCTTGTGGAATCTCTGTGATAGTATGGAGCGTGCGCGGTTGGTATGAAATGGGACCATTGATACGATTAGACTCGACCATGACCGGTCAGATGTACGTTAACATCCTTTCTAACCACCTACATCTACTCATGTCCCGTGTGCGTTCCGACAGACATAGACAATTCCAATAAGATAATTCACCACCCCATAGGTGGACACTAGCTACCGAGTGGCTTGATGAGCATTCTTCTGAATTTCTTTCCCTCTATTGGCCACCTAATTCTCCTGACATGAACATTATGGAGCATATATGAAAAGTTTAGCAAAGTGCTGTCCTTAGGAGATCTCCACCATCTCGAATTCCCATGGCATTGTGGACTGCCCTGCAGGAATTCAGAATATCTTCAGAATATCTTGTCTTCAGAATATCTTCATAAAATAGTTGAATCCATATTGAGCTATGTCCGTGTGCTCATGGAGGCTCTACACGATATTAGATAGTTGTACCAGTTTCTCTGGCAATTCAGTGTACTTAAATTTGAAAGAGCAGACCAATAGATGGTCAATAATTTGATGTAAATGATTCCAAATTTCATTTGAATTCAATATTATAGATTGTAATTCCTTGCAAAGTTAATTAAATTCAATAAATCTTATCAACCTAATTTTTTTCTTCTCATTTGTAGTTAGGCAGCTGGATTCACAGGCTTTCTGTGATCGGAGTTTGCACAATTTTTTTAGAAATCTACAAACTTAGAGTACAGTCGATGTAGAAAATTTCAAAAGTCTGGCTCAAATTGTTTTTGAGTAATTTTATCTCAAAAATCTATTTTTATTGTGGGGGATAGCCAGGGAAGACTAAAACTTGGAGATTTAAGATAATATGAGTTGAAATTTTTTGTTGATTCCGATACTTTTTCTTCGTATATTTCGTAATTGGAAAAAATAAAATTATAACCATAATTTGATTTTTGTGTTGATAGCGGCTAGTTTAAAATGTGTAAAATTTAAATCTTGGAAACATAATTTCATTTAAAATTTTCAATATATGTTGTTATAGAGCATTAGAGGAATACGTAATCACTAATCAGCAAATTATGTTTTTAAATCTGCTTTGGTGTCAAGGCAGTGTTTAGAAATAAAAAAATTTAAAATAAAAAAAGATTCTATAAATTTTTAATTATTTTATTTAAAAAAAAGGGGAAAAAAAGAATTATCTTTAATAAAAAAATTGTGTCAATACAAAAATCTCAAAATGAGGAACGGGAAACGTTTTGATTAGAGATTTATACCATAATTATTTTAAATTTTAGATCAATGCTATGATATGCATTTTTCTTGTGATATTCGATGTGGTTTCCTAGCTCACCTCTTGCAACTTGCACTTTTAATATTGTTCTAAACTCCAACCTTTTCATTACAAGTAATATTAAAAAGTTTTTTTTAAAAACAATTCCTACTTTGGTTATGGTTCCTACTTTAAGAATGTTTAATTTTAAATGTATCAAACATTAAAAAAATGTACTTGATCTTGATTGGATGAATAAACACCATTTTATCAACGATTGAAAATTCGAACTATATATATATATATATATATATATATATATATATATATATATATATATATATATATATATATATATATATATATAAGCGTTTTTCTAAAAACATTTTATATAGATTTTTTTCTGGTTTCTATTCTTTATTTCTTATTATATTCGCGTAGAAATCCACTGAAGCATTTAAAAAATGCCATAATATAACCGCCTTAAAGCCGTAATTACCTTACGCAAATCCCTCCACTAAGGCTGTAGAATTTCTTTACTTTTTTGATCGTGTTCTAAACAATCCAGAGAAACTTCATCATGAAGAATTTCAGATGCTTTTAATATTTCAGATTTCTAAGATCAAATTTTCTATTCTGTGTAGAATATATATATATTTATTTATTATTCCAGAACAATAAATAATCTATTTCGCAATATGTAGTCATATTCTTGGTTTAACAAAAACAGTTTTATGTTTATTTTTTTATCATATTATTAATTTTTAATATAATTAATAATTTTATTAAAATTTTAGCTGTTAAAACAAGATTTTGATATCAATATTATAGAGTAGTAAATTGGACTTAAAAAGCTGCATATATGTGGCCTCTGTATCTGGAATACCATTTATATTTGTTCTGTCTCTATAGATAAGAAAAAGTAAAATACATCGATATCTGATGCCAAGTAAATTTTGAATCCTTAATTAATAACAATTAGCTAAACACTATTCTAAAGATTTCTGATAAACGACATTCTTAATGTTGTTGTTTAAAGTGTAATTTTTTAAATTGCTTGTAGTTATCTCTCTAAAACAGAGCAAAATATACTTAGTTGCATGTGTGGTGACAGCTTCATAAGCCAGATGACAAGAGAGAGAGAGAGAGAGAGAGAGAGAGAGAGAGAGAGAGAGAGAGAGAACTATTATAACTAAGTATAGAGATAATAACGAAGGCATATCAAAATAAAAAAAACTAGTTTTATAATTCCGATTTTAGTTATTTTCCTAAGATGGTTCGCGAAGGGTAAAACAGCAGTATCTGTGCTTTGCATTCATTCATGCATATGCGTAAACCTCAAACTGCGCATGCACAAATGGTAATAGCTGTACTCTTAATATAATATTATACAGTTCTTTGTGCAACTGCTAGTTCTTCAAATATTTCATAATTTATTGTTACAAGTGTTATGTGCTTCGTGTTATGTAAATATTTATTAATAACACAATTTCAAGAACAT
>JAOUZG010003783.1:556090-580158 GCA_026289955.1 Argiope argentata
TGACTAGTAAAGCCATCTAGTGGCAGCATAATTAACATGCCGTTACACAAGCATTACTGGACCTGAAAATTCTCTAAAATGATTTCAAGATAGTGCCATCTCAGTGAAACAATGCTTAGCTTAATTACTATATTAATCAGTCAAAAAGATTTTCATATTTAAAAAATATTAAACAGTCATTGGAAACCAGTCACTGTATGAAATTTCAGAACTCTAATATAAACGGAAGCGAGAGAAAAATTGATTATAAAATGTTCTTTTTAAAAAAATTAGCATGTATTAAATAAATGCGTTTAAGAAATTTAAAATTCTACGGAACACACTTACTTGCTTTCCATCTCTTTCTGAGGGTCCAGATATGATCGGATATTACGTTTTAAGCATCTTAATCTATGTTCTAGTTTATCGCATTCCACTTCATATTCCTTGATGATCCTTCTTACCCTAAAGCGACATGAAAGAGAAATATTACTAGCTTTAAGTGCTCTTCATTGGCATCCCTGTCTAATACTGAGGAAGTGGAATTCAATTGCTTATAAGACCCCCAAACATTGTCTAAATTTGTATAGACCACAAGATAAAGCACCTTTCACTCTTTATATAAATACTGATTAATATCGGAAGTTTATCATTAAGAAAAGAGAAGAATAAAGTTACAGATAATGTTTACAACCTGTCTCCTGACTTTCCTATCATCATCTTTACCATTCCGAGGAATGTTTTGCGATCGAGTGCATACGGCATGCCATGTTCAATAATTAACATGGATTAACAAATCTATAATTAACATGGATTAATGCCGGGTGGTTTACTCTCGGCCAGTTAAACGATGGCCAGTTGACAGTGCATGCGCAGATAGGGATTGATTTATGTTTGCCACAATTTCATAAGATAGCTTCAGGTATTCCATGCTTGACTATATATTGCGGTTTTGTGTTCCTCAATTTTTCTTTTGCACTGCGTATCTTAACAAAGTGATGAATACTTACACAAAGAAACATGATAAAATGAAAAAATAAGTAACCATACCAAAATTTGGACAATTATAAATGAAATCTGCTATGCCTATTTCAATGCATCATGTCAGAATATAATTTGAAAGGACAAGAACTACTTGCTCGTGCGAGTTAAATTATATTTTTATTCATTTTAATTGTTTCCTTTAATGAGTCACTTTAGTGTTACAAACGTACATAAAAACTTTGTCCCACATTGATTGTTTAAAAAATATATAACATTTCCTATTTGTTTCATTTCATATCATCACATGCTCAAAATGACAATTTTCTAGGTTTTGTTTGCTGTAGTCATTAACATTTTTTTTAAAATCAGAGCTTTTCTAAATGCAATGGCCACGAGTTATTAAAACCACGAGTTATAAATAACATTTTTATTTTTCTCCTACGGGTATAATAAAATTTCTATTTTTCCCCCACGGATTTTTGTTGACGCCAAGAAACCTCATTCCTAAAACAACAACATGTTCTGACATGATGACAAACAAACAAACAAACCAAAAAAACCCAGCTCGCATCGCAAAGAAGAAAGAGCAAAAAATATAGGAATTAAACCATAATAATAAATAAATTTTTTTACGCCAGCCTCCCCCCCCCCCATTAAAATCTACAAACGTATGCGAAGTAAGAAAACAATGCCAGACAACAGCAGGTTGTACCATCGGAACAATTACTTGCCTTCGACCGAACGGCATGTTTCAGCCTTTCTACGTATGAGCTGCCCAATGATCATCTTATAACTGGTCGAATGTAAACCCGGCATAATTCGATTTAATTTTATTGCTTTGTTGTTCGATGTAAAATATGTTATAAAGTTTTTTGTCAATATCGGCAATTAATGTGCTTTCTCATTTAAAATCCATATTATATATTGAGCCTTTTAACGCAAAGCTTCATTTCAAAACCAATCCAAGGCGAAGGCCAACAAGTTTGAATCTGAGATGACAGTTTTGCATTTTTATCAAGAAAAATAAAGCGGTTACTACTTTAAATTTAAAGCGAATTTAGTGCGCTGGTAAGTTTTACCAAACACGTGCAAATATTTATGTATTTTAAACTTTACTGGTAAATGTTTTGTAAAATTTAAGACCCCAATTTAACTGTACTCTGTTTTCAAATCTAAAAGAGATTTGTATCTATGATATTGCTATTTACATAGTAATTACGTAGTTGTTTTAATCTCATGGGAAACCAGTGGAGAACGATCTTTCCGAAAAATTTTCTGGAAACTTTTCACTAAATATTTTATTCTCTTCCCCTTTAATAAAATTTCAGATCCTAAGTAAAACCCCGAATACTTTGCATTTACATCTTTGGCATGGATATTGCAATTTTACCGAATCTATCGTATATTCGAACAGTTGGATTTCTTCTGAACGGATTTGCACAAAATTTGATAAAATTCAACAAGTTTGTTGTAAATACCAAATTTCATTGGCTTTGCTCAAAAAAGTTTAGAGCCACCTTTTGCCACAGAGAAACAGGTGTAAAAAAACCAAAAATATGTTTTGCGAAGTCAGGGAGGTCCGAAGTCTGGAGATTTCGTCACAATTTCAAGCTCAAACTTTTTGGCGATTACAGAACCTCTTCCACACTTCGTATACGAAAAAGTAATACAGAATTCAGCCAATTCAGTGCAATTCGAATCAGAATGATAAATAAACAAATAAATAAACAAATAAATAAAAAAAATAAATTTTGTTTTCTTACGATATCTTTTTCTGTTCCATTATGCTCAATGCGGGGCTGTTGGCGAGGGGCGGTAATTCGAGATTTTGCTGGAAAGGGGAAAAAGGTCAATGGTAAAAACTTTCCAGAAAATAGTATTGCAAAGTTTCTTAGAATATTATGAAAACAAGAATATATAAATCCATGTTCATCTTTATTTATCAATTCTGTAAATGAAAGTAGAGAAATAAGAATTTAAATTCTGTCATTTTGCAAGTGATTCGAATTATCTAACAGCTTGGGAAAAAACCCAGCTGAAGCTGTTACCTCAAAACTTTCTCGCTTATTCTCTGATAAAGTTGTTATTCCCAAAAATGCCTTCTATGAAATTGGTGAAGAATAGATAAGAATTATTAACCATTCGCTTAAATATAGCATTTCTAATGAATCTATCGTGTGATTCAGGTTTAGTTTTTGGCAATTAATCTCTGGCATAAGGATAATAAGCAAGATAAAATATAAATTATAAGTTAGACATGTTTTCCTCACCGATTGAAACAAACTTTTGGCCCTAAACTACACTTGTCATAAAATTTCGTACCGTATTTGTAAATTAATTAATTATATTTCTTTTCTATATGTATTACGAAAGTTCAGTAGAATTGCTTAAGAGAGGAACAATCTAACTAATAAAAACCTCCCCAAAGCTTTCTCGTATGCTCTTTAATCAACTTGTCATACAAGAGAACGTTTTTCATGGCATTGGCTTACAATAGTTATGAAAAATTAACTTTGTCATGAAGTTAGCAATCTTACTGGATCTGTCGTGTCTGTCTTGGCGAGTTATTTGGTGATTAATCTCTGGCATGGGGTAAATAGAATTTGTCCTATAGACATGTTTTTCTCAATTGACTGAAACAATGATTTGACATATAACTACGCTTAGAGTCACAAAATCTCACACCAAATTTGATATAGGTGATTTCTTTTTTGAATTGCCTCAGTTGCTTGTATCTGAAAGTACAGAACGAGAGATGGTCGATCCACATTTGAATTTGGTCATAATTTGGCAGATGTCTACGCTGTAGATGTTAAATCTGTGTACTGAATTTTATCTGTCATTCCCTTTTCGTTTTGCAAGTATCATGTTAACTTATATTCGAATAGTCAGACCGACGGACTTCCTACGAATATATTTCACACCAAATTTTGATTGAAATGGGAAATTTTATTCATGCAATTCTGAGCGTTTTTGAATTAACTTTGTCACAGAGAGACAGACGGACATTCTACAAAACTGTGCTTTTTGAACACAATGAGTTCTGAGACGAGGAGATTCCCGATTTCGAATTGTTTGATGATTATATTCTCTACTAGCCGCCTTTGGCTCGCAAAATTTTTCGCCAGTATTAGTGCTCGCAAAAATTTTCATATAATATTTTATGTAGCTGTGTCTGTAGTCTGTTATGTAGCTGTGTTTTATGTGGTTTTTCCTCAAAATATTTTTAAACCAAACAAATTTTGATAATCACAAAATTCATTTAGAGTATTATTTAGTATTATTTTCATCAGATGTTCTGTTCATTGCACTATTCATCTTTCTCTTTCTATCCGAGCAATGATTGTCCCGGAATTGATATTTTACTTAAATGGTGGAGAGAAAGGTCTAAAATTCTACGTTTTTAAATAATAGTGAGATTCAAATTTTCATAAATTTAACACACTAAACAAATAAAGACACAATTGATTTTCAAGAGATGCGAAAGCTTAAAAACAGCTTCGAAAATGCCGAGCACTGAGGAAATAATATTGAAACACACACATCCTTTTTTTCTTTTCTTTTCTTCTTTTTTTCTATCCTTTTTTTTCTTCACTAATTTTGTTTCTACAAACAATATTTTCACTTTGTTATTCTTTCTTTTTTTTCCTTCCCTGCCCAAATTTTATTTTGAGCAGGCATAGATTAAATATTCATACAGACTAATAATAAAAGCAACTATTTTCTTTCTTTTTTAAACATCCCGTTATCTATGAATGAAAACCAACTGACTTCGCGTATTTCTTTCTAAACAAATCATAATTTATTACTTCCTGCTATCTTACCCAGTTGGAGTGGGGGAAGGAAATGAAGATTTTTGGCGGGAAAGTAAGAAAAGTGTCGTTTTAACTATTTTCCTCGCAGTTTTTTTCATTTTTTCTCTCCATAAGAACCATCCTCGTGTCTTAACGAAAATATTAAAAAAAAAGTTAGCCGAATCGGTCGAGCCGTTCTCTAGTTTTGCGCTTAGCAACGCATTTCGAGAACCATTTTTATTAATATAGATATTGTATATAAGAGAAAGCAGAAATCTATAGATCTGGATGGCAATTTGCTTGAAAATTATTGTTTCTTACTATAAACCCTAACAAGAAATAATTTACTGCCTACTCCATATAAAAGTGCTATGTTCCTTCGACCAGCATAAAAAAAAGGAAACCTTAGGAAAAGACCATGAGCACCACGAATGTTCACATTTTTATTTTCAGATTTCCTCAAATGAACTTTTTCTAGTTCAGAGATTAAAAGTAAGTATGCGTTTTCTTTCACCGATTGAATTCAAAATTTGGTGTAGGGCTATAATTTTGTAAGAAGATTTAATATGAGAGTTCATTTATCTAAATCGTGCCTCGATGAATGCGAATTCACACGCTAAAAGACGGCCAGCCTTTCGATGGCTTTGGCTCAAAATTTTAGAATCTAAAACTGCTTGACAATTTTTTTATATAGTTGTCCGTGCTTTACAACTGTTATGTTCACATGTTAATTCAGTCATCGAGACAAACAAGTTTCGGCTTTATAGATTATGCAAAATCTTAAAAGAACTATCCAAATTCGCTGTAAAGGCACTGTTCTGAATTCCCCTTGTTTGAATGAAAGGGTTTTTGATTTCTTGCGTTCATATATGATAAGTCGGTGACCTGGTAGGAGGGGAGCGCGTCTTCCCCGCGGTCTGGGTGTGCCAGGTTCGAGTCCTGGTTAAGGTATGGTTGTTCTTCTGTGTTCTCTATGAGGCGTGTGACTGTACCCCCCTGTAAAAAGAAACTGTGCAGGTGAATGTGAGGAGTGAGTAGCTAAGTCGAACTCTTGGCCCAAGTTGGCTCTACTACAAAACAAGAGATACGTATTAGATTTAAATCACTTGAATACATAAACGAGCTTGTCCGTGGCAAGTGCCATAGGTCAACAACAACAATAGCTGATAATTCAATACAGGTTTTTAAGACTCAGGTGAGTCTGAAACATGATCACAGAGAAAGGTGGAATTTGGGCCAATGGCAAGGTGGAGGGAGTGGTTTTGAACTTCGTCTGCGATTAATGGTAAAGTTTTTATGACTGGTCTAGAGTCCTGTTGGCTTCCAGATGCGTTTGGTGACTGGATTTGTGGCTTTTTTGGTAGCCAGAGAAAAATATTTTTTTTGCAGTCGGGGAAGGGGAGGGAGCGGATTTCTAAAGCCCATTTCGACGACCTGTGCATCTGGAGACATGGCACACTTTCTCCTCTTTCCCCTTTCTTGTGGTTTTCTGGTTTTCTTTGATATTTTTTCAGCTTAACGACAATTTTTGGAAGACCATGGGTTCCGTCCCCTGATGAAGCAGCGCAACAATGAGTCAGTTGGAAGAATTACGAACAGATCTGTAAAGTCACAGGTCTTTGGAACGCGGAGTTAAGTGGATGTTGCAAGCACTTTCAACTTGAAATTCTTGCCTAGAGGTGGGAATGGGTGTAGAGGTGAGTATGGGGTGAGTATGGGGTAGTCAGGGACAGGTTTTCAGTCATTGGTGAAGTGCAAAACGATCCACTAGAAATATCGATAACAGTGTCCTGTTATTTTTCATTGTTTTGCATAAAAGGGCTAATTTACAGAGCTTAGGTAAAGGATTTTTGAATGGGAGATATTAAGCAGGGTTTCAGTTTTGTTATAGAAGAAGAAGGATTCTGGGTACTTTAATATTTGGTTTCGAAAAGTTGATTTCTTTTTCTTTTAATGCATCGTCATCTATCTGAAATATATCGTTAAAAATTTTCTCATATTCTTTTGATAAATTTTAAATGGGGGTTTATTGAGAAATGCCTGACGTCGTCGTTTCTTATGAACCCTTTCGCATTAGAGATCTATTTCAGGATAAAATTTTGGCGCCTGTCGATGTTGAATTTAGCAGCACGTGCCCAACCTGGACAATGATATATAAGGATAGGTCGTAGCATGGCAGCATGATGTAAATAAAATTTTGAATTTTAAGAAATTATAAAAATTTTCTGTGTTGCGATGTATTCGGAAGTTACCACGGAAAGAGGTCAACAGACATTTTCCTGCCCTTACCGTTTCACAAAATAACATATGTCAAACTTATTTTATTTTTTTTTCAGATATATGGCGAAAATTAAACTTTCCTAAGTCCTTTCCTTTAGTTTATAGTAAAAATCAACTTAAAATTTCAATTTGAGCTTTTGTGAAAGTTAATAGAAGCTACTTTTTTACACGCACGCGCAACATGCTCGTGCTGTTTAAATTTTACTTTTTTTCAAGTAAAGTGTTAGAATATAATGTTTAAATGTTTTTTAAATTGATTGTAATGACACCTGTAGTGTATGGAAAATCCCCAGAGCTGGACAGACTAAAGAAGTAATATAAAAGAATTGTTTTTTTTTAATGTCAATTCCTACTTGGGTTAACAAAAAAAAACAACTCATTTTAGTTACTTTTTATTCAATAATTACGATTAATATAAATAATTTACCAAAAAATTGATTTTTTCAAGAATTGAACTCACATTCTTCATCTTCACGCGAAAAATGCCGAAATCCTCGCCTTTTACCGATTGAGCTACTTACCTGCTGATTTCAATTTTCATTACAAACGGCTAAAACTCTGCTTAAATTATTAAACTTTCATTGAATTTAGTAAAGGAATTGAGATTTGAAAAAACTGTACTGACATCGAGTGCCGTCCACTGCAAGATTTTAAAAAATCCATTTGAACTTGAGTGGATGAATAAAAAGTATTTTAATAACGATTAAAAATTTGGACTAGATATATACAGGGAGAGTGTGAACTAATAGAAGGAATTGAAAAAGGAAGCAAGTGTACTTACTGAAGATTTTAAGTTCACTAGATTCATCTCGGCAGGGCACGAGTTTTGGTTGTCGGCCCCATCTGCTATATACTAAGTGTAATTGTGGTTGCATTAAATAAAATAGAAAATATCCGAAATACATTAAAATGTATTGCTTTCTGCTGCTTCTCTGCAGTTATTGGTTGTATTCTTTTTTTTCTTAATCTGTCTACCACTGGTGATTTTCGGGCTACAGATATCGTTACAAAGCTATATACTATTTTATTATGAAAATCACAAGTCAATTAAAAAAAATCGGTGATGCCATTTGAAAAATTGGAAACTTTGTCATTGTAATCGTAAAAATCTGAGTCTAATTGTTGTATTTCATAAGCTTCTTAATCGCATACCTCAAAATATCTTGAACCAAAATTTTATTTTTTTCATTAGAAAAGTATCATAGTGATGGCCTGATATATTCGGATAGTTTTTAAAAAATAATCACGTTATATTTAAAGAAGCCTGTTCAAAATTTTGTTATTTCAACAAGTGATTACTGAAAATATTCTGTACGGTTATAATTGAAATTCCACTTTGAAATGGCCATGAAAAGAAAGTTACTGGACCAAACGTTATCAAACTTGGTAATAGTTTGAAAAAAGGTGATGGAAATTTCTTTTCCGACAAAATATTGTTAAGCAAAATAAGACATATAGACATCGGTTTAAAAGGTGAAGTGTCGTTTCTGAAACGAAACTGTTTGTGGATTAAACAAAACCCCAAATGTCTAGTAATTAGCTTACGTCAGGAAAAAGTAAATGATTTGTGCAGATACGCTTTGCACGTCATTTTGTTTCTCAGATAAAAGTGAGCTTGTTTGTTAGAGTTCTCATCGTTGCGAATAGATTATATTTCTAACCATGCTTTTCTCGTTAAATGTTATTATGAATGCGATAGCAATGTTTGGCGTGCTTTGCAAAGGGGTCATTTAATAAGAGGAATACTGAGAAGGATATGCTAAGGACTCTTGATGAAAATGCGTAATGCACTTTAACTTGCTCTCAGAAAATGATAGATGCCACATTGAACATGTTTTACAACACATTTCTGAAAGGTTAAACACATTTTAAATGTTGTTTTCGTATCCTATTGTGTTTAAAAATGCTGCAAACAGCGCCATTTTCCCCCTAGTAGTGAGCTTTTGAACTTTTTATGGCGGAAAAGAAACTTTTATGACTTCTTATAAACTATTACCAAATTTGATAACATTTAGGTCCAGTAGTTTTACTATTATGACAATTTCAAAGTTTGACTTTAATTATAATCAACCTGTATATAACGTTTGACAAATTTGAACCTAAATCTGATACAAATATACAATATAAGCTAAAGAACCACACAAGAAATTTTTATCCATTTAGCTCGTTGCATTTTCCCAATACTGCTTTCCCATAAAAATAAAAGAATATTTTTTCAAACGATCACAGTACTTTGTTTACAATTAGCAGGAGAGAAAGTAACAAGTGAGAGTGGTCTTTCAAAAGCTTTTTCGCATATTCTTTAATAAAAGTTTTATCTTACCTCCCCACATAAAATTATTGATCTTTAGCCGTTAGTGGAAAAAGTGCTCAAATTTTTTTTCAGTGCCCCACTCATGAAAATTGTGAGCTTCATAATATAGTCAAGAAACGCAGTGTGTGGACATTGAAAACATGACGTTGGCGAATCATAGTTATGAAATATCGATATTTGGCGTAAAAATATCACGCAATGATTTATAACATTTTTTGAGGAATAATTTTGTACTAATGTGTTAGTGTTGTATGCTACTAACACATTATTGCGAAAAAAACCCGAATATATATTTTAGACAACTTATTTTAGACCGGTTGAAAGCAAAATTTTAGTAGTGGGATTTTCCTCAGCTGCCGTGTCTACTTTTAGGCAAAGTATAGATAGGCAACTTCTAGACAGATTTGCTTCTAAATTTAATGCATGCCTTCGTTTTATATTCAAAACCCATGCACCAAATTTTAACTCCTTAACTCCTTAGGTTTTGTAATAATTGTGTTTTGACAGCTTGACAGACAAATTTTCTATGAATGGAATTTGCTTAAAATTTGATAAAAATTCCCAAATCTGGCGTAAAGATGTCGTAACAAATGTCATCCTCCTGGTTCGAACTGCTTTTTGAATTGTTGTATTCATACAGATAGACAGATAAAGTTCAAAAAATTTGTTTTTCGAACAAAGGAAGCTTTGAAACGTTGAGATTCTTCATAATCCCAAGTTGAATTTTTTTGGCGATTACAGACCTTTTTTCCTTGAACGTTTCGTCGAAACACACACACACATACACGCAAAAAAACACTTACATCGATTAGCCTTTCTGTGATTTTCCGTAGGTATTCACTCAGCATGGCAATGGCGTCGTGAGCGTTCAGTTTTCTGAAATCCACATTCTCAATGCGTCCTTCCAATGCCGTTCCAATCTGATCGATGACCAAATCCCGCATAGCCGCTTGGCCGCAATGCTGCATGTACCATTGTCTCTGTGGGTGAAATAAAAAAACCCATCGGCATTAACATTACCAAATTTTGGTAAGGATCCGTGTTTTGATTCTGTTTTTCTAATGAAATATGCCGCATTTTGCCTTTAATACCACGTCTATAATTCATTAACCTTCATGGTATCCAAGGATAATGAAACAACTGATATTGTTTCAAAATCAGCAAACGACTTCTGCAATCAGGGCAGCAAACGCATCGATTTTTTGAATATTAGCACAAGCGTAGGGGTAATTTTAACTCAATAATTTACTCTTTATTTTATTATTCTTACACAATCTTATTATGTTATTGGTATTTGTATAAAAATAAAATATGAGAATACGATATGGGTATTTTTGTTTTGGGTAGATATATCCCATTTAAGACAGAAATTCGATTTTTGAAAAGAAAAAAATCAAAAGAAAAAAAGAAAGAAAAACCAAAAGAAAAAAATAACACCTTTAATCGTACACTTTTTATATATTTATTTCCATTTCCTATTCCATTTATACAAATTTTATTATTTTTATAAAAAAGTTTTTTTTTAATACAACTGCTTGCTTTTATCCGCTACTTCGCACGCATGGAAATTCTGATGTGTATGTGCGAGAACTAACGGTTTGATCCCAAAATAAAATGTTAACAAATCATATCATTATGATGCTGTTGAAAACAATTTTCGCCAAAAAAAAAAGTTTGCCATCAAATTGTAGCGAAGTGGCTGAATATATTGCGAATGGTAATAATATTGTTTCCAATTGTAAGGTTTTGGCGAAAGCTGCAAAAAAATTAACGAAAATATAGAAAAACTCAAAAAATGTAGAAAAATGGAATGAGCGCAAAAAAAAAAAAAATCTAAAATAATGAAAGTAAGCAAAAGAAACACGTACAGCAGGAAAAATTCAAGGGAAATGAGCAGGAAAGATCTAATTTTAATAACATAAAACAATAATAGCCATATAAGCCCAAACAAATCGTTACCAAAAAATTATCAATCTCGTATAGCACCAAATGGTTGTATATCAAAGCTTAGCTCACACAACTAACCTAAAATCAATTTGTTTACAGTGTATACCAGAAATAAAACAAAATAGCAAACCAATTATTTAAAATCTTTTTGCTGATTAGTTTCTCAAAAAAAAGAAAAGAAAAGAAAAGAAGAAGAAGAAGTACGAATCCATTGAAAATAGAGGCGTCGACAAACAGAATACACTGCGCATGCGTGAATTTTCATCGCCACTTCGGGCAAAGCAGATGCATGAATTTTCTACGCCAGCTGAGGTCCAAACAATATAGATTAGACATCTTTGATTTCCTTTATTATTTTTATTTCATTTTAATTCAAAAGTATTTCAGAATGAATCTGAAAGATTGGCAATTTCACTAATAACGTTTAATTTAAAAATCATCAAACACTAAGAAAATAAACAGTATCGTTTGAAATAACCGGTCGAAAATATGTTAAGCCTAACCTCATTAGAGTGGGAATAACACAAGCTGAAGTCTTACTCATTTGGCGGCGGGGGAAAGAAGATTTTTGGCGAGAAAGTCAATTTTTAAGTAATAAAAAATGAACCACTCAATTAACTAGAATAAATAGTAGACTATGCCCTGTTCTAGACTATAATCTGTCTCTGCGCTAATTTTCATCCACATTTATTCATCCGTTCTGGGATGACTGACTTACATCTTCCATCCAAACTTTCCCATTTATAATAATAGTATAGATAAAGAAAATTTATAATTTTCGCACTTTTGAAATCTTTTGAAAAAAAAAAGCCAACTTAAACATATAGCTTTGAAAAGCCATATCTTTAGCCTTTTTTTATATACTTACTTTAAAAAATGTTTTTTTTATCATTCTTCATTCAGAATAAAAGGAATTTTTAACATTAATTTCAAATAATTCATTCGTATTATAATATAATGTATTTTATGTAAAATTTGCAATTTTTTTTCAAAAGCAGCGAAGACTTTTGATCAGATTTTATAAAGCCTTCAGAATTTATGTTTTGCTCCCTATTCTGCCCCATGCTCATTTTTAAAGCTTTCATCAACATCTGACTAATTTAAGCTGCCATCCCTTTCGCTGTCAGAAGGAGCACTTGTGAGATCTCGAATCTTTGCTGTTCTCGTTCCTACGTTATAATAATATAAAAAGGCCGCCTTTCTGACACAGTGGTAGCGCATCTTCCTCGTGTTCTGGGAGTCACGGGTTCGATTCCCGGTTAGGTCATGATTGTTACAGTGTGTGCTATCTGGGAGATGTGTGACTGGGCCCTATGTAAAAAGGGGGAGTGCAAGCGAATGAGATGAGTGTGCAGCTAAAGTCGTACTCTTGGCCGTAGATGGCGCTGCTTGAAACAAGAGACGCTCATTCTTCGACTTAAATTCTGCTGATACATCTGCTGGGTTCGTCCATAGCAAGTGCCATAAGCAACAAAAACGATAATATAAAATATTAAGTTATTGATGAACAATAAAGGTGAGTTCACACTCGACCAGTTATAAGACAGCCAGTTGGCAGCGCATGAGTAGAAAGGCTGAAAAATGCTGATCGGTTCATAGCAAGTACTTGTCCCGACCGGACAAAACAACATGGTCCTGTATGGTATTTTTTTTTCTTACTGTGCATGCAGCTTTAAAATTTGACTGGTTTTTAAAGTGAAAAAATGATTCACTTATAATCGATTAATTTCGATTTTTTAAACTCTTTGTTCTTTCTGATGCGAAATTGTGTGTGTGGGTGTGTGTTTAATTTTATTTGCCATTTTTTCAATAGTTCTCCAAATTTCGGTATGTTGATATTTTTTTTATTCTTCCATATTTCTCTGAATAAATATTCATTCCTTTAATACGATGCGCAGTGAAAAAGAAAAAATCCGAGACACCAAAACGACAATTTATAGCCAAGCAAGGAATGCCTTAATCTATCTTATGAATTATGGCAAAAAAATCAGTGTCCATTACCAACCGGTCATCTTATAACTGGCCAAGTGCAAACCCACCTTAATCTATTATAATAAAAATGCAGCTCGAAATGCGTTGCTAAGAGCAAAACTGGAGAACGGATCGACCGATTCGGCTAATTTTTTTAAAAATATTTTCGTTAAGACACGAGGATGGTTCTTATGGAGAGAAAAAATGAAAAAACTGCGTGGAAAATAGTTAAAACGACACTTTTCTTACTTTCCCGCCAAAAATCTTCATTTCCTTCCCCCACACCGAGTGAGATAGCAGGAAGTAATAAATTATGATTTGTTTAGAAAGAAATACGCGAAGTCAGTTGGTTTTCATTCATAGATAACGGGAAGTTTAAAAAAGAAAGAAAATACTTGCTTTTATGCAACTGATTATACTGATTAAAAACATTCTTCTCAACGGACGTGAATATCATTTTCTTCGTTTTTATTCGATGATGTTTCATTTTTTAATATTGCTATTGATTGTGTTCTGATAAAAAGTTTTTTTGTTGTTCTTAAGGATAAAAATTCTTTTTTTTTATAAATGCGACATTAAGAGCCCTTAATGTTTTAATGTTATTCTTAAAAGGATTTATATATCAAACGATTCTTTTTTATTAATTTTTTGGTGTGTAGTCTGTATGGATATTTTATCTATTCCTGCTCAAAATAAAGTCTAGGCAGCGAAGAAAAAAAATAAAAAGAAAAAAGGGTTTGTAGGAAGAAAAGTTATAAAGAAAAAAAATATAGAAAGAAAAAAAAAGGACTTGCAGAAAAAAAGGAAGGGAAAAAAAGAAACGAAGGATGTGTGTGTCACTATTATTTCCTCTGAGCGCGGCATTTTCCAAGATGTTTTTAAATTTTCGTATGTCTTGAAAACCAACTGTTGTTAGCGTTGTGTAACTGTTGTTAGTGTAACTTTATTTGTTTAGTGTGTTTACATTTAGACCCATGCCACCTATAAGACGCGGGCGTAGCAACTTGGGCCGTAGAACTTGAAATGCTACAAACCAAGCTAATTTTCAATCTACTTGGACTGCACAACAACTTGAAGAACGAAATGAAATTGAAAGGATTAGAATATTAGAATCACGTGCAATGCGTCGTGTTCAAGCTACTTTCAATATTTCACGTGCGGCATTCAGCTACGATGTTTCAATTGACTGCAGTTCCTACCAATGCGTTGCTATTGGATCTAGTTTGCTCACATTGTAAGGCATTGAAATACAAGAATACAAAGATTATATGTGTGACGATATCTTGCATAAAATGCGCAATATAACAGGAAACCAAAATTTACAAATCACGGAAGAAATCTACAATGTGGCTTTGATTTCCATTGAGAACATGTGCTTGATGATGTCAAATAAAGTATTATCTCAATTAGGCATGGCCGCGCCTAATCGTCAAATGCACGACGTTTTTAATCAAGAATTGCAACGTGAAAAACTGTACGATCTAAATGCCTTAAAAGAATCAGTTCGAATAAATGTTCCGCTGTTGAACCAACAACAAAAGTATGTCTTCGGTACACTTATGAAAGTTGTAAGTGATGGAACTGGAGGGATTTACTTTTTGGACGCTCCAAGGGGGTACAGGAAAGACTTTTTTGATTTCATCGATTTTAGCTACAATTCGTTCACACCAAGAAATTGCACTCGCACTTGCATCTTCAGGTATTGCAGCAACGTTGTTGGAAGGCGGTCGAACAGCCCATTCAGCGCTAAAATTACCATTGAACATACAACACAACGAAACTCCGACATGCAACATTTCGAAGAACTCTGCAATGGCAAAGGTTTTGTAGCAATGTAAGTTGATAGTGTGGGATGAATGTACGATGGCACATAAAAAGTCTTTGGAAGCATTAGACAGAACTATGAAAGATCTGAGAAACAATCAAAACCGATTTGGTGGAGCGATGATTTTGTTAGCAGGGGATTTTCAGCAAACATTACCAGTGATTCCACGGTCAACGCAAGCGGATGAACTCAATGCATGTTTAAAATCCTCCATTTTGTGGGAAAATGTTAAAATCTTAAATTTAAACAAGAATATGAGAGTAGAATTGCAAAACGATCGATCTGGCGATATATTTTCTAAACAGCTCATTGACATTGGGGATGGCAAAATTCCTGTAGACTTTTTAACTGGCTGCATTACATTGCCTGCCAATTTTTGTCAGTTTACTGAATCAAAAACCGAACTCATTCAAAAGGTTTTCCCAAACGTCACTCAAAATTACAGAGATCTTTTTTGGTTGAGTGAACGAGCAATCTTAGCTGCCAAAAATACAGATGTAAATGAAATAAATTTCAAAATTCAAAATGAAATTGTGGGCGAATTAAGAACATATAAATCAATTGATTGCGCAACTAACCAAGATGATGTTGTTAATTATCCACCAGAATTTTTAAATTCACTGGATTTTCCAGGATTGCCGCCTCATAATCTTCAATTAAAAGAAGGATCGGTGGTCATTATGTTGCGAAATATCAACCCACCACGTCTTTGTAATGGCACACGGCTAGCAGTAAAAACATTACTGAACAATGTGATCGAAGCAACCATTCTAAACGGAAAATATAGGGGAGAAGATGTGTTGATACCTCGCATCCCAATTGTACCAACTGATGTACCATTTGAATTTAAACGACTGCAATTTCCAGTACGGCTTGCTTTCGCTATGACCATAAATAAATCCCAGGGTCAATCGTTGAATTTTTGCGGCATTAATCTTGAAAACCCATGCTTCTCTCATGTATTAAATAAATATCAAGCACTTGCACACGCAGAGAACAATTTGAAGTCAACCCTCTTGTAAAAAATTAAGATATTTTGTTTCATTGATTTCTGATGTTTCAATCTTCTTCGAGCTCCTCCGTGAAAAAATAGGATGTGATATCAATAAGCTATTAGTCCTCAGAATTTCCTTCTATGCCGTTCTATTCTTGGTTAAAATTTTCTAGTGTCACCTTAAAAGCTTTCAAGTCTTTTCCTGGGCAGTCAATACATCTAAATTTTGACCCCCTTCTTTTTCAGGTACCAAACGCTTTAGTTACAAAAATCTTTTAACCCGTTCGATTGTCATCCAGTTTTATTAAAAGTGTCCAGATTAACCCAGTATCGACTCATACAGTTCTAAGGGAATTGTATTAACCATAAAACTTGGACTAAAGGTCAATGGAAACATGTCTTGGTGACCAATGAATATAGTTTCTTGCTATTAGCCATGACGGGGCGGACGTTTTACGTTTGGTCTTTTAGAAACATACAACTTCTTCTTTCTACAGAGGACTACTTCTTTCTACAGAGGAACATGAGAATGGTTCCAAAATGTTTTGGGACTTTATCTAGTGGTACAGTAGATCCTCTTATCACTTTGAATGGATAGGTCAATAGCAATGAGTAAATCCCTTTTTTGGACGACCGACTGCATTCTATAGCTATTGGGGATTGCAACTATCTGCTCATAATTTTTTGATTCTCCATATTTGAACTGTTCAGACATGGTTTCCTGGAACATAAGGTCTCTGTTACTGTTTAATTATTTGGCTAGAACATCACAGAGCCTTTGTGGTTTGTTTGGGGAGAACGAATTGGATATCATTATCCTTCTTCTCTCTACGGGAGTAAAAGCAGTTTCTTCATGAGGGATGGCACAACATCCCTCTTATCATCTTAATTTCAGGGATAAGGGTATGTTTCGGTAACTACGAACATATTGAAATGTTGATAACGTGTATTTATGTAAAAGGAACTATTCTAATCCTGTAGACGAAAAATACAATATTCTAATCCTGTAGACGAAATTCTGCGTTTCTGCTGCTGCTGTTGTTGTTGCATGCCCCCATTAGCCAACAGGGATAGACCAGGTCCATGACTGGATGGGGAAAGATTGCAGCCTCTGTTAGTCACAAGGACCTGAGCACCTGGAAATAGGTAGAGGACCGACTTAGCTCTATCACACAAATTTGCTAGAACAGCCCTATTTTTACAGGAGGGCTCATTCACACATCTCAAGGATGATACACAGAAGAACAACCATGCCCTAACCGGGACTCCCAGAACACGAGGAAGACGCCCTACCTATGTGCCAGAAAACCGACCGAGTTTCTATCATTCTTCAAGAAAGTTCAGCAATTGTAAATTGCAAGATTCTTACTTCTTTGGGAAGGATAAAGTTTTATACAGATGATATAGAAATTGAAATTTTGGCTTATTTATTTTTCCAAGTTATGCTAGTGAAAGAATCGTTATCATTCAAAAGAATAACTTATCTTCAATGCTGGGATTCATAGACTTCACAAATAGGTACAGTCAAACCAAGATAAATGACCAAAGTTTTATAACTGACCCTTTCTACCGAAGGAATCAAATCTTTCTTTTTTCGGAAATTACTCGCATTTGATGACCACTTTGTAACGCACTTTTCAGAATACTGACTTTTCGAGCTGTTAAATGTTAATACGGTACATATATATTTCTTAAAATCGTCGTCTTAAGAATGAAAAACATGAATTGAATGGCAGTTAAAACAAATTTTAACGCATTTAAATTTAAAAGTGCATATGTTACGTAGTAGAAAGGGAAACGAAAATACTCTTTCCTTTTTGCTGTTTTGTTTGAAAATTAATGTCCAAAAATAGCCAAATGAGAAATATTTATATATTTTTTATTTTAATGTTTGTACACGATTTAGTATTTTGGTAGATGCGTAAGAATTTCATAATATTAACGGCCGCCCACAGTGGCCTGCTGGTAAAGTCTCGGCTTGTGAGGCGTAGGGTTTCAAGTTCGGAACCCGATTCCACCGAAGAACGGTCGAGTAAGAGGATCAGTTGCGCGGGAAATCTGTCAAGGCCAAACGTCTTCATTTTGGTGTGGCGTGGTGTGGAGAGGGGGTGTCAGTTCAGATGCTGTCCTTGTCATCTGAATGTGGTTAAAAATTATGATTTCTACCCCAAAACAACCCTATTGTTGCTTTACGAAGGAAACCTAATATAACTAAGCTAAACTAAAACATGATATTAAAAGCTTCTACAATTTGCTCATTAGATGAGAACAAATTATTAAAAGTGAAGGAAAATTAGCAAAGAAATTGAACTGCGATCCTCAAAAGACAAATTTTTCAGTTTTAAAAGGATACAAAATCATTTTGGAAGATTGTATCATCAATTTGCATAGTTAAGGCATAATGATTGCACATCAGGAAATGGTTGAGCCTATATTCGCCACCAATTAAACTTTTTTTACTCGTATTTCTTGATTTTTTAAAACATATATTTTCCTCCAAGTGAACATAATCTTTTCTAACTCTTATACAGAGCATTTCTAATAACATCTTTCAGCTTCATTAATTAACGAAATGTAAAAGTAACTGCAGCTGAAAAAAACGTTCAATGAATAGTATGAAATATTTGTATGATGATTTGTTTACATTTTACTGTTACCATTTAGCAATATGTTATAAGAGGGGTTTCTACGCCACTTGCATTAGTTTCTCTTTTTATATAAACCCTCAGGAGCTTACCTTTTTTTAGGTAGGTAAGGGTATCCCAATACCGAAGTTTCCAGGGATATTTACTCCCTTCATGCTTACTCTCCTCTACGCCTTCTGCTGTTTGCTTGGTTCTTCCATCACTTAACGGAAAAGAGAAGGAATGCTCCAGGAGAAGCTGTCGCCGCTCTTTTACTTTATGCTTCTCATGGATATCCAAAGTCTCCGCGTTTTGGCCATGCGTGGCGACCCGCTAGACAGACAGGTGGTACACAGCAATCCCCGGTGTATCAATAGGCAGACATCTAGTCACCTGAGTAGTTAATGTGCTAGGGATCGAGCTAATAGGTTATTCCTTGGGCTTGGCGTTAAAGGTGTTCATTGTGCCCGAGACTAATTCTGAGCGTATAATTTCCGGCTGGCACAAAGGTAAGCTTCGAGACTGGGAATGGCAAGAGCTGGTGGTTGCCTTCCCTTGTTGGGCTCCGTGGTGGGCGGTGCCGTCAGACCCGATTTTCTACCAGTGTCGTATGGGAAAACTGCTGCCTTCGGTTGGCAACAAATTGTTAAGAGCAACGCAATGACATCTATCTTTTCAACTTTTTTTGATTTAATTATGGAAAGGGTTTCTAAGACGAAGGATACTTTTCATTCGGCATATTCTTTCTTAGCAGAAAAAAGCATCGCTGGTGAAGTAAAATGCACAAAGAAACTTCGTTCCGGAGACTTGCTTGTGGTTGTTCAAACCCGAAAGCAGTCACAACAAATAATGAAGTTGACTAAATTTGATAATATCCAAATCACTGTTCCTCCACAAGTTTCTTTAAATTCCTCCAACAACGGTGTTATCACTTGCGGAGAATTATTTAGTTTTAAAGAGAAAGAAATTCTCAAAGAATTGAAAAGCCAAGAGATGAGACATGTAAGATGTATATTAGTACAGAGAGATTAACAACTCCATAAGAAAAAGCATTTGATATTGACTGTTGGTTTCCCAAAACTGCCAGAGTACACTAAAGCAAGCTATATGTGTCTTCCCGTAAGACCGTACATCCCCAGTCCACTTCGTTGTTTCAAATGCCAACGGCTTGGTCATTCTAAAACTTCTTGCCGTAGGACACTCTCCTGCGCCCGTTGTGAAGATGCTGGTCAAGACTGTGCTCAATGCACATCTGTAGAAAAGTGTGTAAACTGTAAAGGTGCACATAACTCGTTTTCTAGAAATTGCCCAATATGGTTGCTTGAAAAAGAAGTAATTTGTACAAAAGTAAAAAAATCAGATACCTTATTCAGCAACTCGGGAACTTGTGAAATCCCAACCCCCTACAGGCACTGGCTATGCTTCCATAGCTCAGACAAAAACTAACCAATCAAAACCTTTTGATATAGCAAATGTTTCTTTGGCTATAAATCAGTTACAATCCTCGAAAAACACTGCATCCCTAATTCATGTAAATTGTGTCCACTCAGAATGAAAATGTGTCGTTCGAGTCTGTAATGTTGCATCAGCGTCACAGGATTTGATCGATTTCAGTTAGTAACAAAGAAAAAGAAATATAAGAAAACCCTAAAGTCTGTAACTGAAAATCAACAGGAATCAACGTCAGAAAAACCCAATTTTTAAGTAACCTCGCCTTCACAAGTTTCAACTAATACTATTATACAAAAAAAAATCTGCACACAATTGGCAAATCAATTCAAAGCTATACATAAAAATAGATTTTTTTTGCCAGCTACCATGAACTTTTCTGAACACATATCGATGGAAGTTAATCCCATAAACAACAGCGACAATGATATCTAGTCGTCTGTGGTTGAAGACACTATAGACCTTGACCCAAACAAAACTATGGACGAAGCCTCCCTTGTTGTTGATCTTCAAGAACAATCCACAGTAGTTTTTAAAAACCCTACTTCAACCGATAACCTTATTGTTAAAGAAAAATTAAAAAGCAGCCCATTGGGTTAATTTTAATACATTTCATTTAAAGACAAGTAGTACCCTTGCCCATGACAAGTACACAAAGGAATATCATGTCAAAATACTGAAATTATTTACTTTCTTCAATTTCGACATCATTATTTGTCTTTCTGATTTTTTTAATATTCTTGACAACATCTTAAATTTTTTATATTGTTATCATACTTTGGATATGTTCTCCAAATTTTGGATTTTGTCATTTATATGACTGATTTTTTATTCGTAGGTTTCTAAATACAGTCAGTTTTACCATTTGATTGGAGCAGTTTAGCTAAACAGGGCTCTTGTACTATAACACCATCAACCAAATTTTCTGTATAATTCATTAACTTGACATAGAAATGAGTCGTAATACTTATAACGGAAGAGTGGCAATAGTATGTAAATATATCATTGCTGCCATTACTGATGCATGAAACTTTCAGCAAATTGGTTTTTTCAGTGTTTTGTACAGCTGCACTTAATTCAACACTTTGTTAATTAAATAAAATTATTATATTATAAATCTTGCTGTCCATGTTAAACACTTCATTCGGTTAGAAGATCTAAAAGAAATTAAGAAATAAATTTTAGTCGGAAATTTTAATAATCGAGAATGAAAATAGGCTTAATCATCACTATAGATGTTCACTAGGACTTACCTACTGGAAATAAATGGCCTACGAAGGTATAAATTTCTCAAAAAGGTTTTGGCTTTATCTTTAAACTGCACTATCTCTAAATAAAAGGCTCTAGTTTCGATCGAATTTACATGTGAAGAAACGGGTACTTACGTATTTGTTGTACCCGCGACTTTTTTTCATCTCCTCTCGCATCAATTCCACAGCTGGCGAGCGAGCAGGTGTTTTGATTTGGATATAACCCGGCATTACAGGAGGTGGGGTTTCTGGAGTCACCCAAGGAACCAGAGGTCCTTCAAAAAGAGAATCAACATCCCGACGATACTCTACAGGAGAGCGCCTATAATCCGGTAGTTTTTCTCTGTTCCTTACTCGCGCTTGGTGCCTTTCGTATCTTTCTCTATTTGGTTCCCGGTATCCCCAAGAAGAAGAGAGATCAACACGTGGTCCAGGAGTAGAATGGCCATAAAAAGGGCTGCCTATTACATTTTCTGGAGAGTCAACTTCTCGTATATTAAACTTTGGGACATCAGTATGATATTTCTGAGGACTCCACCTATTATCGTAGTCATAATTCAATCTTTGGGGTCGAGGTGTGTAGTAAGGTGGGGACCCTAACGGGGATATAGGAGGCGGAGGGGTGGTTCCCGTACGAAGTCGCCTTGGTATTATTGGGAATGGAGTGACTTCATTGACTTCCATTAGAGGTCCCTCTGCCATCTTAGGTATGCTTCCAGTTGACAATGGGTAGAATTAATCTACGAAACAAAAGAAAGAAAACATATTTTTAAAACGTAAATGGTTCGAAAAAAAAGGTGACAAAAGATCCCAGGGTTGCACAAATTTTCCTTGCGTAAATTAAATCGCATGTTCAACACTAGGTTTACGAAAGCGTATCATTTGGACAACTTTGAAGTATTGTTCGAAAATTACAAAGTTTGCATTTTTGTTTATCTTTCACCGGATTTTACTTAATGAACGAGGCAAATCTATATTGATGTCTATTTTCTTCAAGTGTGTTGAAATATTGTAACTCTCTATACGGTATACTTATCTTTAAGAATGTGTGCCTGTTTGACGAGATCGTAAACCTAGTGTTAAAAATAAATAATAATCATACCCGGGAAAAGTAGTATATTACAATGAGATAAAGTCTTGAGTCGACATAGTATACCAAATGACGCACAAGATCAAAGTAATATCTTTTCCATGACATCTCTAGCTGTTTTTCAATATTTGAGATTTAGTGGCAATAAACGCTTAAATCTTATGCAAGAATGTACTACGTAAAAGTTATTCTAAGGTATTTTCTATTTCAGTTGTCCAATAAACTTACAAAAGTAAATAAGTAAAAATACAAAAGCATATATTATAATACTTCGCAAAAGTTACCAAAATGGCTTTTGTAAAAGGAAAAAAAAAGTAAAAGCAAAAACACTTTTAAAATACACTTCTCAAAACAATTAAAGGATCTTAACGTTGTGGACTGATCTTTCACTTGAAGAATCATGTGAATGATTGATACATTATCGACAGATGTAATAGTCTATGCGAGAATAAAATGACATTTATTTGTAAGAAAAAAAGTGCGTTTTATTGAGAATTTGAGTATAAAAGGAAAACACCAACTTTTTGCATACGTGAAAAAAAATACGAAAAAGAAGTTTTCTTAAAAGAAAATCTTTTTTAAAAGGGGATATGGTTTTATCAGATGGCCAAGAATTTTGAACACCTTTGAGTCCTCGATTCAATGACGCTATTAATGAGGGGTTGGGGCGTTCTGTCTCACTCCTTCAGAAGAGCTCTTTCCAGTCATTGGTGACTATGTTGGGGGTGGTTGGCGTAAAGCAATTCGTCTGCCTGTCCCACACATGCTAGGGTTCCTGTCTGGAGAACACGCTAGTAAATTCATTCGTAGGAAACTTTCCTCCAAAAGGAAATCCGTCACCAAATTAGCTCGATGGGATCTGCAATTACAGGAATTAACAGGAAGTCATCTCCAATTTCTGCAGCATAAGAGACTACAATAGATCTCAGGATCTCATTCCTACACCGTTGACTAATAAAAGGTCAATTTCAAATGTCATGAAGATTTGTGAGCCCACTAGTGGCCCACCATTGAGCGTCACTCCCCCATCGCCGAATCTAACAGAAAGAGAGAACTAGCCAGAGAAATATAGCACCATTCATTTATCCTCCAGTTCAAATGCTCTGTTGCCTACTTTATGCGGGCGTGACGATGGATTGCTGTTAGCGTGACATTCTCCGCTGGTCAACGAGCATACAGATCTACAAGTGAAGGTGATTTCGGACAGTTTGTGTCGAAACAGATGTACCAGTAGACGATCGAAGGTGTTGTGTAAAAAGAGTGGCATTCATATTTATACGTGTCCGACACGTAAGCGTTAAATAACGGTCTTCATTGAGTGTTGTGGGACATCTACATCCTTGCCCTTATTTACAGTTAAAAAATGATTCCAGATCCTGAAAATTACACATTGTGAAGCTTCAATGGCTTCTGCTTGTGTTTGGCCCCCTTTTAATCGGTGAATAACTCTCCAAGATTATGATTCCATTAAATGACTTCATTGATATATCACACTTAAGAAATATATGCATTTGTGACTGCCTTTTCCCCTTATATATATTGTCCCAGGTCTCAATAAGGGCAAGGA
>JAOUZG010003783.1:590419-608875 GCA_026289955.1 Argiope argentata
TATATAACTTTCGGTACTTTCCCAGCGGTTTCCTACTCTACCATGTTTCTCACTGCTTCTTCGGGTGAAATTTTCTTACGACTTTGCTCTTTATTGGCCAGCCAGGCGAGAATTGGATAAATGGCGGACTTTGGCGCTTTTTGTTGATGATAAATCGGTAGATGTGACAACCCTTTTCTTATCATTTTCTAATAATACTAAATTCGGAAAATGTATGCCTCAAAAATGATGTATCCACAATTTTCTGCTCGTGCATACTGATGTTTCAAAAACACTGGTAAAAATAATAAATTACGTAATTAAAAATTTGTTTGAGAATATTTTTTTCGGTGTTGGCAGAACACAGTGTTATATTTTACGAAGTTTCCTGTTGAAAAAAATAAATTCGTTTAACGAGTGTTTCACTTCACGAGTAAGATTCCTGAACGATATTCTTGTTAAATGAGATTGTACTGTCCTTTTTGGTTTCTAAACCAAATGATAGCATTTGAAGCTGTTTGCTTGAATTTTCCCAAAACAATTGTCTGTTTTGGGCGTTTGATAATCCGTCCCCGTGTATCCATAACGGCATCTGCAATCTGGCCAATCCGAGTAAATTTCACGAATAAGGACCTATTTCGCGTGGAATCACATATTTCGATCCCTTAGTATCGATATGCCGTGTCACAACCCAAATCCGAAAACGTCGGGAAACACTGATGCAATTCAAGACTGGAGAAGCAGACTCACAGAATAAAAAAGGAGCATCTTACCTCTCCATACAGTTCACTTGAAATTCTCCTGGTTTCTTCCAGCACGGCCATCTTTTCTCTTAAAATATGGTTATATCTGTCGCATGCTTCTTTTAATGAATGCAAGTCTTTTCTTCTGCTATTCCTCAATGCATTGAGTTCCTTCGTCAACATTTCAGCCAAATGCAAGTAATGATCCATCGGGAGAGGCTGAAGTAAAAACAGTGCTCTCAAGAAATGAAATTCTTCAGTAAAGTGAATCTTTGAATAAATGCAGAAGGAGTAAACCTCTCATTTTTCCAATCTCTACCATCCCGACCATTAGTTCACAGTCTCCCTATGTATATTTATATATATATTTCAAATTTTCAATCGTTGATAAAAAAATTTTGTTCATCCACTCGAGTTCAAATACATTTTTTTAAAACTTGCAGTGGATGACACTCGATGTTAATACATTTTTTAAAAAATATTAATTCATTCATTAAGTTTTAATGCTTTAAATAGAGTTTTAGCAGCTTGTAATGAAAGTTGAAATCAACAGGAAGCAGCTCGATCGGTAAAATGCGAGTATTTTACAGTATTTTTTACGTGAAGTTGAGAATGCGAGTCTAATTCCGGCGAAAATCAATAATTTTTTTGATAAATCATTTCTATTAATTGTAATTACTTAATAAAAATAACCAAAATAAAAAAATCTTTTTTGACCAATGTAGAAATTGAATAGAAAAATTCTATTTATATTACTTGTTCTAAATATATCGTTTTTTTCGGTTCTTAGGTGTTATATAAAACTGATCGCGAAATTTGTATATCTTCTTTTTAAATAAGTATACATTGAGTGGTCAAATTATTACGACACCCTGACAGATTTATGGAAAGTGAGTTATTGTGTCGCAGTGTTATCGCTAGAAGACGAGATAGCTACAAAAAGGATATGGAAGCAAGTGAACCATTAATTACACTGTGTTACTCGAGGAGATATGGGGAATAAAATGAGACAACTGGGTTTGAACGCAATATGATTGTCTGCGTTTGAATTTCTTTTATTGTTTAACCGAAATTTATATTATCACTTCCATTTAATTTCTTGAAAAACTAAGACACCTGGAACATTTCAAAAATATTTCAATCTAATTATAATATCCTTTTTAAGAAAGTAGTTAAAATTTGTTTTATATTTCCAGGGCCTTTGAAATGTTCCTTATGTCGAATAATGTATCCCAGAACACTATTTTAAAGTAACATACAGAAATGTCCGTAAATTAAGGATGATTCAGAGTCACACGGGAATGGAACGCTAAAATACATATATCACCTGTAAAATGACGAAATACATCTTCAAAAATCGTATACAAATTGTACGAAGCCACCAGATGACGCCGATAGTACATCATAAGGACGAGAACGTAAGAGAGTGATGTATAAGGAATACAGGCAAAGAAATAAAATAAACACGTGATGTATAAGCCTTTCAATATAATAACTGCATTATTTTGACACAAAGGATGCATTTGGATGATTTTTACGTCGTAGAATTGTCGTTCACCTGGAATGTGGGTATACCTAGTTGGAAATATCTGAGGAAGGAATCTTTCAGAGTAACCTGAATGTGGGCATATCCAGTTGGAAGAATCAGAAGAACTTGGAATCGCCCAGAGTGTCCTGTCCAGGCTTTGGCAACGATTCCAAGATTATGGCAATGTGAGCAGATGTCATCCCTGAGTTACAACGTCGAATGAGGACCGATATTTGAAAAGCTATTGCTAAAAGAAACAGACGAAGCACAGAATCAGATCTGCCTCGTCAGCTGTCCCACAGGTAAGACAGTTGCAAGGCAGACCATGTATAACCGCTTAGGGTAGATGGGTCTATATGCTCGTAGGCCTGTCAAATGTATCCCACTTACTGCAACTCACTGTCGCCTGCGGTTAGCTTAGAATGTCAAAGTGGACACCACAACAATGGGCTTGCGTGATGTTTTCCAACGAGCTCAGGTTTAGCTTGTAGTTTGATTCTCGCCGGACTTTCATATGGAGAGCGCCAAGCACCCGTTACCACCAAGAGAACATCATTGAATGACACTATTACGGTAATGAAGGATTGCTTATTTGGGGAGGAATTATTCTGAATTCCAGAAGACCTACATATTCAAGTTGTAACCATGACAGGCCAAATCTATAGGGACGTCCTTCTGAAATAGCATGTATGTTTGTTTCGGGCACAGAATTCGTGTTTATGAATGACAACGCCCGTCCTCACCATTCAAACATCGTAAACTAAACCTTCGATAGGAGGATGTAATCTGTATGACTGCCCAACATTCCTACCGGTCTTGAATCCAGTAGAGCATGTGTGGTACAAGCTTGATCGACGAGTTGCAGCCCGTCAACAACCTCCTACATGTCTACCGGAACTTCGGAGAGCATTATTTGATGAGTGGTGTGATATTCCCCAAGACCAATCAGATAGATAATTTGATATTTAGTATGCCTAGGCGCTGTACGGACTATTTTGCATCGTCTGGGAGACATACTATGCATCAATCCTTATACCAATCATGTAATATTGGTTTTCGTAAATAGGTTTAATTTTTGTAATTTGCCCCAGGGAGCATAAAATAGCAATTTTTATTTAAGATATTAAACCCCCTCAGGGGCTCACCTTCTTTAGGTGGGTACGGGTGTCCCAATCCCGAGGTTCCCAGGGATCTTTCCTCCATTTATATTTTATTCTTCTCTACGCCTTCTGCTGTCTGCTTGATCCTTCTATACCTCGACGGCAAGCGAGGGAGCTCTCCATGAGAAGCTGTCGCCGCTCTGTTTGCTTCTTGCTTCTCATGGACAGCCAAAGTCCCCACGTGTTGGCCGTGCGTGGCGACCCTTTGGATGGGTGGTGCACTGTGGTCCCCGGTGTATCAATCGGCCGGTACCTAACCACATGAGTGATTAGTCTGCTAGGGATCAAGCGAAAGGGTTACTCCTTGGGCTTGGCGTTAAGGGTGGTCACTGTCCCCGGGGGTAACTCCCAGCGTATAGGTTCCAGTTAGCATTATAGTAAGTGCTGAGGCTAGGAACATCTAGAGCCAGTTACTGCTGTCCCTTGTTGGGCTCCGTGGTGGGTGATGCCGCTGGGCCTGAATTCTTTCTATATCGTATGGGCTCCTCCAAACGTGGTCCCTTCAGTGGGCATCGTAAAGTTCTAATTTCCGGCAACACATATGATCATTTCGATAATTTTTTTGTTATTAAAAGACTCTCTGACAACAAAGAAACATTCGAATCAGTCTCTCCGTTTTTAGTGCAAAAGGCTATAAATGCTGCAGTTGGCGAAGTCGCATCCATTCGAAAAATGAGGTCTGGTGACTTGCTTCTGGAGTTTCTTCCCGCAAACAAGCGCAACAGATAGAAAAACTAAAATCGTTGGCAACAATAAAAATTTCTGTCGTCCCTCACCAATCTTTGAATAGCTCTAAAGGTGTCATTACCTGAGGCGAAATACTAAATCTTCTCGTAGAATTAATAACTTCTGAAATGAAAGCTCAAGGTGTTACACACGTCCGTCGAATTTCTATACGACGTGACGGACAGCTACTTGAGACGAAACACCATATAATAACTTTTAATACTCCTAAATTACCGGAGTATGTATATGCTGGCTATATAAAATTACCGGTGAGGCCATACATCCCTAACCCACTAAGATGCTTTCAGTGCCAGCGCTTTGGCCACTATAAACTGAATTGCCGCGGGTCTCTTACTTGTGCTCGCTGTGCACAAAAAGGCCATGATAGCCAACAGTGTACCGCACAAGAGAAGTGCGTAAACTGTGGCGGAGAACATCCATCATATTCTCGATCTTGTCCTCGCTGGACGCTGGAAAAGCAAGTTATGACAATCAAAACCAAAGAAAACTTATCTTATCCCGAAGCCAGGCGTAAAGTTAATATACAAACCCCGACTCCTGGTGTTAGTTATGCTTCAGCAATCAAAAAAACTTTCTGTGAAAATTGTACTTGTGATCACTGTGTTAAATATACCAGAAAAACATCAAACACTGAAAAAACTTCTGATTCTGATACCGAACATTCCCTTAAAGCTAATGATGATACTCCAAAACATGTTAGAAGGAAATCCAAATCGCAGACTTCGCTGACGTTAAACCTCACCAAACGAGGTCTTACGCAAAAGGACCTACGAAAGAAACTAAAAAATTCAGCTTCAAAAAATTCCGTCGCATTGGGGCTAGCGACGAAAGGCGTTGTCCATAAGGACTTACAGTCTATATTTGGAGACACGCTGAATAGCCCTGATATTAAGTTACATCCGTCAGAAGATGAATATGAGCTTAGTATGAGTTGCGAGGATCAGGCAGCTCCAACAAGTGTTACTTCTCTTTCTCCTCACAAACCTCTCTTAATGGGTACCTTCCTTTCTTGGAATTGTCGCAGCATTCGTTCCAAACTTCAGGATATTAAGTCAATTATTAACAGATTTCATCCTGTTTGTTTTGGTCTTCAAGAGACCTTTTTGAAGTCAAATTTCCCAATTAAATTACGCGGTTACAATTGTGTTCGGAAGGATGCAGACAATGGAGCTCATAGTTCTGGAGGGGTCTGCATTTTTACTTCTAATTTATACCCAAGTAATCCTATCACCCTACATACCTCTCTGCAGGCTGTGGCTATACAAGTTCACGTAAAAACTTTAGTCACAGTCTGCTGTATTTACTTACCGCCTCATGATACCATCTGTCAGCAAGATCTCAACAACTTAGTTGACCAGCTTCCTTCACCTTTCGTCCTACTTGGCGATTTCAACGGCCATAGTACTTTGTGGGGTTCGAATAGTACAAATTCTCGTGGGCAACAAATAGAACAGTTCATTTCCAATAACTGTCTTTGTTTGCTCAATAATGATGAAATAACATACTTTCATGAACCCACACGCACCTTCCACAGTCTTGACTTGGCCATATGTTCTCCTGAACTACTGCCGTTGCTAACCTTGTCAGTTAGCAACGATTTATATAATAGCGATCACTATCCTATTATTATCTCCCATGCTGATAGCGGTGGAGCGACTTTTTGTCCTCCACGTTTTCTATTCCAGCGGGCAGACTGGACTACGTTTTCGCAGTTAGCAGATATCACAGAGACTATGATAAATACTACTGATATTTCGGAAGCAGTTCAAAATGTCGTAGATATTTTACTATGTGCCGCAACCTCCACTATTCCAAAGAGTTCACCACGTCTAAGAAAAATTCGCCGACCGTGGTGGAACGACGCCTGTCGCGATAGTTACAAACAGCAGAAAAAGTTATGGAACAAGTTTCGAAGGTACCCAACCACAGAGAACCTTGTCGCTTTTAAAAGAGCAAAAGCACTTGCTCGTCGTATACGCCGCCGTAGCCAGAAGGAATCCTGGATTCAATTCATATCATCTATCACATCCTCTACATCTAGCAAAACTTTATGGAAAAAGGTAAAAGCTGCTAATGGCCTATATCACGAATCTTCCATTCCTGTTCTAAATAGGGATAATGTGAAGTATTCTTCCCCATTAGACGTTGCCAACATTTTAGGTCAAGCATTTGCACAAGTTTCCGCAATTGATTCTTATAGCTCTGAATTCCTGGCAATTAAGAATCGCTCGGAACGGTTGCCTTTGCATTTTAATGACCGAAGCAATCATTCTTATAATTGAGAATTTAGGATGTACAAATTGAAAACAGCATTATCTAATACCCATGATACCAGTCCCGGGCCTGATGGAATTACATACAATATGCTTCGCCACTTGAATGACACTTCTCTTTCAAATCTGTTACTTCTATGCAATAGAATTTGGACTGAACAAAAGTACCCTTTACAATGGCGCGAAGCTATTGTCATTCCAATATTAAAACCTGGTAAAGATTTATCGAACCCTTTGAGTTACAGGCCCATTGCTTTAACGAATTGCCTTTGTAAGATCTTTGAGCGCATGGTCAATACTCGTCTTGTGCATGAACTGGAAAAACAAGGATGCATCTCCCCGTTGCAAAGTGGCTTCCGAAGAGGTCGATCTACTTTTGATAACCTCGTTCTATTGGAAACCCAGATACGCAACACATTTGTTAGGAGGAACCACCTTGTATCCGTTTTTTTCGACATTGAGAAAGCATATGACCGTACATGGGGCTATGGTATACTCTCCACACTTTTTAAATTTGGTTTTAGAGGAAATTTGCCCACTTTTTTATTAAATTTTTTATCTCTTCGTACTTTTAGTGTTCGTATTGGTAATGTTTACTCAAATAGTTTTATACAAGCTGAGGGTGTTCCACAGGGCAGTGTCATCAGTGTTACACTTTTTATACTTCATATCAGTCAGATTTTATCGGTTTTACCATCATCAGTAAATGGAGCCCTTTATGTTGATGATTTGCAGCTTTCATGCCAAGGTAGCAATATGAATATCATAGAGCGGCAGAAACAAAATGCAGTCAATAGAGTGGTAATTTGGTGCAATAATAATGGACACGCAATCTCTCCTGAGAAGAGTAGATGTGTTCACTTCTGTCGGAAGAGGATCCTTCACCCAGATCCAAATATTGCCATTCGAAACATACCTATTCCTGTAGTAGATGAAATTCGGTTTTTGGGAGTGATATTTGATCGAAAGCTTACCTTCCTTCCGCATATTTTACACTTGCGGAAGAAGTGTGAAAAAACATTAAATATATTGAAAGTGCTCTCCAGAACATCTTGGGGCGCCGATCGTACCTCTCTTCTACGAATTTATCAGGCAATAGTTCTCTCGAGAATTGATTACGGGTGTATGGTTTATGGTTCCGCTTGTTTGTCTGTCCTGAAACGGCTGGATACGGTCCATCATTCTGCTTTGCGCATTTGCTCTGGGTCTTTCCGTACCTCCCCAGTTGAAAGCCTCTATGTTATATGTCACCAGCTACCTCTCTCTTTAAGACGAAAGAAACTGTCTGCCTTATTTCATTTCCGCACAAAATCCGTGCTGAAGCATCCACTGAATGAAATTTCATTACCAGTTGGTCTTCGTCGACTTTATAATGCCCGGCCCTCTCACATCCTTCCCTTTCGCGAGAGAGCCCGATTGCTTTTGCCTGACTCGGACCTTAACACTGTTCGTGTTAAAGCTACCAACCCTTATTGCTTCCCTCCCTGGGACACCCCACAGTTTTCTTTCTTGAATCCTTTTACTGGATTCGACAAATTAACAGATCCTTTTGTTCTTCAACAGCTCTTTTTGTACCACCGCTTTCAGTATTCTTCTTTTGTGCCCATTTTTACGGATGGCTCTAAATCAGATGGTTATGCTGGTTGTGGAATCATTCTTCCATCCGAAACATTGAGCCATCGTCTGCAGAATTGTTGTTCGGTTTTTACTGCTGAGTTAGTCGCGATTTTCCTTGCTCTTCAAAAAATTTCAACCTCTACTCAGCGTAAATTTGTTATCTATACAGACAGCATGAGTGCATTGAAGACATTTTCTCACTACCAAAATCGGATGCATCCATTTGCCATTAAAACTTTATTCACTTTACAATTATTAAAAAATGATGGGTTTGAAATAATTTTCTGTTGGGTACCGAGTCCTGTCGGCATCTTGGGTAATGAGAAGGCGGACTTGGCTGCAAAGACTGCAACGACCTTTTTAAACATAGGACTTCCCTTTTGTGTCATTAAAAGGTCCATCCATCACTACATCTGTTCTATGTGGCAAAGTTCATGGGATCTGCAGGTCCAAAATAAATTACATTTTATTAAAACGGACATTTTTTATTGGTCTGTTCACCCTATACGTGAGATGGATGTTAAGTTGACTCGTCTCCGTATAGGTCATACACGTTTTACCCATAAACATCTAATATTTGGAGAAAATGCACCTATGTGCAACAGCTGCCAAGTTCCTTTTACTGTTCATCATGTTTTAATTGAATGTCCAGTTTTTAATTCTTATCGTTCTTGGTTTTTTAACTTGACTTCTTTCACATTACGAGACCTGGTGGGTGAGAAATACCACCCAAATATTTTTAAGTTCTTAAGAGCTATTGGGTTTTTTAATTGTATATGAAAATTTTTATTATTATGTATACTTAACTTTCATTTTTTGTTCATATACATTACATCATTGTTTCAAACTGTTATGGTACAGGGTTTTAAATTTTGCTCTCTAATCATTGTTTTCATTGAACTAATATGATTTAATCTCATCACTCATGTCTTAATTTACCAAAGAATTATTTTTTCTATCTTTTATAATTTTACCATTTTCTTGGCGCAGTATGGCCAAATCTGGCTCTTGCGCCAATAAACCTCACACAACCAACCAACTTAAGATATTAAACATATAGCATCTTTTTCCCACTTTTCCTTTTTTCTTAATAAATAGGCTTTACAAATAAGTCACATTTCATCTGCTTCTGACTCTTTCTTTTCCTGAACTTGCATTCCTTAATTTGTGGACATTAGAGTATTTAGGGTTCAGAGAATTCTGATAGATAGAGATTCAGAGGTAACCTGGTTAGTGATAGCGCTATTTTCCCATGCTTTGGACGTACTTGAATTGAGTCCTGGTTAGGAGATGGTTGTTCTCTTACATGTGTATTCTATCTGTGAGGGGTGTGATAGTCCCCTTCCTTGTAAAAAGGGCTTATACAAGCGAATTTGTATGCCCTCTTCACGTGAACTAGAAGTCAGAGGGTACAGGGGCTTCAGAGGTCTTTTTTCTTGGAAGCCACTATACACTAAGCTTAAATCATTGCCAATTCGTCAGCGGGCTTATAAAACGTCACAAGTATCAACAATAACATGAAAATTTGACAAATTCTCCAAGTTTTATACCAGTCTAATTACTAAAAACAGATTTTAGGGATTATATCCATCTATCTGTGAAAAAGGTATTTCAAAACCTCTTTGAGATGTCTTGAACAGAGTAAGAGATTTTAGCGCTAAAAATTGTTATCTCCAGGATGAGAAAAGGTTACAATAAATAGGTATAAAATTACCCGAGGACTTGGAAGGAAGATGCCTAGATGACATTTACTTGGAGATCTTGAGACAATACGAAGACAAAACGCTTTGAGATAGAGAGAGAAAATTTGATATATATTTATTAATATCAAATTTTGATCAAAATTAATACCAAGGAATCTGCTTAGATGTCCAAATATAGAATACAGGTTGTATGTGACATTGCAATTCGACATTAAATGAATGCTTTTGACGCACAATTTCACCAATCAAATTAGAGATCAATATGGGGAATCAAACGCACAAACGGGTTAACTGTTATGGGACTGAACATTCGCATGCACGTGAATATGGTATCTCAAATGATTTGGATAAATGAAATTTAATTTTGTTTCAGCTTGTCATTAAAGTTGGAATTCTGTGTCGAAATTAGGTTTTTATCATACGTTCAAACTGTATAATTGGTTTTTTATATTATACTACCAGATGTAAAATGTGCAAGTGCGAAATTCCGAAAATAAAAGTTTCTGCAATGGTCTCTTCTAAGGTCTACAATTTTTAAGCACAGGTTTTGGATGGATAGGATGGACAGTAGGATTCAGAGGCTCAAAAGGTCATATTTGGCCATACTGCGTCAGTTGCATGGTAAAAAAATAAAAGCTTGTTTATGTAAAATATTGTTTAAATAGAAACTAATTAAAATATTGCAAAGCCATGTTTTCAAACACTGTAAAACATTAGAACAAATTCAAGTGTTAAAGAAAATTATAAAAACCAATTGATTTTAAAAAAATTAAATATGTTTTTGTGGGGACGTTCCCCTAAGAGCATTTGCAGATCCACTGTTTAAAAATTAAAAAAAAAAACGCAAACAATGATGATCAAAACCAGGGCACTCAACTAAAAGACGAAGAACCGTTAAAATCACTTGGCATCTATAGAAGAAAGGAGGTCGATCGCCGAATAAAAGATGTTTATGAGTGAAACGAGTGTGACCTATGCGGAGTCTAGACAATTTGACGTCTAATTCTCGCACTGGTAAACAAGGTCAGGAGGAAATGACAGATTTTACGTTATGAAGTTTGTTACTAATATGATTATTCCATGATTCCTGCCAGAGTGAGTAAAGACGACGTTAAAAAATATTTTTTTGCATCACAGAACGGGATGTCTCGCTGTAGAAGCAATGATGCGCTCTTTGCTGCATTATACGTCAGCTCATTACCAATGATTCCGACATGGCACCAAAGGTTTTGGAGATATTCCACTTTTATTTGGGAGAATTCGAGAAAATATATTGAAGATGACTTCTGATGATTTCTTTAGAATATTAATTTCAAAAGGATTGTAGAATTGCTTAAGACAGGAGCAATCTAAGTAATAAAAACCTCCCCAAAACTTTCTCGCATACCCTCTAATTAACTTGTCATACCAGAAAATGCCTTACATAGAATTGGCTTATAATATTTACGAAACATTAACTTCCGGTGCACATTTAGCATTCTTACTGGATCTATCGTGTCATCCTTGGCGATCTATTTGGTGATTAATCCCTGACATTTCTTTGAAAGTATCAGAAAATCAAATTTGTGCTTTATACATGTTTTTCTCAATCGATTGAAATAAAGATTTGACATAAAACTGCACTACAGTCACAAAAACTCATACCAAATTTGATATACGTGATTGTACTTTTGAATTGTTGCAGTTACTTGTATCTAAAAGTATGTCTATCTAAACAGATCGACAGACAGTCAATCTATCGTTGGATTTGGCTCAGAATTTTAGGGATGCCTATTCTATAGATGTTGAATCTGTAAACCGAATTTTTTTCTATCTACATCTTTTCTTTCTGTAGTTATCATTTTATATTCGAATAACCAGATGACATACGGACTTCCTCTGAACAGATTTTACTCAAAATGTGATAGAAATCTGATAGAAAATAGATAGACTTAACCAAATTTCAACCTTCTATCTTAAAGTGTTTTTGTGTTGGCTCTATCACAACAGACAAATGGGCATTTTTCAAAATGTATTTCTGGAACTCAAGGAGCTATAAAATATGAAGATTCGTCACGATCTCGACCTCAGATTTTTTGCTGACTACTATACATCCATACGGATGCGTTAGGATGGGTTTAATTCGTCAAAATAGGGGTGAGTGGAAAAATGAAAGGATAGGATATTTACATTTGACAATAAAATAATATGGTCATAAACGACGCGATGTTCACATAAACATTGAAAAAGAAATTTAACAAAAAGTATCTAATACGGAGAAAATCAAGGTTAAAGAGAGGCGAAGAGCTCTGGGAATGCAATAATCCTTCCGCATTTCTCTCCTTAATGAGATACAATCGTGGAAAAGTGGTCGTCTCAGAATACAGAAACGAGGAATATCTCAACAAGATAGAATTTAGGAAAACAAATGACCAATAGGGTTGCTAGAAGAAGTACTCAGCTTACTTAACAAGCAAGCTGAGACAAGCTAAGATGACAATAATGACAAACTCACGGGATTCACTACAATAAATTTCAGTTTACAAAAAGGATCACTTACGTCATAACCCTCTGGTGTCAGTCTATACCCAAGGATCTCCCGAAGATTCTCTGCAAAATTAGGTGGGAAGAGGGTTACCCAAAGGCCCATATTGGTCACGTCTCTTTCATACGCTTCTTTGGATCTTTCAAGGTCTTCCTTCAGCTCCGCCAACTGCTTCCTTAGCATTTTACATCTCTCGATCTCTTCGTTTCTGGGTTGCTGGAAGGGACAGTTATTGGCGTGTATTTGAACTAGACCAGACGCATACTGAAGGAAAAAGAAAGAAACATCACTGTTAAGTTCTTTTAAATGTTTCGAAACATATCTAAAATTTCTTTTTTAAATTATGTTTATAGCTAGTGCAAGCACCAAAGCAGCACCCAGTGGCAGATTACTGATTAAGAAGAGATAAGGGAGCGTGTAAAATCATCAGAAAATGCCATTTGTGAAACTGCTGAGTAAATAAATTTTTCAAACTTACAAGATCTTTGGAGTTTATACTATATTAGGATTACAATTCACATTTACAATGAATCCTCAATAGACATCATTCATTAAACTAAATAATTTATTATTAATAACTAATTGCTAAATTTATTGAATTAAAGTACAACTGTACAGGGTTGGTGCATGATTATCAGGCGTTTTCAAACGATATTATCAGGCGTTATTGAATACTATATATTATGAAAAAGGAAACATAAAAATTCAACAGACAATTTTTAACCCTTGGTACTTTGAAAAATAATTAGATACAAAATTATTCACCTAATACAAAGATTTGTTTATTGCAATGAAAAATAAATATACATAATTCTTTTAAGTCGAATTTCTTTAAAAAATTATTCTGCAGCTCTTAACCATTGTGTAGGCGTTTTTAACAATTAAATTTGAAGAATAAATAAATAAAACGTCAAAATGATGCGCAATCTTGAATAGTGAATCGGAGGCACCATCGGTGTTCAAAGGGTTAAATAATTAATCCAGAGTGTAGTCCCCATCTACTTCAATAATTACTTTCCTTTTGCTTGGAAAATGGTCGATTCCACGGACAAAGAGATCACGGTTCTCGGAGGCAACCCGTGCTTTGACATCCTCCCCTCAGATATCGAAATCGTCGTACACTCAGTTCGCCTGCTTATTTTTTTAGCCACCGATTGATGTGACAGTCGGTTGGAGCTTCTGTGGGAAAATATGGTAGGCGTGGAGGTAGCGTAATTTTATTGACACATTTTTCCATGATATTATTGTGGAAATTTCTCCTGCAAGTCTTTAAAGTTAACGGATACGTGTAGTGGGAGTATGAAGGCATACATTCGACAAGCATAGGTAACTAACGACGACTTCATTGACACAAAGTCACAATCGGAGACGCACACAAGCAGCAAGCAATAGCACAATACAGTACAACAATTATATGCTAATCGAAGCACTCAGGAGTGAAAGCTTCATATTTCCCTCACTTTCCTCTTTCGGATATATAATTATGTAAGGCTTTCTTCCCTTTCTCTACTTCGAGATTTTTTTTCAGGTTTAGTCACTACTGCATACGTTAAAGCAACTTAGTTTTTGAATGTTCTTAAAGTTTTCATCCAGTATCTCTATTTGTTCATGGAATAATGTTACTTCTTTAAATCGTTCAGTCTTCCTTATTTAGTAAGATTTTTAACCAAGATAGTATCGATTTATTTTCTCATAGAGCACCTCTTCTTGTACGTTCATCGCAGACGCTCCTAAGTCTTCTATCTCAGTATAAAATCTCTACATTTTCCTTAACAGATGATATTTTAGATGTTTTTTTCCTTTGTGGACATAACAGTCTACAACATCGCTGGTATCATATATCGTTGTTTCAAGACAAAGATATATTAAATATAAAGTTTAATCATCCGTAATTTAATACAAGGGAAATATAAATATGTAAAACTGTTTTTATCAATCTTTATATAATTTAATTTTTATTAACTGATGGCACAAATTTGCTGCATTCAGAAAGTCCAGCTTCACTAAATAAAATATTCCTCCAATATTCATTATTATTAGTTAACATTTTCCATCAAAATTTCGAGGTTTTTTTTCAAACATCTAAAAAATGAAATAATATCTAGCAATGCTGGCACTTCTAACCCTTTTCTTTCAAAAATACCCAAGGAAAACAGCTGGATCAATCCCCATAGTTGAAAGGCACGTACAATGTAACTCCATTTAAGTTTATTGATAATTACCCTATAAATAATATAGATATCGTTTTAATTAATTAATTGTTTAAAAAATCATTATCTACCAAATTTTATGACGTTAGAGCTTTATTGCGCTCGGCTAAACTATTTCAAATTAATTTTAATATTTCCCTAAACTTACAAATTAAGGCTCTTTTCTAAACTCTTATGTAAAGGTGCTCGCGACCACTTGGTCATATCGCGGAACACCGAAAGGTCCCGATATTGCCGTTGCCGTCGCACTTTCGGACTTTTAATAAACATTTGGTAACTATATAAAACATTAGTTTCATATAAATTGAAATTATTTCGATAATTTTTGCAGTAATTTACCATTACTTGGATCATCAGTAACTTTGTTAATTAATGGTCCAAGGTCAAAAAAAAATTCAAATTCAAAAATGGTAAAGGATGGAAGAACTTTTAAGTTCTTGCACAACCACTTGTGGTAAAGAATGATAAGAATACAGCCACTAATTGTCTGAAGTATACGAACACTTCCCATTCAATCAATCAAGTAACATATAATTCAAAACAGTTTTCCACAAAGCTAAATTCTCTCTATGTTATTCAATAGGAAAATTTTCAATTTCATAATTTTCAGATTTTTTTCAAAATATATAAACAAATAACAATCGTAATAAATTAATTCATAATTAGTGATATTGATTTGTAAATCTTAACCAATTCATTCCAAAATTTTTTAATCTCCACTTAAGGTACAGTTAAACATAATATTTACATTCGCTAAATTTGTAAAAAGATACAAACTGAAATTAAAAATTTTATAATACCGCACAGAAACATTTCTGCATATGAAACAGCTAATCAAATTTCATTTAGTAATCAAATTATTTAGAATTATTTATCAACTGAAACACTTATAATTAGATACATAAGCCTAATATTAATCTTTATCAATAATGATTATGAATATTCAAACAGTTCTTGAACGGGTAGCACAGGCACAATTGACAACTTTTCCTTTTGTTCTATTTAAGCATTTTTGATAGGGATTTTTACTTTTGTAGCTTCCAGATAGTTATGAAGTGATGAAGTTCATTCTTGTCTTGTCTCTATCTTCTTCCCTTTGTTTCTGCAGTTTATTGGCGTTTTGTGTGGGTTGATTTATATTATGAGGTCGTCTTGCTCCAAACGTATCAAACATGGATGGGGCTTCCTGAGTAAATTAAGCCAACATTCTACCCGGATCAATTACACGTAACTATATAAAGACTAACCTACAGTATCCTTAAGTCGATGTATATAATGTTTATATAAGTTTCACCCAATATATATCAACCTTTAAAAGACATAGACTTTAACGTTATTGATACTTATATATGTTTAATATTTGCAAGGATCAAATTTTATAATCCATTTTTCACTCACTTTAGCATATACCGAAATTTTGAAATTTATGTTGTTATTTCATCCCGATAAAAATAGAAAATTTTAATACTTTGAGAGATGATCTTTCGCTCACTTAATATCTTAAATTTCCTAAACGTTCAATTCGCAGCGGGACGCTATCTAGGAATTAATTTGAGAATACCTATTGTTTAGATTCATATAATATCTATAAACATGAATTAGGAAATATATTAAAAGTTAAAATATAGATAATGGAAAAATAAAAGAAGGTCTTATATACCGTCTTATTAATACTTATACACTTATAATTTTTAATTTCCTTTATTCTGTTTTATTTTAATTCAAAAGTACTTCAAAATGATTCCAAAACACTATTAATTAACAATGTTTAGTTATAAACGCATCAAACTCTAAGAAAATAAACAAAGTCGTTTGAAATAATTGGTCGAAGACATGTTAAGCCAAACCTCATTAGCTTGGGTGAACAAAAAGCCGAAGTTTTACTCATTTGAAGGTGGTGTAAAGAAGTCGTCCCCTGGTCTCCTTTTGGAAGAGACACATGTTCGAACATTGCTACTTCTAGCCAGCGGTGAGACTATTCATCCTTTGTTGCGCATTGTGTTTCTACCTTTTGTGTCACCCTTCGGTCTTGAATGGAGACAAATAATGGAAAACACATGCTGGCGACCCATTGAAGAAGCAAACCGTGTCAAAACACCAGATGGGACTATTTCTTCTATGGACCACCCAAGATGGGATAAAGTTCCAATAATGGATAGCATATGCGCTTTACGACCCATTGAAGAAAGAAGTGCTAAGCGAATGCAGATGCGAACATTTGTGTACTGTGAAGGTTCTGTTAACGGGTGGATGTTTCAAGAATATTCCCATGGCATAACGGCGCACCACTAGGAGTATTTCTGAAGAATGATTGGACAATCGGAATCTTCAGTGTGCCAATGAAAGCTTGAGAGGCGGAGCCTCACCAGTGCTAAAATGGAAGGTTTTGGAAGAAGCGGGGGTCGACAAGCTGATCGGGTGGACGAAAGAAGCTGACGAATGAGACGAGCTGTGAGCAGAGCTGAAGTTGAAGAGATACCACGTGATCACGAGTTTATTGAAAAGATCTACCGGAAGTAATCCGTAGATCTCTGGAGCTATTCGCCATAGCCGGATACGCGGACAGCCTGGGAAGCTGTGGTATTATATGTCGGACTGACAATCCAGTTGTAATTATTTTCCAACATTTCACCTGGAGGATATGTTGTTTTTGTTATTGTATAAAGCTGTAAATAAAACCTTTGTGTTTAAAACGGTACCATTTTATTTGTTTGACCAGGATCAAGTCATTACCGAGGGGAAACGAAGATTTTTTGGCGGGAAAGTTAGTTTTTAATTACTAAAAGATTAACCGAATTAATGAATAATATTTGGGAAAACTGTATTAAAATCAAATGCCACCCACTACAAGTTTAAAAAAAGTATTTGAATGGATGAATAAAAAGTATTTTATTACTGATTATATATATATATATATATATATATATCAATTTCGACGGGTCTATTTCTTGAACGGCCCTGTAAAATAGACGCTTAGCTGGAAAAATACAGAAAATGTGTTTCCTGAAAGACAATACGATGTAGTATGCTGCAATATAATTTTAAAATTCGAATTCCTAAAACTGGAATTTTTGGCAAATTTTTTAACGAAGAGGCGAAATTTCGGTTTAATATTTAATTACGCCGAAATTTTTCAAGATAACTTAATCAATTTTTTTTTATATAAAACTCGATAAATTTCTCAAAATCGTGTGAAAGATTGTAAAAATCGGATAGAAAATGTCGCCTTTAAAATTTTTTTTGTCGTTTATTAGGTTTTCCTCTTCAACATTACAAATCTAATCATTGATAAATAAAAATGAGACTACATTTTTATTGTATAATTTGGCGTTGCTTTGGCACACCCTGATCAATTTTGAAAACAATCCTGCAAAAATTACGCGTTCTTATGAATTCATTCCAGGATTTCCACCTCACATACTTCACCTGAAAGTTGGGACACCAGTAATGCTACTACGAAACCTTTCTCCATCTAAATTATGAAATGACACCAGACAACGAATGACTAGACTTAATAAGTATGTAATCGAAGCTACGATAATTACTGGATGTGCTCTAGGAGTGTTGGTTTTAATACCCCGCAGTCCTCTAATTCCGTCGGACTATTCTTTTGAATTTAGAAGAGTGCAGTTTCCTGTAAAAGTTTGCTTTTCAATAACAGTTAATAAGTCACAAGGACAGAAATTAAAAGTAGCAGGGATAGATTTAAGAGGAGATTGTTTTTCACACGGCCAATTTTATGTAGCTTTCTCCAGAGTCAGTTCATCTAGCAGCTTAATCATTTTAGAACCAGATAAAAAAAAACCCGACAATGTTGTATACAAAGAAGTTCTTGCTTAAACTTCTCTTATAGGTATAACAATAAAATGTGGATGGCCTGCGTTTATAAAGAAAATCAATACTTTAAAAGGATCGTTAAGGACCGGTTAAGGACAAGGGTATATATATAAGGAGTACAGGGTCCCTTGGCCC
>JAOUZG010003783.1:618875-641781 GCA_026289955.1 Argiope argentata
ATATATATATATATATATATATATATATATATATATATATATCGTTTGATATCAGAAATGTCTTTTTTTAATTGTTAATGATATAAAGAATGACTTTCTCTTTGGTCGATAATGAATGCTTGCATTGAAATATAATGACATATGAAAGAAAAGTATAAATTATACTTTTTCTACCATTTTACTTCATTTTTCAAGTACCTGAGAGTATACAATATTTTTCACTTTTCTGTCAACAGCAAAAAAACATTACTTGGCTGTCCGACATACAACTGGCGAAAATCAGGTTGCCAGCATATAAAATATGAATGAAAAATTCATTTTTATGTATTAGATTTTACTATTATGCCTATAACCATCGCGTAAGTGCAAGCAATAAAAGTTGAACAAGTTTTATCGCAATCAGAAGAGAAGAACGGCAGCGCATTAGGTACGAACAAACAAAAATTCGTTTGAATATATTAGATTAAGAAGCACACAAAACTCATGAGTTGAATAAACATGACTAATTTGTTTCATTCTCAATCTTGTCAAAGATACAAACTTTTATATGGAAGTGGAGGGGCCAACACTTTTATTATTAAGTCTACGAGATAATTTTAGGGAAACCACTGCCGCTCGTTATTTTCTTGCTTAAGCTAAGAATTCTGCAACCCTGAATATTTTCTAAGAAACTATTATGATTATCTGCACTCACTAGATTTTGTGCACACGAGTCATGGCTGCTACAACCTCTGGGGTGAGTCCTGGATGCTGGTACACATATATATCCTGAAAAGGAAATGGATTGATCCGATTATAAAAGACAGTCAGACTCATGCAACATCTTAATCAGTGTTTGTAATAAACTTTATTTTAACATTGAAAAAGAAGAAGATTGGATATGTTGACAGATGATTTTGAATTTCATAACATTAAAAATTGTTACAAATTGCTTATTACACTGAAAAAAGATAACGAAAACATGGAATAGAAAATGACGTTGATTTCATCAAAAAATATTTTTGAGTTTTAAAATTATAACAAACCTATTTTTCTGAAATACGAGTTTTGAGAGTTATGGTCGTCCTTCCCTCTAGTAACTCATAGCGATTATTCATCTGACAATACTTACGCTTATTTTCGCCCCCGATGAAATTTTACTTGAAGTCTATTTCTTGATTTCTTTTACATTTTCTTTTCTCTGAGTGAGCAGAGGTTTTTGTGAACTTACCCAGGATGCTTCTAACAATATGTTTCATCTTCATTAAACAACAAAGCTTTGAATTAAGCGCAGCAATGAAAACTATTAATGAAATAATCTGAAACGTATAGTGATTTGCTAACCTCTGATTGATGACATTCGACAATATGCAATAAGAATAATCTCTTTGTCTCTCACGATATCGTTTCATATATAAGATAGTATAATATACATAAACCTTTCATCTTCTAAAATATTTGTTTGAAATAAAATGAGAATACTAATTGAGTAAACGGATTTTTTAAAAACACCATTAGCTAATTTATCCCATAAATTTATAATATTTCTTATAGAATTCTTCAACTTTTGTTAACAGTCAATATTTTTATAGAATACCTCAACTTTTGTTAACAGTTAATATTTCTTACAGAATGTTTCAAAAATTGGTTGATTTTCATGGTAAAAATTTATCATTTCTTACTTTTTGTTACATTAATAATACGGTTTTCAATTTTTTCTACGCTTTATTTTTTTATAATCCTTCATTCATAGTTATAAATAGAGTGAAATCTAGAAACTAATAGTTTCAAATTAAATTCTAGATGGCACCAGCTCTAGGAAATTGAATTATTATGTTAATGTATAGTTGAAAGCTCTTTGAATATCAGAATATTACATTGTCATTGGGAACCAATAATTATACAAATTTTCTGAAATCTAGAACTAGAGGAGTTAAATAAAAAGTCAATGATGAAATACTAATCTTCTAAGAATGATTTTTTTTAGGTCTGACCTGGGGACCTTCCAAATCTGGAAGAATGTTTTTTTAGATCACAGTTTTTTCTCTCTCTGTTTAAGTTACATAATTACTCTTACCTTCTCTTTTGAATATTACATGACGATGCGTGATTATGTACGCATCCTGCAGCACATTGGGGTTGAGAGTAGAAAAGAAATGACGCTGTTCTGTTAAGCTACTCTTGTAAATGTCTTGTCTTGTGTTGTCGCGTGTTTGTTTTGTGTGTGAGTGTGGTTATTAAAAACATTTTCCAGAAAACATGCTTTTTGTTGCTTTCGGCACGGATCCTAATAACCCACATTCCACCACAACCATCATTTTTTAAATTTTTTTCGTGGGGAAATAAACATAAATAATATCCTATGTAATACAACCATTTTATTTCATCTATACGAAAAACGGAAAATTTTACTTGTATGCTGCCACTCGCAATCATTGAAAATAGTTTTAAAAATTCTTATAGTGCACCAGATCTGTTGACATCTGTGTTCCTACTCCCAACATTAAAAGTTTTAAAAGGAAATTTTTGGCAGTATAAGAAATTTTATTTATATTAAGTTTAATTCGAAAACAAAACGACTCGCGGTGGCCTGATGGTAAGGTCACGGCAGGGCCCGACTTAGCTTGGTTGGGACCCAGGACAAAAACTTCTTTGGGAACCCTTTTTCTTCACTGCTTTAGTAACAAAGAACATTCATTAAAGAAGGAAACGTTAAATAAAATTACTATTCAATTTGGGGGCTTCCACTTATGTGGGGGCCCTGAGAAACTGCCCCGTATGTTCCTGTCTTATTCAGGTCCTGAGTCCCAGCTTCGGAACTGGGGTGCTTTAGATTCGAGACGCAAAAAACGTCGTGTAAGTGGATCTAGTGCACACTAAATCCATCGGGGCCAAAACATACGTCCCTACGCTTGTGTGGTGTTGCTGGTTTGGAGAGAGGGTTGCCGTATCAGGTGTCTTCGTGATCTTTATCCGTCATAAAATAGCCCTAATCTGACTTTAAGATGGGAAATTAATGTAACTAAGCTAAACAAAATCTAAAAGCTCAACATAACAATCATATTGATATCAATGAATTGATATATGTGTATATTTTCCTTTTTAAATTTTATATATCAATGAATTAATATATATAAATATATTTTCCTTTTCTTCCTTTAGCTATACATATCTTTCTGAAATGGTAAAACTTTGTTAAATGCAATCGATGAGTTCTGTACTTTACCCCTCTTCTTTCTTCGACGTCCCGAATGTAATCTGTGAGCGTTACAGCAGCCACAAAGGGATCTAAATTTTCTGTGTCGACTTCTGGGGCGTACAACTTCACCAATAACTGCAGTTCTTGCGTTAATATTTCATAATCTCGAACTAAGGGAGTCAACAACAAAAATGACACGATCTGCAAAAAACCCCAACATCAAATATAATATTTTTTAAAAAAATTTCTACATATTGCATTTATGCATCTTATATATTTAAAATAATTGACAAAAACCAAAGATCGAAACTCTTATCGCCAGAAATTAAACCATTTCTACCATTTTGTACTTTTCATAGAAGCTGATTCTCGCCAGTTATGTTTTGCGTTCACTTTCCATCCCACTTTATTATGCAGATTTACCGCAGAAACATTAATTCATTTTAGTGTAATGCCATGACCCCGGTAGTGTTTCTGACAGAACAAATTTAAATGAACTCGAACAAAAATTGACTTTTCTGAATATTTATTTACAGCTAATCGCATGTAATAAAAAAACATTGTAAGAATAATTTAAATATTCTAAAAAATCTTCTTAAATCTTGTAAAGTCGCGTTTAATTAATTAATTAATTCCGGCTTCAAAAAAATCATTTCTCACCCTTCACGATAGATTTGTGTCAATAGTCAACGTTCTCTAACATAGGTAATGATTCATACTAAATAATACTGCTCACATTCATCTTGGCATATATTCTGTGATCCCATATCCAATGAACTGATTCCGATTGGATGGTATTGGATCCAGCTAACTGATGTCCCATTCGTCCCACAAATTCTCAGTTGAATTATGATTTGGTGATTGTGCGGACCAACGATGGCAGGTAAAGTCAACGTCATGCTCTTCGAATCAGTTGACAACGATACTAGCTGTATGACACGCACCATCATCTTGATGAAAGTACCATCCCCGGAAGGGTACACCACTGACATAAAAGGATGCACTTGATCTGCGAGAACACTTAAATTCCCCTGGGCGTTTAGATGTTGTTTTACTGTAATCAATAGGCCAATGTAATGCCAAGAAAAAATCCTTCAAACTATAATATTGTCTTCGAAGAGCTGTGGCAATGCACTTGGGATCCATGAGTTTTGCTGTTTTCACTATATCCGAACACTGCCATCTGCATGGTGTAACTATAAACGTATTGATAACACCACATGACCCTTTTCCATCCCTCTACTGTCCAATCCTTACGCGCCTTTGCAAACTGGAGACGTCTGCTCTTGTTCAATGTTGACCTCAGAGGCGTAGGAACAGGTAGTCAGTCCCACAGCCTATACGGGGTAATATGCACAGCACAATTCGTTCAAGAACGTTCGCGATTGCTCCTTCATTAAAATTCCCCGCTATTTGACGTATTGTTGCTCTTCTGTTGAAGTGGACAACTCTGGTAAGCCTCCTTTCTGCTCAACCCTTCTGTAACCAGGGACGACCCCAAGTCTAACGTTGAGACCCTAGTTTTCTGATTGGCAGTCCCTTCTCTGTGCGCATTAATAACAGCTGCTCTCGAACACTTCACAAGAACAGTTGTTTTACCTATACTGATTCCGAGGTTTCGATAGTCAATCATCCTGTGTTCAATCACAATCAAGTCACGTTTTTTCCATACGTCCGGAAGTAAGATAGTGCAATTGATGGATCACTTGTCTTGCACCCCCTTTTTGTAGCTGTCTCGGTCTCCAGCGGCAACACTGTGACGGAATAGCTCATTTTGCATGAACCTGTCAGTTGATCATAATTACGAGGTCACTCAGTGTATTTTTTAAGAATTTTGTATTAATTAGATGCAAATATTGTGAATATCTCTAAATCATTCTGTAAATATTTGTTAATTATTACTTCTATAAAATTAATTATAATGGAACCATACTTCAGCGAGAAAAGATCTTTCTAAAGGAATTTACAACAGAAGATCGTCATATTTTATCAATTTGGTGATATAGGTGCGTTGGAAAAAAATGAGGTTGCTAACGGCTTTTAATACACTCTAAAATGTGTAGTAGAAGCTAAGAATTAAAGATTTGTTATTAGAGAATAATGAAACAATTTCTAGACTCGTTTTCTAGACTCAACAATTTTTAAACAAACGAGCCTTTTCACGTTTGCTCCGTCCACTTCAGAGGGACGCTAATTAAGAAGCGCCTTAAAGGCGGACGGTCAGTTGAGTTCAGAGAAAAAGCTATGCGATTAGCTGAGCTTTAAAGACCATGTTTTCTCTTACTACCGTGTGAATCTGAAGCTTCACTATTATTTGAAATTAGCCTGATTAAAAAGATTTAATTCGCTGTGAATTTTATAGTGTGAGTTGCGAATATTTAATACGCGTTTTCATAGACAATATTGTCTGCATCTTATTATCGCTCTGGTGGGAGAAATATTATTTTAGTGACAGTATACAGATGCTGTAATTAATTTATTTTGATAAATCAGATTTACTATGACGATGTAAGTATCCAATTTTCTATAGTTGTTTTTTGCGTGCCCTTCCAGTAATACGGCAAATATCTATTCATTATTCTAGTTCTTGCCACGCTTGGAATTAAGTATTCTTTGTTAATGAGTCCGATAAATCAGTTAATGCTCGCCACGTTTCCATAATGCATGCTGTACCGGGGGTTTAAAGCACATTCATTTTTACACTTACATGAAGCGCCGATTTTCCATTATTTCGTTGAACATTTTCTACGAATTTTCTTCAACCACTTCAGGTTTGGGGAGCGTTCTTTTCGTGCTACTTTCTAGACATAAGCACCCCCGTGTTTTTAGACTGCTTCATTTGCCTTTTGTTGCTGTGGTTCTCCCCCGAATATCGAAGTGCAAAAATCTCTTGAACGACAATAAACGAAGATGTTTTGCCACATTCCAATACATAAAATCTTTTTCTCTTGCATGGACGTCGCCATTCAGAATACGGCGGCAACGAACGTTTTCTCTCAGCTACCTCTAGCGGTAATTTCATTAGAAGAAGAATTTTCGCTGTTTCCCAATAAAAACCAGCATAGCTACAATTTCAGAATAAATTTATATCAGCTAAATAAATTATTGACCGAGTGCATACTATGATATTCTTTTTGTCCTTTTCAATATGAATCATTTCTATCTATAGAGAAGGCAAAAAAATCCATAGAATAATTAAATTGGCGAGGTAGGCACAGTTCCTTTATATACATATGCATTTATAAATATCTTTCAAACAGAGATTTCCTTTATTACCTTTAACCAAATTATTTTTTATTAGATTTTTATAAATGCATCCTCATCTACTATATTAAGATAACAAGTCAACATAGAAATTCACGTGTGTGTTTTTCATACATAATATAGTTTTGTATATCATTATCATGTGAGAAAATGATGTTTTTTGGTTAGAAAGTTTTGATGTCTCCAAAATTTACGAACAAAAATATTTTTACTTGCTTTTACCAGTATTGCATTGTGCCGGCTTGCTGGCACAGGGGTAGCGCGTCTGCCTCGTGTTCAGGAGGTCCCGGGTTCGAGTCCTGGTTCGGGCATGGTTGTTATTCTGTGTACTATCTGTGAGATGTGTGAATGTGCCCCCCTGTAAAAAGGGGTTGTGCAAGCGAATGAGATGAGTGTGTAGCAAAAGTCGTACTCTTGGCCCTAGTTGGCGCTACTTGAAACAAGAGACGCTTCACTCGGCTTAAATCTGCTGCTGGGTCCAGCAGCGAGCTTGTCCATAGGCAAGTGCCATTAGAACCAACCAACCAACCAAGTATTGCATTGTTTTTATGTATACTTCTTTGACAGCGGATGCGTTTTTAAAAGAGTGACAAAGATCTATGACATCATAGCTGTTATTTCATCACAAAATTGGTCTAGCACCGATATATATATATATATATATATATATATATATATATATATATATATAGATAGAGATATAGGGGGATTGAAACCGATAGAAACGTTTGGTGTTTGTTTCGAACCGGTTTAAATTCATTAATGATTTAGATTAATTAACATAAATATCGACTTAAAAATAATAATGTTCTCATACGATAACTTGAAATTTACAATCGAAGATTTTCTTTTCTTTCTTTTCTTTTTTTTTAATTTTTCTCTAGCATTTCAAAGCAGAAAATCATTTCAAACAGTTTCATATTATTATCACTTCTATAAGTTTGTAAATTCTGTACATAGTTTTTTTCTTTTGTAAATGTTTAGGCGTTTGAATAAAATTCTTGTAACGTGCAGAACAAACCGTTCAGTGACCAGAATGGTCACGGATTCAGGGGTATTAGAAGGCATTCTGTTCAGTATCAGTACAGATCTGCGCAGTCTCGTTTATAATTGGATATTTATGTCACAGAACTGCGATATTCACTAGGAGAAAAAAATACATTACCTCATAATAATAGCAATAAACTTACATAGTCTTTGTCATGCTCGAATTTGATGAATTCGTGGTGCATCTTATGAAGCGCCTCGTCGAAGGACGTAAAAGGGACGCCCTCAATGTAATTAGCTGCTTGAGTAATGGGCAGTGGTTCTGGTTCTGGTTCTAATTCTGGAGAGATCACTTCAGGGGGAGGGGGAGGAGTGGGTGGAGGAAATATTTCTGAGGAGAGAAAGAAAGCATTAACCTTGCAGTATTTGAAAAATCAAACTAGTGAAAGTGATATCATCGAAGCTTTCTCAAATATTCTCTAATAAAAAAATCATTCCACTCCACAGTATAAAAATTACGGATCTTGAGTGGAGATGGGTATAGATTTTTATTTCCAGAATTCCAAACATTGTGTGCTTCATAGTATAGTAAAAAAAATTCTATGTAGTTGTTGTAGTGTTTCGGTTTACAAAAGAAAGAGGGGTGCTGTAGCTTCTGAGGGTATGGATCAATTAGCAACCCAGGGCAGAAGTTTGACTTCTAGCTCACACACGTCACAGACTCTTTTTATGGGGGCACACTACCTTCATGAATTTTATTCATTCATCTACAGATCGTAATTCAGATCTGGAACAGAGAACGATCACCTCTGACCCAATACGCCCAGTGGTATTGCTCTCAACATGGAAGACTTGGTGACTACGACAAATTTAATGCGCGCCAGCCACCAGGCTCATGGAAAGTCTTCGGCCGGCGGGGATCGAAACTCACTACCTAAAGAATACGAGTCCAACGCTCTACCAATCAATTTTCGAATTACTGGCTCGTTATTTATTTTAAAACGATATGACTACTAGTCAATTATTTTTTTGCACACATTTGATGTGCTGGCATCCTCACATAAGGGTAGAGCGTCTTCCCTGTGATCTGAGCGTCCCGGGTTAGACTCCTGGTTCAGACATGTTTGTTCTGCTGTATTCTATATGTAAGGTGTGTGAATGGGCTCCCCTCCCAGTAACAAGAGACTGTGCAAGCGAATGTGATGGGTGAGTAGCAAAAGTCGTATTCTTGGCCCTAGTTGGCACTGCTGCAAACAAGGGACTCTTATTAGGCTTAAATCACTGACCACCTCAGCGAGCGTGTCCATGGCAAGTGCCATAAGAAGCAACGACAACAACATTTGAAGTATGTTTGACGCTAATTAAAGCTTTAATTATTTTTTTCCTTCATCATTTCGCCTTCAAGTGCAATTTAAATACTAACTACGATATAATAATACTTTTCATTAAATATTTCAAACGGCATTAGCAAAGCAACTGTTATAGGTAAGGGGATTCATTATCAGTTTCAAAGCTAATAAAAAGCTACATTTATATAAAAAAATTATAATGCAAAGAAAGAGAAAAATATTTTTGTGAAATATGTAGTAATTTCTGAGATGTCGTTGAAATTTTATAAGGCTCGTATATTATTGGAAGCAAAACTTGTATTATAAAATCCTATATTATTATCATCGGAATTTCATAAATGTTTACTGGGGGATTATTTTCATGGCAATAAACATATTCAGTAAGAAAAAGATAAACGTAGTGGGAACCTCTTAGGAACATACCTCTTCCTTCGAGTTATTTCCTTCTACACAAATTGTTTTGAAAATTAAATAATAAATAACATGTTCCATTTTTTTGACGGCTGCTAGTAAAAAGTGATGTGTTTAAAACTCATCTGTATAAAGGCACATTCCGACGACCTGTGGCCTTACTGAATGGACCATAAATCTGCTAACTGACCTATAACTGGACCACTCCTGCCTGTGGAAGTAGGTCCGGAGCTTCCTATGAATTGTCGGTGAAATGAACAGACATCAAAGAACCTCCGAAAAATACAAGAGAGGGGAAAGTTGTCCAAATGCGCCAGGCTCAAGACGAGCACAGGTCGTTGGAATAGGGCTTAAGAATCTTCCTTCAAAAAACCGAATTGTCTACTTACCTTCAGTGGCCGAAGCTTCATCACTTGTATCCAAGAAATAAGTAGGCGACATAAATAGAACGTGTTCAGGGGGAGATGGCGGCGTTCTATATAATGGATCCTTGAAGCGTTTATACCAGTCTGGATGAGTTGGTAATTGAAATTTATCTCTTTCCATGGAGCGCACCAGCCACTCTGGAGGGGTTTTACGAGGTATCTTTAGTGGGGTACGTTTTCGTGGGCTATAATGGAATGGTACAAATGGACTCATCACAATAGGAGAATGTCGAGTTGGTAGTTTTTCTTTAGAAGGGTGGCGACTGTCAGAGAACAACTGCTCAAGGAGTTCGGCTTCTTCTTGAATTTCTTCTTCTGTCTTAGCCGGTGGTGTGGGCTCACGAGGAAGATTCCGGCGGTCTTGGAATAACATTTCAAAGAGTTCCATTCCTCTACGAACGTCAGGGTCATCATAATTAATTCCCGTGGCCATCTTTGAGCTTGGTGATAGAGCCAACTTGGATCTACCTGCCTATAGGCAAAATTAAGAAATCAAAGAATAAGGTGTTTTTAATTTTTTTTCAAAAAATAAATATATGATAGAAATAATTTCATTAATAGAATATCTCAAGATAACTAATATAGGTTTTCACTAATGTACGATTCCTTTAATAATTTTTCCTTATCTTCTTTCATGAACATTCAGTTGGCTATAATTGGTTGAAAACGTTCATTTGTTGTGTAGAAAAGCAAATTTATGTATTTTATTTCACTCTATAATAGATTAATGCAAGGTTTTTGCGTTAAATGTGAAATATTAAAAGTTACCTTAATTTTAAACTTTCAACACAGGAAAAAGACATCTTTTAGAAGGGAGACGTCTCTAAAGAGTATGCAAATCATTATGTTTTCGAAGAGTTTTTTTTTTAATCTTTGACACGTTTTACTAAATTTCAGCAAAATGTTTAAAAATTAGCATCTTTTTGAACAGTTTTAATAAGTAAAATTATCATTTATTCGTATAATATTCTAAATGTGTTATTTTCCTCTATTTTTTAATTCTTGCTATTAGTTCACACACTCCCTTCATATATAAATATCTTGTTCAAATATTCAGTCGGTATTAAAATACTTTTTATTCATCTACTTAAGTTCAAATACAATTTTTTAAACTTGTAGTGGTTGAAATTTGATGTCACAACAGTTTATTCAAATATTAATTAGTTAATAAAATGTAATTAATTTTCAATGCGTTAAATAGAGTTTTCGCAGTTTTTAATGAAAATTAAAATCAACAGGTAGTAGCTCAATCGGTAAAGTGTGAGGATTTCGGTATTTTTCTCGTGAAGGTGAAGAAAGCGAGTTCAATTCTTGAGAAAATCAATCATTTTTTGATACATTATTTATATTAAGTGTAATTATTTAATAAAAAGTAACTAAAATAATTTTTTTTGTTGACCTAAGAAGGAATCGATTTAATCTTTTATATATATATATTACTTGTTTTAGATATTTTGAGCCCTTCTCTCTAATTCAAAGTAAAAATTGTTTCGCTGATAAATTTTGAGATTTTCTTCCGTGGTTCTCAATAGAAACACGGATTCACGCAGGGGAAATTTCTCATCCCCTTGCGATTTTTCGAGAAGCCAAACTGGAAAATAAAAAATTATGGACATTATTTTTACATAATTTAAATTGGAACATTATCGCTTGTAACGTATTTTCTAATTTCCTTGTCTCTTACAACGTCTTTATTTATAACCATTTATTTCGATATTTATCGTCTGTAACTAAGCGATATTACAAGGGGTGTTCCAATGAAAGTGCACGAAAGGACACTGGGGGTATAAATAAGGACTTAATTCAAAGTATACACAACAGACCTGAGCGCAACGAACCTACTGATTACAGAGTCGAAGTATTTCTTGACACAGAAATCCTGTGGTCGTAGCGAGACTCAGTCTTTAACAACTTCCTTGAGTACCTAATCCGAGTTGAAGCGCTTCCCTTTCAAATGTTTTTTAAGGGAACAAAACACAGGGAAATCGCAGGGTGACATATCCGGGCTGTAAGGCGGATTGTCGATCTGCTCCCCCTTCATCTTGGCCAGCTCAACATGTGAGACCTTGTTGACTTGTGGCCGCTCTTTATTATGCAGCAGAACCACATCCTCTGGGAGTAGCCCCGGTCTTTTGTTCTTTATGGACCTGCTTAGTCTTCGGAGAGACTGACAGTACCCATCGGTGTTAAAGATTCTGAAAAAAATATCTGAAAGGGAAGCGCTTCAATTCGTTATCAATGGGATTGTTGTGCTCAGGTTTATGGAGTATACTTTTGAATAAAACCTTTATTTTTACCTACAGTGTCAAGTCGTACCTTTTCATTTCAACACCCCTTGCATTAACACAAAGACAAATATACAAAACAAGTGAAATCATTAATATTTTTAACTCCATTTCGATAACTGTATTTTTTCCGTTATTGCATATATGATTTCACTGACATTTAGCAAGTCACAAGCAACGCCATTCGGGTTCTGCCCGTATTTAAACAGATTTAATACATTTCTTGCAAATAATCGTAAGCCCGAAAATCGGAATTTGGGAAAAAGCTTAGAAAGAAAAATGTAGACTCGATGTTTTTATTATAACCACTCAGAATGAATTCTACGGTTAGAATTTTTAAATATTTAATTTATTTTTATATATTTCTTTTTTGATAAGCATCAAAAAATTTAAATAGAACTAGAAGTTCAAACGTCAAAGAAAATGGGAGTTTGAAATTTTTCAGTTTTAAAATGAATAGAAAATCGAAGAGTACAAAAGAAAGTTATTCAGTGACAATTTTCCAAATCACCAGTTTTTTTAAAACTCTTTTTCAGATCTGCATGAGATTTGAAAAATTCAATGATGGGTCTTTCGTAAAACTATTTTGGTGTTCTTTTCCGTTAAGCGGGCGAAAGCTAAAAAGTTGCCAAGTAATGTAGAAATCCGAATAGTTTACGATTCCGTCAAATTTCTTTGGCGATTTTACGCTTGCCCCCGGCTAACGGAAAAGTACCTGATTTTATTATCCTCTCCTAGGATTTTACCCTTTATTTACAGAATTATTTTACCATCAATTTTTCAAATTTATTTTTGAATCCTTAGTTAAGTTTTAGTACAGAATAAAACAAAGAAGAAGAAAAAAACTTAAAAGAATTGAATAGATTAAATTATTTAATTAATTAAAAAATTAATGTAATTTACGGTTATCTACTGCTTTCTATTGAAAATACATTCTAACCTGTTCCTACAAGTATTGTTAGAAAAAAATAGTCATACTGGGAAGATATCAGCTATTAACGGTACTTTTAAGTATCGACAGCAAATAAAGGATTAAACGGTCGAAATCAGTGACAAAATAAGCCGTCAGTGAGTATAAAGATGCTCTATCTATAATAACACCAAGTTAAAAAATATTAAATTCTGAGTGATTATAATTTTGTGGTAATTCAAATCTATTTAAAATTAACAGATATATTTTATTAGACTTCGGTTTAAACCCCTTTTAATCGATATTTTGTGTAATGAAATCTTATAGTACTAAAGATGAAATTTGACTTCATTGAGGTCTTTCAAAGACCCTTAGATGGGTAGAAACATGTTGGCGTTACTTCTTTAATATAGCATTCTATAAAGAAATGTACTTTTCCCGTTAACCAGTCGTCAGCGAAAAATCGCCAAAGAAATTTGGCGGAATTTTACATTTGGGGATTTTTTCGTTGGTGCTAGTCTAACGGAAAAGTACCTAAATTAGTAACGTCAACGTCACACTCACATTCACATTCACATTCAAACATCAGGTAGCCAAGAGATATGTAGATGTTGGTGAAACCTCGCCAAAATGTAATAAAATTCATTGCTTCGATATCATACTTACAGTTTAAGTTTAGTCCTAAGGTTGTTAATTAATTCCTGTTGCTCTTAAAATAAGGAAGCACTTGGTGATATTTTTTATCACACTTGCCAATAATTATAAGTAATCTTGGCTTTATAAAAGTAATTAGACTAATATAAGCACATACGCCGAATAAATGCTAGGTTACCCAAGTTGAATTCTTGTTAGAAATTTCTTGCTGAAAATAATAATCTTTAAGATATCTTAATACAACATTTAATTCATTCGTTACCATTTATTGAAGCCATCCAAAATAGTGAATTTTTGACCAGATTTGTGAACGAGAGACACTATTTTGCTTTGCTTGGCGTGAAACCGGATACTATTAAGTTGGTACTTATTAATTAACGGTGAAAAAGCAACATTTGCCAACCGTAGCATCAAAATGTAATGAGCATGCTTCTTGTAAGTAAAGGGGGGGGGAGGCTAGGCCTATTTGTTTGGGTACTTTTCCATTAGCCGAGCGCCGAAAAATCGCCAAATAAAGTAGAATTTCTTCCAATTTCTTGGCGAATTTTCGCTGGCTCTCGGCTAACGGAGAAGTACATTTGTATGAATAGACTTTATAAAAGTAAGTAAATAAGTGTTTGTTTACACTTAAAAGAAATAAACAAGTATTTGCTAATTACGGTTACTATTTTTCGCATTATGATTTTTTACTGATAAGTTTTTTTTCCGACATCCATTCTTGCACAATTACCGACATAAATTATGAAACCCTTTAAAGCAAAAAAACAGAATTCCATTGCATCTGATTTATTTTATAAGACTGCAGACGCTTTCGTTAAATACGAATTCAGACAATTAAGACACTACAATTTTATTTTTAATAAATAAAACTGTAGTGACTTAATAGTTGTAAAAGAAACTTAAATTTTCATAAAGAGCAAAATTAAAATCTTTAATCCATATTTTTTATTTTTAACTTAGCATTTTTCATAAAGTAGTCGCAGTTAGTTCAACTCAACCATTGTTGAAAATACTAAACAAAACAGCATTAGAGTTGTTAGAAGAGCTTTCCATTGGGTTGCCATATTGGCGACAAACTCTGTTAGCACACTAATCTTCACTTTAACCTTTAAATCTATTGTAATCCATCCCTAAAGACTTGTTAATAATTGCAGGTTTTTAAAGTCAAAAATCAAGGCGGATGGTCAAATAAACTTTTTCTTCTTATTTGGGTAACCATATTGGCTAACAAAGTAAAAGGGCTCATCGAAGTAGTTTCAGTTGTAATTTTTAGAAGCGAACGATTTAAGAAATTTTGCTTCATATATAACAAAGTTTGTCTCGATTAAATTATAAACAGGACAATTCATAAAAGAAATATTCAAAAACTTACGAATGATTACGAGTTTTGATCTGACTTTCAAAATTTCGGAGTATATAATTTTAAAAGATGAATTTTATTCATGAAATTTGGGCTATTGATTGTGTATTTAATTTGCCTCTGATTTTAAATGTTATTTACATCTATTTGTTGCCATCTAAACACTAAAATTCAATTTTATTGTCTTGTATAAGTTTATATCATGTCGATAATTTTTTCAATTCCTGCTGTTAGCTTGCACTCTCCCTATTTATCTTGTTCACATTTTCAATCATTAATAAAATACTTTCTATTCATCCCATCAAATTCTACATTTTTCACTCTGCAAAAAAATCTGTTCATATTTCAAAATACAAACTGCTTAGATTATCTTAATACAGATAATAATCACAACATGATATTTGTCCATTAACTTCTACATCGGAGTAAAGCGTGAAACTATTAACTGTAAACCTATTGACTGTATTACGTAAACCTATTGCGTTAACCTATTGACTGTACATTTGCAATCGATGATTTATAGTTAACTTGTGGGGTTATGGTTGACTAAATGGTTTGACTTATAACCCAAATTTATTTTGTCCATGGCTAGTACAGCGAAAATACTGAAAATTTTATCTATTATATCATAAAACAAAAAGCAACTTGCCTCATTGAGCAAATAAGCGAGAAAAAAAAGCACACATTTCGGTTGTTCATCACTCCAACTCTCATTATTGGATGGAATTCATCCAACAGAAAAGATTACATTCACTAGACATGAAGAAATTCGAAATAAATATCACTTATTTCGTTTGTCATTGGTTATTCAAAGATAAATATAAATTGTAAAAATATCCGTGCTCACTTCTAGTCGCTTTATAAAGGATGTCAGAAAAGAAAATCAAATCGTCAAGAAATAATGTTATAAGCACCATTTCTATAAGGATTCCAACTTCTGTTGAATCAATCTTTGAACAGATCTGAGATAGCTCTTAATACATTTTTTTCGCACCAGGAAAAATTAAAGGCATTTCTACTTACTCCGACGCAAGAACCTCCAGAGTTGGTAAAACATTTTGGAAATTGCATCTTTGAATCTGAATACAGATGAAAAACTGGACAAACTAGACGAACTAAATTTAATCTACCATTTTAATATTTAAATGTGAGACTTCTGTCAAATTATGTCATTTTATAAATGAATAACGATCCAGATTGTATGATTACAATGGGAAACTATGAGTTAATTCAATGAAATATGGTAAGTTTTATAAACATTAAGATTTGGTTTTTATATCAAATAAAGGATCTAATAAACGCTCAGAAGGCATTTTTTTCTTTTTAAATGCATTAATGACAAATAGCTGTAAAATACAAGAGTACATGCGATATTTAAATCAATAATTCATCCTTTAATTTTATATGTTCAACAACAAAACTAGACACGAGAAAAAATTCAGTCAAATTTCGATATAAGGACAAGATAGCGATAATAAGCGTTAATGATGATTTTCTTCCATTTGTTATTAAAATTTGTATTATTGAACAAAGTAATAAATTCTTTTGCTCATATGCTTAAAATGCGATAAATGATTCTTTTCTTCCCAATAATTAAAGTTTAAAGAAAACCTAATTAAAGATTATGAAGAATAACTTCGAATGATGCCAACGAAATCGTGAAAATAAAACATTAATGTATCTCAATGAAAATTAAAATTTAACTACACAAAGACAAATACAATACAATACAGCTACCAATTATTTATTCAGTATTTCAAAATTTATATACAATACAGCTACCAATTATTTATTCAGTATTTCAAAATTTATATACAATACAGCTACCAATTATTTCTTCAGTATAAATACAATACAAATACAATACATTTCATAAATCATGACAGTGTAGCAATAACGCTGGATCTAAAAATCCAATTCAAATGGCTTTCACAAATCATTTGAGTAAATGCATAGCAATGCATAACTATAAACCATAATTATAAGATGTCCATTTTATAATTGAACTCCAAATATTCTTTAAATATAAATTAATACCTATATAATCATTTTGTAGGAATGACACTTTAACACTTTTCAAATAGTATTAAGAATATATGCGCTCACTGTGAACGATGAGCGAAACATCAATTAACCACATTTGCTAGAATGACAGCTATTTGAGGCTGGGCGATAGACCAAAGGCATTTTATTCAAAAAGGTTTTTCACATGAAAGAATCCAGATGAATTGTCTGCAGTCCGTTTGTTTCCATCTCAATATAACATAGCAACTAAGTGAGAATCTATTCCTTCAGTTACGTTTGATATCAATGGAAAATAAAGACCATCAATTTGAGAATTTATGTCACAAATTGCAGAGTTCACCTCCTGATCTTTAGAGCAAATTTAAATACTGGAGTAGGGAGAATTAGGAGACATTGACAAACCAATCATGGACCAAAAGTATGGATTCAAACAAGATACTGAAAATGCCCACTTTATAAAAATGGTCTGCCAGCCATTAAGTATGCGTTACAGAACTCTGGTCCATACACTGCAAAAGTACATATTGTGTATAAATTTCCCAAAAGATAGGAGACCCGTTTATTAAATACAGAAGTCCCATAACACAACAAGTCCCGCTCAGACATCAGCTCCCGTTGGTGGAAGCTCTCCGAGCTTTGATAAAATGGTTGGGAGAGATCCTAAGGAGGATCCATGGCTCAAAGTTATAGAAAAAAGCCATGGAGATTGCCAAGACTCGATGAGCGACATGTCCTTTTCGTGCTTCCGAAAGAACTCCGAACTGAAATTCTCTTCGGCTGGAAAAGCATCTTGAAAGAAAACTCCTTATAGTCCCAGATGTCCGTTTCGTAACTGTTCAAAAGAATGAATTTGTTCGCTACGAAAACTACGGACATGAAACGTCTCTTTTTGGAGAGGAAACTTCAAAGAATGCCTTGAAGAGGAAATGGTGATGAGTGACTCAAAGAGGTCATATTTTCAGTTTATTTACAAACCCTCCTAAAAGTAACAAGTCTGATGCAACCTTCATGTGAAATACTACTTTAATGAGGGGGAGACCAAGACTTAACTATATACAAAGACGATAGAAAACTCAGACTATAAATTTCCTTCCCGCTATTTTAGTGAATGTCTATAGCCAAAATGGCGTTTCATGTACCATAAATATGAACATGATAGAATGGCACGTTCCGAGATGAAGGAGAATTGTCCTTGATTCACCCATGCTTCAAAAGGATCCAAGTGCTTCAATTTGTAAAGAACTGCACCGAATATAAAAGAGGACAGACATCAGCAATCAACCATAAATAGGAAATGCCTATCTGCAAGAGATTTTTCAAAAAATAGCCAAGAAGGAATAAATTCCTAAATTCCTTTTGCAGCTGAATTCGCTTACTAAATTTCGAGCAGCCGAAACCCATGATCGAGGAACAGTCAGAAATTCCATTTGGTTCGTACGTCTTTTTAAAATATTAGATGATACTAGAGCCGTGCACGATTCAAGGCTCATTAGTGGCACTGTCAGTGGACTGGAGAGCATTTCACGAACAAGGTTCGAGTTGGAAACAAAGCATCAGATGACAAATGCTGGTGAAATATTTGAAGAGACAGTAGAACCTATCTTTTACTGATACATTAACATGACTACTCCCTTCAAACAATGAGTGTGAAACTCAGTCATCTGCGATAGTCAATATTCATAATGATTCCGATATAATTATTTGTAGAGATTAATATGAAACGCATGCTGTAGCAGCCAGAAATTAAACAGATGTTCGGAAGACTAATTTTTCGATGTCTTCATAATTAAAGAAGTCTTTACATTTGGAATGATAGGAATTCTATACTGATCCTTAAAACTGAATTTGAGAAGATGGATCGACTAATGCATCCTAAACGTCCGGTGTTTTCGATTAAGTAGCTCAAATATGGTGAGTGATCAACGATACGTCGAAATATCACGGTTTTATATCTTTCGATTCGAGTCCAAAAGGAAGCATTCTCAGCTGAAAACGTAAAAAAGACTAAAAATAGAAAATTGGCCACACTCTTTCTGATCAACTGAAAAGTGAGTTAAGATCCAATGAATTAAGAGTGCAAACGTTAACCAAAAAATAGCCCTGATAAAACTCCCTCTATATCCTAGATATCTGGTACAAGTTGAGTAATCCTCGAGATGACACAGGAGCCAAGTACGGACTATTCCAGATCCTAAATAGCCAGGCAATTCACAGGGATGCAACCTGTTACAAACAATAATTACCACAAATCATTAGGATGAACTGAAGTACACACTGGTCACACACAATAGCTGGTCAGCACAGCAAATAGATCGATTCAAAGTCTACTATACAATTGCCCCAAGAACAATAAAATCATAAGGGTAATTATTTACACACTAATCACCCGATCAACAACCAAAATAATTCGCAACTTGCACAGTTCTTTTAATCTCGCCGTCCCAATATGTAAGCAGTAAGTACTGATTATCTAATCTTGTCCATCATGTTCTTGTATCGAGATTACACATTTGTATATTTCACGAATAAATTAAGCTAATTTATTGATCATGAATATTTTCTCGTTTAGAAGTGACTGGAGATTTGTCACAAATACTTGGATATGGATGCTTTGCGAGTTCCTGGAAAATTCTGAAACAATTTGCTGACATACAGGAATCTCGCCTGCATAGCTTTAAAATAGGGAAAATTAGAAGATGAAAAACTTGAAAATTAGCATAACTAATCAAAACAAACTGCAAAGATTGCACTTCTGATCAAAAAATCGATTATAAGTATTAGAAAATACTTAAATTGCATTTAACCAGTTATTTTTTTAAAGCATATCCGTCATGGGAATAAGTTACATTTCATGTTAGGATGGGTTTAGTCAATAACAATTTTTATATTCATATACACGTTCGACAATTTAATTGTGCAAGAAATCTAAACAGTTAACTGGTTGAGGATACTCTAATTAAATACTCTAGTCCCAATCTTGGCTTCTTCAAGCTTTAATAAAGGAAAACCAAACTTCCCGCCCACAAGACTAGTGGCATCCATGTTATAGACGATCGGGATTAAAAGTTGTAAACACCAATGCAAATATTTATAAACACACGGTAGTGAAGCATTTTAAAAAAAATCGAGGAAACTCTGAGAGATATGAAAATGATACGCTAGTTGAATGAAATTTTCAATAGAGAACCCCGATAATGTCCCAATAACCTTTTGTAGCCTTGTATGTTTTCATCTAGACCTTTAGAAGACCTTTATAAATCAAACACCTTTATAAGTTTATTTTAAGTTATGAAAATCCATGGGCTTGAGGAACAGAATGAAGCCATATAAGTAGCTGAATTTATTGAGAATAAAATCTAGTTGTCAACGATGAAATTGAATTTCTTTGAAAAAAAAATGAATATCATGAAACTAGAGATTTCTTCTTGAGCCATGCAAATAAATATTTAAGTGAATATACCTTAATTAAACCTAACTATGCAGAATAGTAACACTGTTCTGAAGAACTTAGTTCCAATCTTCATGAGTAACCTAAAATCAAAGTCCCGCTAGCAATATTGTCAAAAGATAAATGAAATTTGCCAAAAAGACGAATGAGACAAGTGATAGAAGCCTATATTCTTGTTTGATGAACATTACTGGCAACAAAAAGAATTAGTCTAAGAGAAATGAGGTAACCACCACCACAAGGAAAGTGGATACGATTAATACTCAAATGTGGCAATATTCGTAAGCTTGTTGATAATGAGTATTATCTAAAGGTCAAAATGCCTGCTTTTGCCTGCACTACTAAGTTAACGTCTGGATGCAACTTGAAACATACATGGATATTATGAAACAAGACCCCCTCTAAATAATCCAAGAAAATACCAGGTGTTATCGTATTACTGATAGCTCGAATGACTGCTAATAATTCCAAGATTATCAAAAGCAATTCTACCAAATTGATATAGCTAGAAATTATATTCAAGGAAGGAATTCAAAATTTAGTTATTCTATTTTTATGTAAACATTTAAGAATGAATAGCCAAGCAACAAATACCGCAATAGAAGCAAATGAATGAGCTATTTAATTCACAATCCCTTTTTCATAGCATTGTATATGTTTGCAGTGCCATTGCTGTTTTCTATATGCCTGCTAGTAATACCCCGAAGTAGCCAGAGACCATGCAGGAAATTTGATATGACCACCTGATAGCAACCCCACATAGCACGCAGGAACAAGTGACATTTGCTTAAACTTGACTCGACAAATAGAAGACCCTCTAGAGAGAAGGGCTTTTGGTTAAAATTAAAAAAGAACTAAAATGACGAAATTTCCTTAATGGGAAATTGAATCACCTGAATGAGACAAAAGACACTCAAATTCTTGTATAGTTGAGTCTGTTCTCGCCATAGTGCCCAACGCTTTGACCACACGATTTATAGAGCCTTCGTAGGTACCACGCTGGCAAGTCGTACCTTTGTCCAAGAAATGGCTTTGATGTACCGAAAATACACCATGCCCCTTTATATATTTTCTAAAGATAAAATTCGCTCTAAATTCGGTAAAAAAAAAACTTAAGCATTAGCGAAAGATGGAGTTATTCCATCGAGAGGAGACCTACATTTCAACGTCTTAACTATGAATTAAGTGCAGGCCAAATGAAACTGGAGTTAAGAAAAACACTAGATTTCTGTACTTTATGGCGTATCAGTAGTGCGCCAATATTTAAGATATCTTGTAGAAATTGAGCGCTTTCTTGGTGAACTGCAAAATTAAGTATGCACTTTTTATATAAAAAAACAGAAATGGGATTCCACATTATGTTGCTTTACTCAACCAAGTTTTAAACACTCAGATTCTTAACTGACAACATATATAACCTGTTCTTGAACATCAGTTCTTATTTTTCTGCCGTTATCATATTTGAAATGAAAGAAGATTTTGTTAATTTTTATTCCCAAATGCAATCTAAATTCGTGTCGTAATAGAAAATTAAAAAAACGTTTGAACCAAGAACATACAATCAATATATTAATCTTATTTTGCTTTTAACATCAGTGGTAAGAAATTTCTCTAGTAAAAGTAGAGAAAATATGCGCCATAATGCAAAAGCATTGAGTGGAATTTTGAAGATACCATTAGTAATTTAGTCCTTCAAATACCATATTTCCGCATACATCAATTATACTGATAATATACTATAACTGTAAATGAAAGAATTTTAGGACCATAATTAATAGAAACGAACAATATTCAAATTATTTCCATTAAAAAATAACCTCCATTTTCGCAGCAGAATTGTCAGCAATCTTATTAAGATTAAAATTTGAAGGTTTATCTTAAGATTAGAAGCTAATTCCCAAAAAATTGTTCTGAATTGTAATAAAATCCATATGCACTCAAAATATCAATATGAAAGAATCTATTTACTACCACATTTTGGTGCTTTTTCCCACCACTATAGCAATTTACTGTAATTACAATTAATGTTAAAACAGTTAAATTGTGATTATATGAGACACTTGAATTAAAGATTCAGCATTTAGACAATACATTTAAACCCAAATTTCCATTGACGAAATTTGCTCTTTTTGAATAAAACTGAAAATGAGAATGCTTTCTATTCAATTAAAAGCGCAAGATCAGGAGAATGACTGCAAATGGAATGGATCAAGCAAAGAATTTTGGCGCAACATTGAAATTGTAAAACTCAACCATTCACCACACAAAATATGTCTACACAATAACTCGTATGTAGAGCTTATATTATTAAAATAGACATATGCAATGATTATCCTGGAAATTTTAAATCCTGGGTTTTGCAACTACGTGTCTGACACGTACATAAAGTTTCAGGTCTAAATATTAAAAAGATTCTGTAATTACAGGAAAGTGCATCAGTATTGGAAGAACCCTTTGTGCCATCAAAGGGATTGATGTAACACACGCTCCGAATACGATGCGACACCTAATTAAAAGATTCATAAATAAAGGTATTTTTCCCAGGGAAATTTATGAGATTTATTTCTTAGTTACTTTTTTGTTTCCTCCTTTTCAATGAAATTAGAGTGC
>JAOUZG010003795.1:0-11459 GCA_026289955.1 Argiope argentata
TAATTACTTAGGCAATAATTTATTTTAGTATTGAAATAAGTAATAGTTAAAAAGACAGCTTGAATCTGGAATAAGAAATCACTTTGTTTTATAGTGAAATGTTCAAAACATGTAATTATGATCTTTAGAAGGAGATTTACTTTACATGATCAAATGTTTTTTATTGAAATTTTCCAGTCATAATTATTTTAAAAGTGAAAATTCGTTTTTAAATAATTGCAAATAAAAATTGTTTTACTGTTCTTGAAGGACTTATGAGTTGAGTTTTTTAAAAACTTGATGATAAATAATCATTAAGAATTGCTTGATTAATTAAAACAGTTGATTATTTAATTACACATGAATAATTTGATTAGTTAAAATATTTTATTTTTTAATTATACCTGGATGATTTGAATAATTATAATATCTTTTTGAAGAATAGTGTAAGATTTAAGAAAAATAATTTTCTTTACAGATTTTTTAATTTATTCAAAAAGTATGAAAAAAGTAAAAGGCAAATTTCAGTGGTTTAATTACGCTCTTTTAAAAATCTGATTTAAAAAAACTAATCTTAATCGTACCTATTTTAATGATTTATTGTTTATTATAGATTTCCTTAAGAAAACAAAATAATAAACAAGATGTTATCATCTGACAATAGGTATTAATTTATCCAATGGGCAGCATTAATTATCATATTTTATTTTTTGCCATTTTTTTTCTGAAAGTGAACGAAAGACTATTTTACAAACCCATTTTTAACAGGCAAGTTTTTATTATCAATATTGTTTTAAGTAGCAATGGAATTTCTTTCTGATAAAGAATATCCGCTTTGAAGTATATATATATACATTAAAATAAAATTTATCATCATCTTTTAACAGGTGCTAATCTTTTTGTCAAGAAAACTGAAGCGACTTATGAAGATATTCTAAGATTCTTTATATATGAGATATTCTATCTCAATAAAAATGAACTTTTGAGCTAATTTCGATTTTTAATATTTATTCTGATCATTTTTGATTTCTGGTATTTCTATATGAAAATATTTTTAATAAGCTTTAAGCAATTCATATAAATATTCCTCAATAAGATTTTTATTTTTTTGTGTATAAAACTGGATAAATCATTGTCATGACCATGCGAAAAAATTCATAAGAAAATTCATTTCATATGATAATAGAAGCAATCAAGATGATAATATCAAGAAAGGTGGCGGAATTCAAAGATAATTTGTTATTTTTTTATTGTTTTAAACTATATTTAATAATAAATTGCTACAAACAACTGCTAAAAATCCTGATTACTCAATTCTTTTCTGTTTTATAGACATTTTTTTTCATAAATTTATATTCTCCTCTTAAAATCTTTATGTAAGCATCCAAAAATATACAATTGAGCTGAATTTTAGAATTGATGTATTTTGGATGGCCCATCTTGAAATCATTATCTAATTAATTACATCTATGCTAATGGTTTATTATAACCATAGATGGTAAAAGAATGGTAAATCACCTGATTTCGAGATCTTTTAAGATTTTGTCACAAAGAGTTACAATTTTAAATATACATAAGTATTGTTATATCATAACCTTCAGAACAGAAAAAAAAGATTGCAGACTTAATAAGTCCTTTTTTGAAATGACATATTTGTTTATGTTATTGATTTAAAGCCTATTACGGAAAAAAAGCGAAAGAATGTGAACTGGAAAGGAACTGAAAAAATAGGGAACTCGAAATAAAAGAAATAAAGTTATGGTAATTTTTTTTCTTTTATGATTTTATTAATCTATTGAAAGTTAAGATCTACTATTTAAATATGAATAAACATTTCTTATGAGTCATTTTTGAATAAAAATGTGAGGATTTTATTTCATATTTTTATTAAATATTTTTTCACACACTATTTTCGTGACCAGAACATAAAGATCATATTATGGAACTAAAAGCAATTGCAGTTGAAAAAATATTGTCTTTGGTTTTATCTGACTCTCAGAAATATCCTGAAGAATTTGTTGAAATTGTGATTAATAGAGTAAAATTGGAATTTTTTGGAGAATACATCAAAATGGAAGTGACCAGCAGAAAATGGATTTTTTTGTGCTATCATTTTAATAAATTGAAGGTCACAACATCACTTAAATATTTAAAAGAGGATGAGAAGTATAAATTCCCGATTTAAATTTATTATAAAGATTGTTTACATTCTTAACATTAACATATTAAGCTTTCCAAATTGTATTTAAATGCTTTAGCTCTAAATTGCATTCTTTAGTTTCCAAATATAAAATATTAGGTTAATGTTAAAAGAAATTATTTTGGATTTTCAAGTTAAATTATTATTTTATAGAAAATATAAATTTTAAAATATTTTGATATTTAATTCAGTAAAAATTTACGCTCACTTGTGGCTTCTGAAGATAATGTAACATGCTAATTCTAGCATATTTCAATAAATAAATAATTTGATGAAGTCACGAATAAAATTATTAGATTTCCTTGTTATTTTATTCAAAAACAGACTGTGGGTTCATATCGCTACACAAACATAGGATAATTTAAAGAAATTTTATGACCGATTTTAAAACCCATTCCACTTTAAATCGATAGAGGTTATATAACAATATTTCTTTTAATTACTGTGGTATACAGGTCAGCTTTCCTCTTACTTCAACTCAATAAAAAATAAAATGCTTAGTTCTTAATTACGAAATCATTTAAATATTGTAAAATAGTAAAGTGATAAATACCCTAACATTACAAACAACTTACCTTAAATACTACTTAATATTTACTAGATAAGGCAATTACTTCAACAAGATGAGGAGCTGTTTGTCCATTACTTTCTTTTTATGAATTAATTTTTAAATTTAAATAGACAGATATCTTCAAGAAGTTCAATAAAGCAATTTAAAATATAAAGTTTACTGAATATTTTGATGTATTAAAATAGTATATAAGAGGAAAATTATAACTACCAGAAACAATTTGAACTTGGGAGCAATTTTTGATATTGTAAAATCACTGATTACTTACTTCATCTTACCATACCATTTCAGTTGCCCTAATTGACATCAAGACATTTTCATCTCTAGAGAAGTATTTATTTTATTTTTCTTCTAATATATTTTATAATAATTCATTTATCATCTCATACTATTTCATCTTACTTATTGAAGTGTTTATACACTTGGGTATTTCTCTGTACTTTTATTAATTTTGATCATTCAAAATCTTTTCAATACAAATTTTATAACAAACATTTAATGCGGAATATTTGTTCTACGCATGAATTTTGATACTTATAGAAATTTATTTATCTTATTAGAGCTGCATTTGAGCTGTACAATCAGATAAGAAATTAATTTAAAATATGAATGTTCAAAACTTCTTGTCAGCTAATCCACACTTGTATTCGTTACCTGTTTTTATTTACAGTTTCATGCCTTAAAATGTTTGGACGATAAGAAGTAATTGAATTAATTTTCTAAAGCAAATTTATTTTTTTATTTTAAAGAATGTCTTTGATTTTCTCTTTAGTTTATTTTCGATTATTTTTTTTGTCACTTGAATGCATTTTGGCGATGATTTAGTCTTAATTAGTTGATTTTAAAATACTAGCGAAATGCTTATTCTAAGTTAGAGATTCTAAGAAATATGTGCTATGCTGTGCTATAAATAGTAATTCCATTAGGAAAAACGAATATAAATTTTTAAATTAATAAATGTCTGTCATTAAATGAAAATTACAAAATTAAAGACCCTTTTTAATAAATAAAACTATATGCATAAAAAAATATTGCCTCTGTCACTTGAATAATAACAAGTTTAAAATTTCCAGATTAATTCGATTGGAAACCGGATATTCTAGAAGAATCTACTGTCTTCAAATAGCCTAAATTGCATTATATTCAACGACACATCTCAAAATGAAATGAATTTTTATTTATGAAATTTATGAAATATTTTTTTTTATTTATTTTGAAAAGCCAAAACTGTATTGTATTGCTTAGAATATACTTAAAATGTGATCAATCAAAATAAAGTTGTATACTCCACGACATTGGGTTAAGTAATAAAGCATTTTAGTCCGAAAAAAAGAAACAAAAAAAATCTTTTCATTAAGAAAATAATTGCAGCGGTGTGTCACACAATACAAAAAAGAAAAGAAAATGCATATTATCCTTAAAATATCTTTTAGCAGTTTTAGTCAAAAACCTGTAATTAAGGATACTTTTTTTTCTTTTCTTCAGCCTTGAAGAATTTTTTCGCTTTTAGCTGTAGAAAGAACAATTTTTTTATAACTCTCCCAGAAAGGGTCGTCGAACAGAATGCCGCAGCGTGCCACCGCTTTTTATGCAGTTCAAGGTCGTCCCAAGTGAGGACTGGAAGGTTAGATCCTTTTCATTTCTCCTGGGAATCACTGTAATGGATTCAAATGTATGTGAAGTCAATTATCTACCTTGTCAAATTGGCATTATGATTAACCGTCAATTTTTTTCTTTCTTTTCTCCATCTGCTGGAAAAGGTTCGCTTCATTCTCTTTGAGGAATGACAGAGGCGGAAGTTCTTTGCGATGGTAAAACCCCAGTAAAATGCGTTGGGGTGAAAATGCGTTGAATGGAACGTCCTTGCTATATTTCGCTTTTCTGAAAATCTGACAATTATGAGTGAAATTATGCGGATTGTGAATTCGGGTCCGATTTGTTTAAAAGGTTATACTTTTCTTTTATTTCAATGACAAATCTATCAAAGATTTTTTTATTATTTTTATTTTTCAGTTTCAAAACATTTAAGAACGCACACTTACAAAGCTATTCTTATCAAAGCAAATGTTTAAGCGCAAAGTTTTAATATATGTGTATGTGATTATGTATATTTTACGAGTTCAAAAATTGTTGAGATAGGAAAAAAAAACAGACATATGCTACTAGATATTTAAAAATTTATTGTTTAGATATTAATTATTTACTGATGTTGTTATTGTTTTCGTATTCCTCTTTACAACTAAAGGTGGGGGTGCAGTAGCTTTTGAGGGTAAGTCATAGAACAGACCCTCCGACCCGCCACGAAGGCACATGGATTAATCATAGGAACTGAATGACCGGACTGCCACAACAACAATTAGCGGGAACTATGGCTGAGTTCTAATGGCCATCATCGGCCACGGTACAACCCTCCCCGAAAAAAGTACGTCTCGTCATCGCTGGGAGGAGCCTAACCCCCATCTTTTAGTGTACCCACTGGGTTGGCGAGATCCAACCACCATACCGGAAAAATCTCATCCCCAATAAAGAGGTGCCCCCCGGGGTTGTTAGCTTTTGAGGATACGGAGCACTGATCATCTAAGAGCAGAAGTCTGACTTCTGGCTCACACCAGTCACAAACTCTCTTTATGGGGTGGACTTCATTCATGCATTTTATTCATTCATCCTCTGGTCCTAATTTAAATCTTTAACAGAGAAAGATCACCTTTGACCCAGTACCTCTAGTGGTATTATTCTCGACTTTGTGACCACGAAAGATTTAACGTGCGCCAGCTACCACACACACACGGAAAGTCTTTGGCTGGCGGGTTCAAACTCGCAGCCCGTGGAAGGCGAATACAACGTCCTACCAACCAGGATATCCCGGCCATTATTTATTGATATTAGAACTTATTAAATAGGTAGAATTTATTGCTGAAAAAATAATTTTATGGCGTGAATATATAGTTATTGAACCAGGATCAGAGGTTACTTCTTCGTGTTATCCAAATTTTTAATTTTATTGTTAAGATTAATTTAATTTTTATCTGGGAATTTTCGAATTATATATTAAATTATTTATCAAAATATTATTGCCTTCAAAAGTAATGGTCGAAATAATAAGCAATAATCACTTTATCAGACAAAAACTAAGAATAACAGATACCTGATCAAAATATTGTAAAAAAATATAAAAAATTCTGCAATGAAAATTTTTGTATGGTAACAATTTCTAATTTCACTTCTTAGTAGTTTTGAAATTCACGTTCAATAAAAAGCATGAATTTATCGTTTATGAGAATTTAAGCCAAAGTTTATAATCACCAATATTTGCAATGAAATCGTTTTTTATATATATTTCGCTTTAATTCCTTCATTTTTAGCAAATATAAGAAATTATCTAAACATTATATAAAGTATTAGTTAATTTAGAAATATCTAAGCGAATTTGGAAATTATTACAATTAATGACTCCTGATTTTACATTGAATACATTTGATAAGAAATAATCTGGAATCTCTTAAGTCTTATTAAACAAATATGCTGTAGTTATTCTAGTTGCTTTCACTAATGAAAATTAAACATAACTAATACAAAAATTTATTCAAGTCAATCATCTACCTAAAAGACTAAAAATTCATAAATTATAGAACTTCCTAATTTAGATTTTTTTTTTTAAAAAGCGTTTGTAACCATCATTCAAACTGTAATATTTGTCTTTATTTGCTTTGAATTATCTAACTTATTGCGAACCGATCGAATAAATGCATTAAATGTTTGATCTAAAGTTCTAAATAATTATATTTTCAAATGGTTCAAAATAGTTTAGTTTTGAATTTATTTGAATATTTGAGCTAAAAATAAAGATTTATAATCAACGAAGATTTTATTGGTTTCCTTTAATGATACCGTATAATTTTATAAAATGAAAGAATTTGTTTTAAAAATATTTACAAATCCCCAAATAAATTCTGAGATGAAAGGTAATATTTTCTTACTTTCTAATTAATATTTTAACAAAATGTATGAAAATACTTGTAAAGAAGATATTACTTTAAACTGATTAATTTGTTTTAAGAAATGAACAAATAATATAATTTTTTTGTTTCTATCTGAAGTTATAAGCTCACTGCAATTTTCGAATTTCTTTTTATATTGATTACTAATCCAGCACAAGGCCGAATTTATCAATAAATGCATTTATAAAGTTAACCAAAAATTGAAGAAATCACCTTGATTAACAATACTGTATTCAGCATAGAATAATTACAGAGAAAATTTTCGCTGTGGTTTGGCAACAAGGAAGCATTTATTTCCTATGCCATGATATGGAGTATTAATGATTAATATTAAAGTAATGGACGCGCTTTGCTTTCATCAAGGCTATTTATTAAACTGCCAGTAATTTGGAAATGCAGTCACGTATAAGAAAGAATACCTTCGAGGCAGGCATGAAGCACTGTGAAAATGCGTTGTACTTCAGGCGGTACAATTAGCAAGGAAACCCTATCCAGTCCATAGAATCATCATTTAGGATTCCAAGGAATGAGAAATAAAACCTTGATGAAAATGATCACGGAACACTTCTGCAAGAATCGTGTTGAAAAAAGAGTTGCCACTTTCAAATGAAATTTAAAAAAATAAGATTTGAATATGCAATAGAATATTTATTAAAGAAGTAAAACAACATTTTCTTTCCTCATAAAACATTTGTTCGCAAAGACAAAACCCTTTAAATGTGTACTCACAATTTTGGGAGCATCTTTGCACTTCCTTTTTTTGTATATTTATTGTTTAGCAGTTGGCTTGGACGTGGTAAAATTCATTTTTAATAACTTTTAATGAAATTTCGTCAGGTACAAAGAAAAAGTTCAGCCTATGGTTATTGATGTAAGGGATAGAGCTAAAAGAAATCTTGAAGATAAATTTAGTTTGTGATACATTCTAATGACAAAAGGATATTTTATTTCTTTGAATATAGACTCATGATTAATAATTATTAAATAAGCAACTTAAAAATTAATTTAAAATTTTAACTTTTTAAAGCAGCATTTGAAAGATATTAATGGCTCACATCAGATTTAGTCTCATATTTCCTTTTACTTCATAAAAAAGGGAGAATATTGCAGTTATCGGGAAATTCGACCGAAAAATAAATATATTTTAAATTTTGCTGAGACAAAAAAATGCTATTTTTTAATTATTATAGTCTGCATGAGTGTGAACATAGCAATTCAGAAATGAAATAGATGAAACTTTCATTTACATTTCAATTTTAACGTTATAAATTTCTATCCGGGCATAAAAAGAGATAAGTGTCGTTTGATAATTTGACCTAATTTTTTGTGTGTGTTTAAAAAACTATTGTTAGTATTATGCCCACCAATGCGTCTAAAAAACATTTTAAATGTTTAACTAACAAAAAAAACCCTCAATAGATGAAGTTTTATATGCTTCCATAATTAATTCCAACCATTTATCTATGTAACGACACGAGCGTATCATGTTTCTTAGAAAAGATGTATTACTTAAACAAAACGCAACGCTTAGACTTTTCAAAATCAATCAAAAGTACAACCATCATTCTAACTTTCGCCAAACAAACTCTTCTCATTATTTCATGAACAATAAACAATAACCCTCAACGCCGGAGGTGAGCCTCGCCAATCGTTTCCAAAGATGTAGCCAACGGCGGCCAAATGTTACTACCTGTATTAAAATTTAGTTCAAAATGGCCGAAAGAAAAAGTAAATTTCCTGTTTTTTCGAAATAAAAAAAGAGAAAACCACCATTTTTTTGAGAATTTTATTCAAATAACCATTTACATCGCTTGCAGACATACTTTTACGCTATTTATAATTACTTCTATTTATTTTATTGCACGTGATCAAACAGGCAGAGAAAAAAAATATTTTCATTTTTATTCACACGTGCATTGACACTTCACCCTGTGAAAATATTAAGTACATTTATCTGTGTCTAAGATATCGCTGCTATGATTAAAAATAAATTTTGAAAAAATATCTCAATGGCAAATCGATATCATTTTAAAGATATTTTTTTTTAAAAAAATTTGATAATGGGAAAATCTTTTTCCGTGAAATGATAGTTTAGAATTAAAGTCAAAGAAGATAAAAATTGTGATAAATTCTGCTTTGAACACAAACTATTAATCACTTGTTGTTGAAAAGATGCTAAGATACTCACTGGTGTACATGTTAGTTTTTTTTAAATAAACAGATAAAATTTAATGCTCTTTTAAAAAATATTAGTTCCTTTCTACTCTTTTTTTCTTTTCATTGCCTTTATTTTTTTTCGCTTTCACTATAAATATTTTTGCCGATTTTCTGGTCTTCCTAGAGTGATTTTTTAAAATTAGCGATAATTAGGAAATATTGAATAAAACATCTATATCGATTGTGATTTTAATGGGATTGTTAGACATAAGAATAAAGAACTTCCATTTTTTTTAAATAATTGGTATATTACTTTTATCGTTATTTTGCAAAAAAACTATCGAATTTCCTCTTACAATTTAAAAATTAATTTTTTATATATAATTGTATTATTTTATCCTTATTTAATTAATATAAACACTACCCCCCCTGAAATTAAAAAAAATCAGTGCTTTACTACTTACAATTCTGAAAATAATTGCATTTAAGTAAGATAAGTATTATATACTTCAGATTATATATGTTTAAATGTTGTGTGTCTGTACAAGATATGCAAAAAATACTTAAAGACTCTACAAGTTATCTCAAGAGAGAGATCAATTAAAATCTTTCATGTACATCGGAATTTTTCGAAATTTCAAGAATTAACTCATTTTAATTAATTGGTTTTTGCAAATTTAATAAAAAAAATTATTGAAACGAAATAGTCGTCAGAAACAAGGATGGAATTCGTTTCAGAAAAACATAAGTGAGGTGATATTTTTCAGTTTCGGTCAAGGTTCCAAAAAGGAGTCTTAACAAAACTATAAATTGAACACAGGAATTGTATTCTTCTTTCCCTTGAAAAGTAGCTTCTAGAAATTTGGCTCCAAATGTTAGAGTTTGCGATAAGAAAAAGAAAAGCTTATGAAGTGGCAGTGTCTTGCAGGCGAAATTGAAAGTATCAGCGTTACAGTTTTGTTCACAAGGTCTCTATTTTGCCCTTTAGTGGATGTCCTACTTGTTCATTTCTTACTTCATCTGTTCCATTTATTTTTTCACCTTTTTTCATTTTTTTCACTACTGTCGCCCAACAGCTTAGCGGGAAAAAATCACTTGCCACAACTTTTTTATAAATATAATGAATCAAGTGCATTCTTTTATTTGTTATTGATCTAATTAATGGAAAGACTGGAGGCGGAAACAAGCACAAACTTTTCGATTTGTTAAATTTCGTTTTCTAATATATTATTAAATTTCGGAATAATTTTTTTAATTCAATTTTTCTACTGTTGGAGTGAAATAAAAGAAAATATTAAGTTATTCTTTTTTTTAACGAAGTAGAAATCAGAGCTTTTATAGATTAGTTTAAACAATTTGAAAAATATATGCTTAAAAATTATATGAAACAATAGAAAACGCCTTGTGTCGAATATATTAAAGTATATTACATCTAACTTTTTTTTTGCCTTGTCGAAATTTAGAAAAGTTGGATAAGTGTTAACGAGATTGATATATGTTAGAAAATAAGTGAAGTCTTAAAATGTTATTAACGCAATTTATACAATTACCGTTTTTGCAGATATTTGAAAAACTAGTTGAATTATATTTATAATTAAAATTAACTGAACATTACGAAAAAATCAGTCACATATTTATTTGATTTATTCTCTACAGCATTAATATACTTACTTATTCTCAAGTAGACAAATAGCTGAAACTGATAAAAATTTACTTACAAAAAGAGGTGAAATGAATAATATTTCTTTAATTTTTATATTTGAAAGGTTTAAATCATTTATTCTGTACATAATATTGAGCACTTAAATTACTTTGAAAGAAAATAAGAGAATTCAATGAATGAGCGAATGAGTTATCCAGCCCTAGGGGTTTTAGTTTATTCGGTGTTGACTATCCTGCTTATTATTTACAATGCCATATCAAGTTGTTATTTAATTTAGAAGTTTTAATCTGTTTAATCTATTCAACCTAGATTTGCTATGGTTTTTACCTTCAAAGGAATACTTCCTTCCCATTGAATAAACGAATTATAGTAATTTTAAAAAGAAAATTTAATTTCCATTCAAAGCATAGAATTGAAAATATAAATAATCATTCAAGTACATGATACTCAGTACAATTTAGAAGCGTAGAGTAGATAATTTATTTGGTAGGCCTTGGAAAGCTGCGACTCTGAAAATTACGAAGTGGGTTTAGATTGAAAAAAAAGGGTCAGGACAGAACCCGTTTGGAACATAATTTGCACATGCATTCTTCTATCCATGTTTTATCCGGTTTTCTCTGGTTCTGTAATTTCAGTTTTTCCCCACATTATATCCGGTTTAAGAGAGAAAGAAATCTCTTGCATGTCTGTGATATGATGCACAACAATAAAGCAAAAGCGTTTTTAGGTACGACGCAGTACCAAAGGACGTTTATAATTTATGATTCATTAGCTACGCTTAGGAGAAATGTACTTCAGATTCATCAAGGAAGCTAATAAAAACAAAGATTGAGTCTTTTTTTACTTTTATTTTTATTATTCTGTGTAACAATATTCAGGATGATAAATATC
>JAOUZG010003817.1:0-25827 GCA_026289955.1 Argiope argentata
TGAACCCACACGCACCTTTCACAGTCTAGATCTTGCAATATGCTCGCCAGTACTCATGCCGTTTTGAAATTTTACCGTTGAAGATGATCTCTATGGTAGTGATCATTTTCCTATAATAATTTCCCATGCTGTCAGTGGTGGTATGACTCAGGGTACGCCACATTTTCTGTATCAGTGAGCGGATTGGTCTGCATTCACACAACAGGCAACAATAACTGAAGCTGTGGTTTATACTGCAGATATATCGGCGACAGTACAACAAATCCTTGGCAGCATTATTAATGCAGCAAACAATTGTATTCCTAAGTGTTCCCCACGTCTAAGAAAATTTCGGAGACCGTGGTGGAATAAAGATTGCTTCGATAATTTCAAAAAATAAAAGCAACTTTGGAACAGATTCTGTAGGTGTCTTACTACGCAAAATCTAATTGTATTTAAACGAGCTAAAGCTTTCGCCCATCGTATCCACCAGAGAAGTCAGAGGGAGTCATGGCTTAAATATGTTTCTACTCTTACTTATTCAACCCCTAGCAAACAATTATGGAAAAAAGTCAAAGCGGCCAATGGAATATACCCCGATTTTTCCTTACCTGTGTTGAAATCGGGAAATGGGATATACTCCTCGCCTCTTGAAGTTGCCAATATTCTTGGGCGTACATTTGAAAAAGTTTCCGCTGCAGATTCATTTAGTCCATCATTTTTGGTGGCCAAGAAGTGAGCGGAAAGAAGCAAATTACAATTTAGTTCCCGTAGATCTCTTCCGTATAATTGTGAATTTAGTTTGTTCCAGTTGAAAACTGCCTTGACTAGCTTTACTGCTAGTAGTCATAACTTATGGTATGCTATTCCATTTGGACGAAGTCTCTCTCCCCAATTTATTAAAGCTATTTAATAGAATATGCACTGAGCAAGTGTTTCTATTACAATGGCGTGAAGCTATAGTTATTCCAATCCTTAAATCTGGGAAAGATCCTGCAAGCCCTCTGAGCTATAGGCCAATTGCTTTGACTAGCTCGATTTGCAAAACTTTTGAACGCGTGGCAATGCCCGCCTGATATTTCAACTAGAAAAACACGGGTACATATCGTCGTTGCAGAGTGGTTTCCGTCGTGGACGTTCAACTTATGATAACATCGTCCTTCTGGAAACATAAATTCGAAATGCATTCGTCCGACGCAACCATCTGGTTTCTATCTTTTTCGATATAGAAAAAGCTTATAACCATGCGTTGCGATATGGTATTCTACGAACTCTTTTCAACCTAGACTTTAGAGGAAATCTCCCTATTCTTATACAAAACTTTTTAACTTAACGAATATTTAGAGTACGTCTTGATGATTTTTATTCTGATATTTTTAATCAATCTGAGAGTGTATCACAAGGGTGTGTTCTTAGTGTCACTCTTTTCATAACGTATTTTAGCGAAACTCTTAGTCTTCTGCCTTCATCTGTTCAAGGCACTCTTTATGTTGACAATTTGAAAATCTCCACTCAAGGCTCTAATATACACATGATTGAATGGCAACTGCAAAACGCAGTCAATAAATTGGTTTCGTGATGTGATAAAAATGGGCACACACTTTCACCGGAAAAGAGTCGTTGCGTACATTTTTGCCGAAAACGACATTTGCATCCAGAGGCTGAGATCAATATTCGGGGAACTGCCATCCCCTCTGGGGATGAAATACGGTTTTTAGGTGTCATTTTTGATAGGAAGCTGACATTCCTGCGCGGAAGATGTGCGAGAAATCTCTTAACATCGTAAAGGTGTTATATAATACCTCCTGGGGTGCCGATCGTACATCTCTCTTGCGGAACTATCAAGCCGTCAATTTATCCCACATTGATTACGGGTGCATGGTGCTTGGATCTGCACGGTCATCCGTCCTACGAAAGTTTGACATGATACATCATTCGGCCCTTAGAATTTGCTCAGGTGCTTTTCTCACGTCACCGTTAGAAAGCCTGTATACAATATGCAATCAACTTCCTTTAAATCTTCGACGTCAAAAGATAAATCACCCAGTACTATTTTCGAATGTTATCAGTTCCAAAACATCCTATTAGTCACCAGTCTCTTCCGGTTGGACTTCGGAGACTTTATGACGCTCGTCTCTCTAATATTCTTCCGTTTAATGAGAGGGCTAAAAATTTACTTCATGATTTGGGATTTCCCGAGGTTTCAATTCAACCAATAAATTTCTACTCTTTTCCTATTTGGAATATTTCACAATTTTCATTTTTGAACCTTTTTCAGGCTATGATAAATTCACAACAGTACCGATAATATTTCAGCAGCTCTTTCACTATCACCGATGTCAATATTCTCCTTATGCAGGCGTCTGTACTGATGGATCAAAATCCAACGAACATGTTGGTAGAGGAGTTGTGTTTTCCTCAGAAACCTATAACTATCGTCTACCCACGTCTTTCTCGGTTTTTAGAGCTGAATTAATTGCAATAAAGAGCGCTCTTCAACTGATTTCAACTTCTTCAAAACAAAATTTCTGCATTTATACTGACAGCATGAGTGCTTTGGGATCCCTTTCCAATTTCAGCAATCGGATGCATCTGTTGCTTTAGAAATCCTTATGCTTCTTCGTGATCTTGAGAAAAGAGGCATCAAAGTTTTATTTTGTTGGGTTCCGAGTCATGTAGGAATACTCGGAAATGAAATGGCGGATAGTGCGGCAAAGTTCTTTCTAGTTCATGAACTTCCGTATACCGATGCCAAAATTTATTTGGTTAATCATGTTCGTGCAAAGAGGCAACAATCCTGGGAACTGCAGACTTCAAATAACCTTCACTCAGTTGATGGAATGCGAAGTGTAAGACCTGTTTTCCCAGTGCGCGCACTAGACGTTAAATTAACTCGACTGCGGATTGGGCATGCCCGCTTTAGCCACAAAAATCTTCTTTTTGGAGAGCAATACCCTTCATGTTCAAAATGATGCGTATTTTTAACAGTCCGACTTGTTTTGCTAGAATACCCTGATTTTAATCAACATTTCATTTTTTAAAATTCATCCTCCATCAAATTGCGAGATCTTGTGGGTGAAAATCCTCACCCTAACATTTTTACATTGCATTGGTTTTTTACTTCTATTTAGCTTTGCTTCTTCATAATCGAAACCTTTCTTTTTAATTTGTTTGATACTTATTTTAGAAGATACTTATTTGGAAAATTTTATTTTTGAAGAAGAAATTTTAATACATATGATGAATGTCGAAATTTTACTTTTCAACTACACATTTGCTTTTACTATTAGTTTACATGACTAATTTATTCAACCATTCGAATGGTGTAGCATAGCCAGATTTGGCTTTTGTGAAAAAAAAATCCCAAAATAACATAACCTAACCCATCCGATTAGCACTATGGTGTATGCTGAGGCTGGAACGGACCAGAGCCGGTAAATGCCTTCTCTTGTTGGGCTTCATGGTGGGCGGTGCTGTCGAACCAGAATCTCATTCATATTGCATTGGCTCCTCCAAAATTTCCCCCTTCAGTGAGCATCGGAAACAATTTCATTTTATATCTTCTCCATCGTTTGATACATATTTTGTTATTAAAAGAGTTTCTGATAAACAAGAAACTTTTTGTATTATATCACCTTTTCTCGTTAAAAAATGATTACTGCAGTTGTCGGTGAACTCCAATCTATACGCAAAATTCGTTCAGGCTATTTGCTGGATGAAGTCTGCTCTAAAAGGCAAGCCCAGAAAATAAAAAAAATTAAAAGCTTTGGCTACTATGTATGTCACTGTTGGCTCTCTCATGTCGCTTAACTATTCAAGAAGTGTAATTACATGTGGAGAGCTATTTTACCTCCCACTAGAGGAAATAACTATTGAATAGCCACAAGGAGTGACAAATGTACGCTAGATCCATATTGGTAGGGATGGGCAACTCCTTCCCATAAAACACTACATTATTACCTTTCATAATTTGAAGTTACCAGAATTTTTATATGCAGAATAAATAAAGTTACCCATACGACAATATACCCCGCCTCCTCCGCGATGTTTCCACTGCCAGCGTTTTGGTCATTCAAAAGTCAACTGCTGTGGGACTCGCACCTGCGCCCATTGCGTAGAAAAGGGCCATGATAGCCAGCAGTGTTGCGAACCGGAAAAGTGCGTAACTTGTGGAGGCAATCACACTTCTATCTCTAGAAATTGTGAACGCCGGTAGCTAGAAAAACAAATAACAGCGATTAAAATTAAAGAAATTTTTTCTTATCCTGAAGCTAGAAGAAAAATTCTAGTTCCAACACCTACACCAGGCTTAGCATTCGCGTCTGTTGTAAAAAACCCGTTTTGTACTAATTGTTCTTGTGAAAATTGTTCTAAATATTCCACCGAAAACAAAACTACAGATAAATCCTCAGAATATGATATTGAAACAACTGTTAAAAATATTCTTGACAACATCAAACCATCTAAATCCAAATCAAATTCAAAATCTCACAATTCACTGAAACTAGAGCTTGAAAAACGTAGCCTGTCTTGAAAATTAAACAACTGCCTTCAAAATTAAAATTATCAAAAACATTGAACTCCGTCGCACTGGGATGCAGATGGCCGTTAATAAGGATCTCGCATCCATTTTTGGTGGCGTACCCAAAAGTCCCGATATCATTGCCCTCCATCCATCTGAAGGGGATGATGAAGAATTAGAAATGAGTTGCGGTGTCTCGCCAACTCATACAGCGTTTTTAAATCCTTCCCTTAAAGCAAGAGTACCTTAATGTGTACCTCCATTTCATGGAATTGTCGTGGCATTCGATTAAACTTCAATGACATCAAGACAATCATGAACAACTTTCATGCAGTCTGTTTCAGAGATCAAGAAACTTTCTTGACACCTAATATGCCATTAAAATTACGAGATTATAATTGTATTAGAAAGTATGCAGTCACACGAGTTCGCAATTCTAGTGGTGTCTGTATCTTCACATCCAATTTATATCCGAGTGCACCTCTTACTTAACATACATCTCTTTAGGCTGTGTATTTTCACACAAGAACGTTGGTCACAGTCTGTTCTGTTTACGTACCGCCTTATGATGTCATCTATCAGCAAGATCTTAGCAACTTAGTGGATTAGCTTCCATCCCCTTTCATCCTATTTGGTGATTTTAACGGCAATACTATTTTGTGGGGTTCGGATAGCCCAGACACACGTGGGCAGCTGATATAACAATTCATTTCAAATAATTCTCTTTGTTTGCTTAATGATGAAAAAAATCTATTTCCACGACCCCACACGTGCATTTAACAGCCTTCATCTGGACATATGTTACCCAGAACTTCTTCCGTTTTTGACCTCCCCACGTCTACGAAAATTTCGTAGACCATGGTGGAACAAAGATTGCCGCGACAGTCACAAGAATAAAAAAAACTCTGGAATATATTTTGGAGGTATCCTGCAAAGAGCCAAAGCGCTAGCTCGTCGCACTCGGCGTCGAAGCCAAAGAGAATCTTGGATAAGTATTGTATCATCTATTGCATCCAGGACGTCCAGTAAACTATTGTGGACAAAGTTAAGGCTGCTAACGGGATTTTCCGTGACGTTAAGATTCATGTTTTAAAAACAGGAAATCTGATGCATTCCCCGCCCATAGATGTAATTAATACTCTTGGTGAAACGTTCGCACGAGTTTCTGCACCAGTTCCTTATCGTCCCACCTTTATGGCAATTAAAAATCATGCAGAACGGTTGCGATTGCGGTTTAATGCTCAAAATACCTTTTCTTATAATTCCGAGTTCAAGATAACTGAACTGGAATTGCTCTTGTCTCATGGCCATGATACGAGCCCTGAACCAGATGGAATCACATATAAAATGCTTCGCCATTTGAATACTCCTTCCCTTTCTAATCTGTTGGTACTCTTCAACAGAATCTGGACTGAACAGAAGTACCCTAAACAATGGAGAAAATCTATTGTCATTCCAATCTTAAAACCTGGTAAAGAGTCATCAAACCTTCTACATTACAGGCCTATTGCTTTGACAAATTGCCTATGTAAGACCTTTGAACGCATGGAGAAAGCTCGACTAATGTTAGAATTGGAAAGACAAGGATATATCTCTCCGTTGCAAAGTCATTTCCATAGAGGCCGCTCTACTTTTGACAAACTCATTTTATTGGAAACGCAGATACGCAACGCATTTGTGAGAAGGAATCGCCTTGTTTCGATTTTCTTCGACATTGAAAAAGCGTATGACCGTGTATGGCAATACGGTAAACTGTCCACTCTTTTTAACTTTGGGTTTAGAGTAAATCTGCCCGTGTTTTTGCAAAACTTTTTATTTCATAGAACATTTGGAGTCCGGGTTGTTAATTTTTACTCTAATTCTTTTGTCCAAGTTTTATCACTTTTACCTTCATCTGTTAATGGAACACTGTATGTAGACGATCAGCAGGTCTCCTGACAAGGTAGTGTTATCAATTTAATCTATGGGTGTATGGTGGATGGCTCGGCTCAACCTTCTGTTTTACGAAGATTGGATCCCGTTCACCATTCAGGTTTTCGGATCTGTTCTGGCGCGTTTTGCACATCTCCAGTAGGGCGCTTGCATGTCACTTGGAATCAGCTACCTCTTTGCTTAAGACGCCAAAAAATATCTGCCTAGTATTATTTCCGAACAAAATCTGTTCCAAGTTATCCTATACACCACATGACTTTGCCTGTTGGCCTGAGCAGACTTTATGATGTTCGACCCTCTTACATCATGCCTTTCTGTGAGAGAGTTAAAAAGCTACTGCAAGACTTGAACTTGGATAATGTTGATATTAAGTCTATGGATTATTGTTTACATCCTTCGGATATGCCACAAATTCCTTTTTTGAATGTCTTTACAGGATTTGACAAGCCGTTAACAGCTCCTATTGTTTTTCAACAGCTCTTTCTTTATAAACGCAATCGGTACTCTTCTTTCTTTCCAATTTATACGGATGACTCAAAATCATATTGTCTAGTTGGTTGTGGCGTAGTACTTTCATCTAATACCATTAACTGCCGTTTGCATAACTTTTCATCAGTATTTACTGCTTAACTATTAGCAATACTCTGTGCTTTAAAGAAAGTTTCGCTTTCTTCTCAAAGAAAATTTATAATTTATACCGATAGCATTAGTGCTCTAGAAACGCTTTCTCATAGAAACGCTTTCTCTCATCACAGTCGAATGCATCCCATTGCTATGCGTATCTTATGTACTTTAAGTCTCCTACAGAATGAGGGATTCCAAATTTTTTTTGTTGGATTCCGAGTCATGTGGGCATCGCTGGCAATTGAACGGTGGACACTGCTGCAAAATTTGCATCGGATATCTTGAATAATGGACTTCCGTACTCTGATGTTAAGAAGGCTCTCAATAGCCACATTTTGAAAGCTTGGCAAAACGAATGGGATCTGCAAATCCATAAAAAGTTGCATTCTATGAAACCTAACACTGGATCATGGCTCGCATTCCCTATGCGTGATGTTGATGTCCAGTTGACCCGCCTCCATATAGGGCATACTCGCTTGACGCACATGTATCTAATTTTTGGTGAAAAGATGCCGGTGTGCCAAACATGTCACATTGATATTAGTATCAAGCACATTTTAATTGAATGCCCATGTTTTAACTCGTATCGATTGCTCTTTTTTAAATCATTGTCATTAACTTTACATGACTTGGTGGGTGAGAAACATCACTCAAACATTTTAAAATTTTTAAAAGCCATTGGTTGTTATAATAGCATTTATCTCCTGTTTTTACATAACTTTTTTTATCAATTTTTATGAAAGAATCAATACTCAAATTTCTATTTAATATTTTAAAATTTCTTGAAAACATTTTTTATTCTACGAAATTTTGTACTATTCTTTATTTTAAACCTTTTCATATTTAGTTCTTTCTTTCCTCATAAAATTTCGTACCATATGCTTGGCGCAGTTTGGCCAATAATGGCACTTGTGCCAAAAAAATCTCACCAACCAACCAGTTTTTGTCTCATGTACTGAAAGAGGAAATACGACTATACAACCTCAAAGTTTCTTATTATATAGAGCAAACTGGGATTCATTTATGAACTGAGCAGATATCCCACAGACTATGGTCAGTATTTCAGAAATCACAGAAGCAGTTAAATATGTTGTTTAAACAATTATAGAAGCCACTAACAACACCATACCTAAATCCTCTCCATGTCTACGGAAAATTTGCAAACCATGGTGGAACGAAGCCTGCCGCGGCAGTCATAAGCATAAAAAAAACTGGAACATTTTTAGGCCAACCACAGAAAATATTGTTGCATTTAAAAGAGTGAAAGTACTTGCTCATCGTATTTGTCGATACAGTCAAAGGGAATCGTGGATAAAATTTATATCATCCATCACATCCTCTACTCCCAGTAAACTGTTATGAAGAAAAGTAGAGGCTGATAATGGGATTTATAGTGAATCTTCCATTCCAATATTAAATACAGAAATTCTGTACATTCTACCCCATTAGATGTAGCTCATATTCTAAGTTAAGCATTCACACAAGTTTCTGCAATAGATTTTTATAGTCACGAATTTCTGGTGATTGAGAATCTCGCGGACCGTTGCATTTGCGTTTTAATGATCAAGGTAATTTTTCATGCAACTGTGAATTTAGGATGCAGGAATTGGGGAAAGCGTTATCTAATACCCACGATACCAGTCCCAGTCAAGATGGCCCCCAGGGGTTCACCTACTATGTCCTAATCCCGAAGTTTTCCCAGTGATCCCTTTATGGTTTATTCTCCCCTACGCCACCTTTTGTCTGCTTGATCCTTCTTTCCCTCGACGGCAAGCGAGGGAGCTCTCCATGAGAAGCTGTCGCCGCTCTGTTTGCTTCTTGATTCTCATGGGCAACCGAAAACCCCACGTGTTGGTGGTGCGTGGCGACCCTTTAGACGGGTGGTGCACTGTGGTCCCCGGTGTATCAATCGGCTGGTTGCGAGTCACCTGAGTGTCTAGTCTGCTAGGGATCAAGCGAAGTTGCTCATCCTTGGGCTTGGCGTTAAGGGTGGTCACTGTCCCCGGGGATAGCTCCGAGCGTATAGGTACTGATTAGCAATAAGTTTGATGCCGAGGCTGGAAATGTCCAGACTCCGGTAATTGCCTTCCCTTGTTGGGATCCACGTTGGGGGGTGCCGTTGGGCCCGAATCTTTAGCAATATTGTCGCGAAGATGAGATGAATGTAGTTAAGCTAACGAGAATAAACACACTCAAGCTCAACTCACGATTCTTTTTTATCACCTGACTAATTTCAAAATTACTTATATACACTAAAAAAACCCTCTAGAATTTGAAGGCCCACAGAAAATTAGGAATAAATTAACATAATACAAATTTGCATAATTAACACAAAAAATGACAAATTAAAATTGAAACAGAAATGAATTGAAAGTTCCCATAGCAACTTGCTCCTCTTGTATTCGAACCCGCTATCTTCGGATTACGAATCCCGTACTCTACCGATTGAGCCATCGGGGCGCTTGATTAGGAGCAATATTCGCTTCAATATCATATGGGCAAGCATAAACCTTCTCCATTAAGTGGACAACAAAAAACTGAAAATATCTCTATCACTCACTTTGATAAATATTTTATTATTAAACGACTATCTACAAATAATGAAACATTTCACAATGTGTTGGTTGGTAGTGTTGTGTTTTATGGCGCAAAAGCGATATCTGACTAAGCTGCGCCAAACACGAGATAATAGTACCACTTCATTTTATAATCGTCAATTAAAAGGAGTAATGAATTGCATTCAAGACGCTTGAAATGACTTTCCAATAAGATACTAAAAAGGACTCAAATGAGTGTGTAGATACCTGTATCTTTAAGAAAAGGAAATAGGTTTTGGTGGGGATTTTCTCCCTCCAGGTCTTTTAAGGTAATATACTTCCTACCAAAATACTCGAGTATACTAATGTTAAAATTTGGAAATTCTGTTAAGGCATTCTTCTAAAGATACATTGACAACGTAGGCATGTAGGAGGGGTTCTGAACAGAGTAAATATTTATGTGTCATCCTGGTGTAACCCATTCTATTGAGAGTCAAAATAACCTTTTTTTACGATTAAAACTATATTTAATCGAGTGTTTGACAGAAGGATGAAACGGATGTAATTTATTGGAGTGCTGTTCATCCCATATATTCGGTAGAGCATCATTAACAGGGACAAAATTTTCAAGTGCTAGTGAAGCAGTTTTTGAAGCTCGGTGAGCTTTTTCTTTGCCCAATATTCTTGAATGTCCAGGGATCCAACAAAAAGCAATGAGGTTTCCCTTGATTGTTAAATAAAGGATTTTTTCTGCTCATTTAAGCACTAAAGAATGACTGAAAGTATTTAAATTTTTAATGCTTCTATAGCATTTTTCGAATCCGTATATACAATAAAATTTGCATAAAATTTTTCCAATTTTTTGCATTGCTAAATAAATACCATATATTTCTTAGGTAAAAACAGAACAAAATTCATTTAATCTTTTAGCTATAACTGAATGTTCCAACATGAAGTGCGTCTTTAGAGCCATCAGTAAACACTGCCTCATATCTGGAAAAGCGTTGTCGATGCTCATAAAATAAACTTTTGTACATTAAATAGAATGTTGGGGATTTCTGTAAATGTTCAAATTCCTCAATGAAACTAAGCTTAATATCTTCCCAAGGCGGGAATTCGTCAACTTCATTCAAGATTGGAACGTCAATAATATTAAGTTTTCTCAATATTTCTCCGATTCTAAAACCAAATGTCGGGGTGAAAGAGAGCCGTAATGCAATGAGGATATCTATAGATTGGATTTAAAATTTTATAATGCAATGGATGCGATGAATTACTTTTTATTTTTAAAAAACATATTGAGAGAAAGCCTCTCTATTCTTAACTCTAAAGAGGGTTCATTAGTTACTACCTAAATACTCTGAATAGGCGATGCCCAAAAAGCCGCTAAGGATAGATGGAGACCCTGATGATGAATTGTATTGATGGCTCTTAAGATAGATCTTGAAGCTGCCGCGTAGACAGTGCAACCGTAATCCAGCTTGGACCGTACGAGAGCTTTATAAACTTTGAGTAAAGAAGAACTATCATTTCCGTATGATATTCCAGAAAGCAATTTAACAATATTTAGAGACTGAGTGCATTTCCTTTTCAAATAATTAATATGAGGCTTAAAAATTAGCTTCGAGTCAAGAACAACACCTAAGTATTTGGCCTCCTGAACCATAGGGATTGAGGAATCATTAAGAAAGAGTTTTGGGTCCAAATGGAGTCCTCTTCCTCTACAAAAATGCAAAGCAACTGTTTTTTGAGATGAAAACTTAAACCCATTTATCCTTACCCATCCATTAATTCTCAGAATTGTCTCTTGCAGCTTTCTATCAACGGAATTCATGTCCTCTCCGGTGCAATGAATCTCAAAATCATCCACAAATAAGGAACCACTAACACCTTTCGGTAATTGGTTGATGATGCCATTGATTTTGATAGTAAATAGTATTACACTAAGGAAACTACCCTGGAGAATCTTCTTCTTGGTAAAATTCGGGAGATAAATTATTACCGATTGGGACCTGGAAGGTTCTTGTCTTTAAAAAGTTCAGGATAAAAATCGGTAGATGACCTCTGAAACCCTTTTCGTATAGATCCCTTAAAATACCATATCTCCATCTCTTATCATAAGCTTTCTCTATATCAAATAAAATCGAAACAAGATGTTTCTTGGCAACGAAGGCCTCACGTATGGTGGTTTCTAATAGTAGAATATTATCAATTGTACATCAACCAGATCGGAATTCACTTTGAAACGGAGAAAGACATTTCTTTTTCTCTAAAACATGCTCTAATCTTGCATTAACCATCCTCTCAAGAAGCTTATATAAGCAACTAGTAAGGGCTATAGATCAATAATTATTTGGATTTCGGCTATCTTTACCTCTTTCAAAATAGGGATTATAAGAGCTCTCTTCCAAGCATTAAGAAATTTCTTTTTCACCCACATTCTGTTAAATATTTGTAAAATGTTGAGCAATGAAATTTCTGTAAGGTGAGTGAGCATATTCAGATGAGTATTATCAGGACCTACCGATGTCACACGCGTCTTCGATAGTGCTGTTTTAAATTCGATTAAACTAAAATTAAAGTTATATTCATAATTTGTTTCGATGTTAAAACTCAATTAACGTTCTCTTCATTTTCTTTATACAAAATGAAGTCCTGTGAATACGAACTTGCACTGGAGACTGCAGAAAATGCTTCTCCTAATGTATCTGCTATAGCCTTAGCTTCTGTTACGATTTGTCCAAATTTATTTACGAATGATACTAATATACTTTCATTATATTTGCCAGAAATTTTTTTGATTCTATCCCAAAGTATCTTTGGAGTATTTGATTATTTATTGAGATGAAAAATGCTTGCATAGATGCTCTTTGGCATGCACGTTTGGCTCTTGGAAAGTTTGCTTTTGCCAATTTAAAAGCAATTAAGTTAGTTGTTATTGGGTATCACTGAATATTATTCCAACATCTTTTCAGTCACCTGTTCGCCATTCTGCATTCCTCATTTCACCAGGCTTTCCAAATTTTTGGTATTTTCCCTGATGTTTTGGGAATAATTTCATCGGCTGCTACAATTATTGTTTTTGTTGTTTCATCAACTGCATCATCAATATTAGGCTTTTACACCATACTTGATGTTATTGTAGCTAATTGTAAGAAACGAGGCCAATCAGCTCTCTGAAAAATATATTTATTTGGTTTTTCAGGATATTTAATATCATCTGTATACGATACTATGATAGGAAAATTGTATTATTATGTAGGTCATCCTCCACTTGAAGATTCCATTTAATGAACAGTGAGGGGGAACACAAAGCTAGATCAAGAGTATGAAATGTCCGGGAAGGTTGATGGAAATAAGTAGAATTGCTGTTGTTTAATATACATATGCAGTGATTGTCAATGGGAGTCTCGATCTGTTGCCCTCTTGCATTTATATTCGAGCTGTCCCAAATTGGATTTTGGCCGTTGAAATCACCCATGAGAAAAAAAGGCTTTGGTAGCTGGTAAATTAGATTATCTAATTCGTGCTGGGAATAATCCGCATTAGGGGGGAGATAAATAAAACATACTGTCACTGAGATATCGATTTGCACTTGGATTGCTATAGCTTGTATTTCACTTTTTAGGGATACCTCAATAAAAGGAAAAAATTCGAAAATAACTGTGTAACATCTCCGGATGATCTAGCACCTTGTACATAATCGTTCCTTATCATATTGTAATGTTTCATTTTAACAGAATATTCAGGAGAAAGATGGGTCTCCTGTAAACATAGGCAGATGGGCTGGCATTTATTCAGAACTGATTTAATATCATCAGTGTGAGTTTTAACACCGTGACACTTACAGGAAATAAAACGAAACGCCATTTGAAAAAATAATGTTAAATCACTGGTTTCGGAGTTTTCTTCCACGTCTGTGGACATAGCATTAAAACCCATCCATCTGATGGTGAGGCTATCACTATCAACACTCCCTTCAAATTTGGGTTTCCTTAACAAGTCTTATTTTGTTAAGGTTCGCTTTTTTATAGACCCTCTTAATTTTCCATTCAGATTAGTTTTTGCTGCTTGAAATCTTGTCTTGCGCATTGCTTTTGTTTCTTTGCAAACTTTTCGCGGTTTATTTGATGTGTCCATTTTTTTATATTATTTGTTGTAGGAGTACGAGATGTAGTGTTTGAAGTTTGGGCTTCGGCTATTTTTATTAAACAAATTAGCATTTTCTCCCTATCTCCTGAAAATTTTTCATTTAATGCTTTATATTTCGTACCCTCAGGGGCTCACCTACTATAATTGAGTAGGGGTGTCCCAATCCCAAGGTTCCCAGGGATATTTACTCCACTCGTATTTATTCTCCCCTATGCCTTCTGCTGTCTGCTTGATCCATCTTTTCCTCGACGGCAAACGAGGGAGCTCTCCATGAGAAGCTGTCGCCGCTCTGTTTGCTTCTTCCTTCTCATGGACAGCCGAAAACCCCACGTGTTGGCCGTGCGTGGCAACCCATTAGACGGGTGGTGCACTGTGGTTCCCGGTGTATCAATCGGCCGGTAAATAACCACATGAGTGATTAGTCTGCTAGAGATCAAGCGAAGGGTTTACTCCTTGGACTTGGCATTCAGTGTGGTCACTGTCCCCGGGGGCAACTTCCAGCGTATAGGTACCGATTAGCACTATGGTAAGCGCCGAAGCTAGGTTATCTAGAGCCGGTGGCTGCCATCCCTTGTTGGGCTCTATGGTGGGCGGTGTCGTTGAGCCTGAATCTCTTTCATATCGTATGGCTCCTCGAAAAAAGGTCGCTTCACCGGGCACCAATTTTATCCAAAACAAACTGAAACACCATTTGCTACTTATTTTATTGTATTTCTCCTATCAATTCAAATTTTGAAAATGTTTCTCCATTTCTTGTGGAGAAAGCACTCACTCCCTCTGTTGGTGAAGTTGCTAATGTCCGTAAGCTACGAACAGGAGACTTGCTTGTAGAATTGGCATCCCGTCAGCAATCGCATAAAATTTTGAAAATGAAAACATTTGGTGACATACCTGTTGCTGTCTCTCCTCATAGTTCATTAAACTCTTCAAAAGGAGTAATCAGATGTGGAGAGTTATTATATGAACCTTTAGATGCCATTGATAAGTCAAGGAGTCACACACGTGCGCCGTATCATGATCCGGCGTGATGGGAATCTTTTTGAAACTTAACACAATGTTTTTACTTTTAACTTGCCAAAGCTCCCAGACTCGATTAAAGCTGGATACATGAAATTGATTGTGAGACCCTATGTGGCAAATCCATTTAAGATGCTTTAAATGCCAGCGTTTTGACCATTCAAAGTCAAACTGCCGCAGGACCCTTACATGCGTCCGTCCGTTGTGCAGCCGCTGGTCATGAAAGCAATGAGTTTTCCCAAAAGGAAAATTGCATCAATCGCAAAGGTGATCACACCTCTTTTTCACGTGTCTGTCCGAAGTGGAAACTTGAGAAAGAAATTATTTCTGAGAAGTTTACACAAAACATTTCCTTTCCTGAAGCGCGCCGTCTTGTGGAAGTACTAACTCCCAAAGAAGGCAAAAGCTATGCTACGCAGCAAAACTTTCTCTTATTGCATCAAGGAACAAACGAAACCCGTATTGACTACCGACACTGAATCGGATCACATTTCTTCTAGTCAAAATAATGAACAAACAACATCTAAAAGCAAAAAGAAAAAAAAACTAACGTCTGCACACAGAAATCTTTTGCCTTGAAGTTTGCAAGACGAGGTTCTTCTGTTCAAAATCTTAAATCCATCAAATCTGTTGCTCTGGTATTGGGTAAAACGAGTCTAGCTGGTAAGGATTTGCCAACTTTATTTAATAATTCACCTACATTATCCGAGCTTTAAAAATCCATACTTCTGAAGAGGAGGATGATGATTTGCGAATTAATTGTGAACCACCGGCAGTTCTGCTTACTAGTGCAGATAACAGCTCACCTCATATTCCTTAATGGTTAATTTCATGTCTTGGAATTGTCGTGGTCTTCGGTCGAAATTTCAAGACGTAAAAGCTTTTATTAACGATACACATCCCATCTGTGTTGCAATTCAAGAAACTCTCTTGAAACAAGACACTTCTATGAAGTTACGGGGTTACAGCTGCATGCGTACGGATATTGATACTGGTGTTTCAAACTCCGGAGGCGTAAGTATTTTCACCTCCAACAGTTATCCCAGCTCTAATCTAAACTTACACACTTCTTTGCAGGCTGTGGCTATCCAGGTTAACATTAAAATTTTAGTTACGGTCTGCTGCATATATCTGCCACCAAATGACGTAATCTCTCAAAGTGAATTAGATATTTTGATCAACCAGCTTCCTACAACTTTCCCCCTCAGGGGCTCACCTTCTTTAGGTGAGTACGGGTGTCCCAATCCCGAGGATCCCAGGGATCTTTACTCACTTTCTGTTTACTCTCTTCTACGCCTTCTGCTGTCGCCCTGATTCTTCTTTCCCTCGACGGCAAGCGAGGGAGCTCTCCATGAGTAGCTGTCGCCACTCTGTCAGCTTCTTGCTTCTCATGGACAGCCAATGTCTCCACGTGTTGGCCGTGCGTGGCGACCCTTAAGATGGGAGGAGCATTTAGGTCCCGAATGTATCAATCGGCTGGTATTCTAGTCATATGGCTAGTATGCTCTAGGGATCAAGCGAAAGTGGTCAACTTCCGGGGCTTGGCGTTAAGGGTGGTCAACGTTCTCGGAAGTGACCCTGAGCGTATAGGTCCTGGCCAGCATTAAGGTGGGTACCGAGGCTGGGATGCCCAGAGCCGGCAACTGCCTTCCCTTGTTGGGCTCGATGGTGGGTGGTGCCGTCGGGATCCGAATTTTCGTTCCCTTTGCATGGGTTCTTTATCTCAGTGTCAACGTCTCGATTCTTCTCGTTTTTTTATTGTTAAATCTCTTTCTGATACTATGAAAACTATGTCTCCAATCTTGATTCACAAAACAGTTGTTAACATTATTGGTGAACCAAAAAATATTAAGAAACGCTTTTCCGGTGACCTTCTTGTAGAGGTTTCATCCGCTGAGCAGGCTAATAAAATTATGCAATTAAAAAATATCGGAAACCATGAAGTATCAGTCTGTCCACATAACTCGCTCAACACCTTTCGTGGAATTGTCTCTCAAAGGGACTTGCAAAATGATTCAGAATCTTCTATTTTAGAAGCTTTACAATCTCAAAATGTCAGTGCAGTGGAAAGAATTAAAATTAAAAGGGACGGAAAACTTCTCCCGACAATGCATCTTAAATTAACATTTAATCAACCTGTGTTGCCTAAATCTGTCAAAATTGCATATTACAATTGTCCAGTACGTCCCTTCATTCCAAACCCGTTACGTTGCTACAATTGTCAAAAATTTGGTCACACCGTTCATAATTGCCGAGGTAAACAGTCATGCGCTCAGTGTTCTGAAATAGGCCATGACAGCAAAACATGTTCCTTATCCTCTCCAAGGTGCATTAATTGCAATGGAGACCATCCAGCTTACTTTAAATCCTGCCCACGTTGGATTCGTGAGAAGGAAATTCAAAATGTAAGAGTTACACAAAATATATCTTTCGCCGAAGCCAGAAAAATAGTTACAAGTAGAACCCCAACAAGCGGGAAATCTTTCTCATCTGTTCTAAAAACGACCTTCATATCTACAGGCACACAGACAGAAATATCTCTCGCAAAAATACCGGCTGCTTGGACTGGCGATAACGTTATTTCTAGCTTCGCATGTCCAAATTGTTGGAATAGTAAAACAATCCATCCAAATAAGGTAAATTTTATACCTAATAAGAGCGTTATATCTCAAACTACTGACGTTTCTATAATGCCGTCTCAGATGCCAGCATCTTCCAGTGCAAACTTGGGACAGATTTCTCTACCTAATCCAAATCTGGACCCTTCATCTGTACCAAAATTTAAAAGTTCTCAAGGTATCTCTTCTAAAAGTTTAAATAAGCAGAAAAAGGTGAAAGAGAAAAAAATCGAGAGCAAGAAAGCTCGGTTAGATGCCGCCAAGAAAGGCAAAGATACTTCCAAACAATTGAAAAAACAAACATTATCTTTGCAAGATTTTATTTAAAAAACCAATAATGAAAATTTAAGACGTGAGGATTCACACAAGGAGAACTTATCTGAGGATGATACAATGTCTGAGAGTGTTACTCCACCACTCTCGCCAAAGACCAGTTAATTTTTGTTTCCTCACACATTTTCTTCTTTCTCTGGAGTCGAATTATGGATACACTCGTTTCTTGGAATTGTAGAGGAGTGAATCAGAAAAATTCTGATCTCAAAGATATAATTAATTCCTACCGACCTGCTTGCATTGCCCTGCAAGAAACGCTTTTAAAATCTAATGATACAATTTTATTTCATGGCTATCATGCAATCCATAAAGCCAATGTAGGCGAAAGAGCGTCAGGAGGAGTTGCTCTCCTTATTTCGAATTCTGTGCCTTCTTGTCCATTGGTCTTGAACACTCCATTGCAAGCTGTCGCAGCCAGAATTCACACGCACTCACTGATTACTGTTTGCTGTCTGTACCTGCCACCAAACTAACATGTTGATCAGTCTGTTGTAAATAATCTTGTTTCTGAACTTCCTGCACCATTTATTATTCTAGGTGACTTCAACGGCCACAATCAACTGTGGGGAAACAATAATACTAACAAAAGAGGTCGTCAGATAGAACAGATGCTGGGCGATCATAACCTTTGTCTATTTAACAACGATGAGCAGACTTACTTTCATGCTCCTACAAATAGTTTCCATGCATTGGATCTAGCAATATCTTCTCCATCTCTCTACCCCTTTTTTACATTGCTAATAGAAAAAGATTTACACAATAGCGACCATTTTCCCTTGGTATTAAATGATGATAGAAGATATCACTCGTCTACTACTCACAGTTCTCCCAGATATAAATTAAATGCGGCCAACTGGACCGAATTCACTTCATTAGCAAATATTACAGATGAAATGGTGAATAATATTAACATAGATACAGCAGTAGAGCAAATTACACAGGTTATATTAGCTGCAGCAGATGCCTCGATTCCTAAATCTTCGCCAAAATTTAGGAGACAGCGCAAAGTATGGTGGGACAACGAGTGTCAAAAAGCATATAAATCGCAGAGAAAAGCTTGGGATACGTTCCGTAGGTATCCCACTACTGACAACTACATTCGCTTTAAAAAGGCAAAAGCTAATTCCAGACGAATCCAAAGATGTAGTAAACGAGATTCGTGGGAGAAATATGTGAACTCCATCACCCCTTCACTTTCCAGTAAGCAACTTTGGAATAGGGTTAAAAAGATATTTGGAAAAACTGAAAGTCATGGAATTTCAATCTTGCTTAGGGATAATGTTCCAGTAAGTTCTCTACGAGATATAGCTAACTCTATAGCTTTGGCATTCGCAAACGCAAGTAGTAATAAACATTACACAAAAACATTCCGAAACAATAAAATTTTAATGGAAAAAGAAAAACTAGAATTCCAAACCACAATAGACGTTTCGTATAATAAACCATTAACACTTTATGAACTTAAAACATGCCTCAAATGTGTACACAAATCTTCACCTGGACCAGATAATATAAGTTATGATATGATTAAAAACCTTTCAGAAGCCTCTCTTAAAAACCTGCTCTTTCTATATAATAGAATATGGCAAGAACACTATTTTCCCACTGCCTGGCAAGAAGCAATAGTCATACCCATTCTGAAACCTGGTAAAAATCCCTCGGACCCTGCTAGCTATAGACCGATTGCTCTGACCAACTGTTTATGCAAACTGTTAGAAAAAATAGTTAATCGCAGACTTGTATACTATTTGGAAAGTAACAAAATGTTAAACGTCTTTCAAAGTGGCTTCAGACGAGGACGATCAACTATGGATAACTTGTTGAGTCTGGAAACTGAAGTGCGAAATGCTTTTCTTCGTAGAAATCATTTAGTGGCTATTTTCTTTGATATTTCAAAAGCTTATGGCACAGCTTGGCGCTTTGGCATCTTGAAGGATCTTTATAGCTGTAATCTAAGAGGAAACATGCCAATATTTATCCAAAACTTCCTGAAGTTACGATTTTTTAGAGTTAAGATGAGTTCAGAATTTTCTGATGTGTTTATACAAGAGGAAGGCGTTCCTCAGGGAAGTATTTTAAGTGTTACTCTTTTTGCTTTGAAAATTAATTCCATTTTAGACTATTTACCTTTGTATGGAAAAGGTCATTTATAGACTTGCCAAGACGATATTTACATTTCTTGTTCCGGGGATTGTATGGCTTTTATAGAAAGACAGCTTCAAACTGCAATCAACTTACTGGTTGGTGTAATAAGAATGGATTTACATTCTCTTCGGAAAAAACAAGCGCTGTACATTTTTGTAGAAAACGTAGCCTCCACCCTGAACCGGAGATTTACCTTAAAAATAATCCTATTAAAGTACTTGACGAGGTTAAATTTTTGGGACTGATCTTTTACAAAAAGCTTACGTTTGCGTCTCATGTAAGTTACTTAAGAAAAAAATGTGAAAAATCTCTGAATATTTTAAAAGTTCTTTCTAACACTTCATGGGGTGCTAACCGTATGTCTTTGCTTCGCATTTACAGAGCAATAATTTTATCAAAACTTGACTATGGTAGCAATGTCTATGGCTCCGCAAAACGCAGCGTTCTCCTGAAATTGGATACTGTCCATCATGCTGCTCTACGATTATGTTCTGGAGCATTTAGAACATCGCCGGTACAAAGTTTGTATATCGAATGTAGTGAACCATCTCTATACATCAGAAGGCAGATATTGTGTCTCCATTATTATTTTAAAATTTTATCGAACCCTGGACATCCCTATTATAATTTTAATCAGAGTCGATTCTTACAACGCCTTCAGGCTGCTCGACCATCATTAGTACCCTCATTCTTTGAGAGAATGACTCGTTTAGTTTCAGAACTGCATCTAAAGAGGGAACAAATAGTTTCTGAACAATCATTTCTTTTACCTCCCTGGATTTCTCATGGTATACAGCACTTGAATCCATTTCAAAAATTTTATAATCCTTTATCAGCAAATCTTTGCTGACCATCGTCAAAAATATCGTCAGTTTAAACCTATTTTCACAGATGGCTCTAGAGGTTCTGATTATACTTCATTCGCTTGTATTATTTCAAATTCCACAATAGCTTATAGAATTAACCCATGTTGTTCCATTTTTACAGCTGAGTTAACAGCCATTTTAAAAGCTTTGTCAGTTATTTCCGATTTTTCTGCAGATAGATATATAATATACACAGATTCACTGAGTGCCTTAGAATCCATATCATCTTTACATGATCGCAGCCATCCTTTGAGTTTCAAAATTTTAAACCTATATGACAACCTTATCTGGAAGGGCTTTCAAATTATCTTATGCTGAGTCCCCGCACATGTGGGAATTCCAGGAAATGAAGAGGCTGATGTGGCGGCTAAAATGGCGACTTCTTTCTTGACAACCCAGATTCCTCTGATTACAAAAATTTTGTACGTCGCACTTTTCATTCTAAATGGCAAACTGAATGGAACACACAAATCCACAATAAGCTCCATACGATTAAGCCCACAATAGATATTTGGCCAACTTTGCACAGCAGAAAACTGGACGTAATCTTGACTAGGTTGAGGATTGGACACACTCGTTTCACCCACCAACATTTGTTGATGGGGGATCCAGCACCATTCTGCTCAACATGTAACAACACTATGTCTGTCTTGCACATTCTTAAAGAGTGTCCAAGATTTTCTAGCCAGCGTCTTGCGTATTTTCAGGGGTCTCACCCGGAATTGAGCGAGTTATAATCCAAAACTCCGCATGTTGGTCTGGTTAGTTTTTTAAAAAGTATCGGTTTTTATAATCAAATATAAACATTGACCACACTTCTTGCATAGTATCTTACTTTACATCATGGATACAACTTTTTCATAACTCATTGATTTAAGCTTTTAGACATTTGTATTTTGACTTCATTCCACATATTGATTTTATAAGTATATACAAATATTTTAAACTTGAGAATGGGGCGCAGCATAGCCAAAAATGGCTTTTGTGCCAAAAAACAACAAACTCAACTCAACTCCTACAACTTTCATATTACTGGGTGACTTCAATGGCCACAGTGCGCTTTGGGGTTCTGACAGTCTTAACCTCCGTGGGCGACAGATTGAGCAATTCCTTTCTGATAACTGTCTCTGTCTGCTCAAAACTAAGGAAAAAACATACTGCCATGAACCCACTGATACGTTTCATTCAATCGATCTGACTATGTGTTCTCCAGCCCTGTTTCGATCATTGAATATGACAGTTGATGTTGATCATAACAGCGATCACTTTCCTCTAATCATTGCTTTTGCTGATGGTGGCAAAGTGATCCATAGTCCATTGGCATATATATTTCAATGGGCAAACTGGACAGCATTCTCCAGATATGCCTTGATTACAGAGAGGATGGTTTCATCTTATGATATAACAGATGCTATGAAAAATGTCATTGATTGTATACTCAATGCGGCTAATACGACAATTCGACAACGTTCATCATATCCACGAAAATTTCATAGACTATGGGGAAATGACGCATTTCAGACTGCCTATAAGGAACAAAGAAAATCATGGGGAATTTTTCGTAGGTATCCTACCTCGGAAAATCTAATTGCATTCAAGCGAGCAAGGGCAAGTGCTCGTCGTATTTTACGTATTAGTCAAAAAGAGTCATGGCGGAAATTTATTAGTTCAATAAATTCAACAACACGTAGCGCACAATTATAGAGGAGAGTAAAAGTGGCAAATGGCATTTATAAAGAGTTTGCTTTCCCTGTATTAAAAGCAGGAGATAAATCCTATTCTTCGCCTTTCGACATTGCTAATATTATAGGTGCAACTTTTTCTGAAATTTCAAGCTCCAATTAGTACAATTCTGCGTTCCTTGCGACTAAGAAACGAGCTGAGTTCACGCGATTGAATTTCAAAACTCGCAGACTTCTTTCATGTAACTGTGAATTTCAGTTATTTGAATTGAAGAAATATCTTTCTCAGACTCGTGTCATTAGTCCAGGACCTGACGGAATCACGTACAGTATGCTCCGCCACTTAGACAAATCTTCTCTTTTGCAAATCTTAAGATTGTTTAACAGAATATGGTTCGGACAAAGTTTTCCCACACAATGGTGCGAGGCAATTGTTATTCCTATTCTTAAACCTGAGAAAATTTCGAATGATCCTTTGAATTACAGACCCGATTGCTTTGTCTAGTTGCATATGTAAAACTTTTCAGCGAATGATTAATGCATGCCTTCAGAAAGAAGTTAACAGGCTTACAAACTGGTGTGATGAGAATGGGCACTCACTCTCTTCCGCAAAGAGCCGTTGTATCCACTTCTGTAGGAAACAAAGCCTCCATCCAGATCCTGCAATTCAGATACGGGGTATTAATACAATGGTTGTTGATGAGGTGTGTTTCTTAGGAGTAGTGTTCTATCGGAAGCTCACGTTCCTTCCACATGTCCGTCATTTACAGAAGAGATGTGAGAGGTCCCTCAATATTTTAAACCCTTTCGCGACGGCGCGCCTGTGCCACTCTTCGCTATTTTTCGCAACAGAGTGACTGACTATACTTCGCCACGTTTTCGCCGCCGTATCTAGATGACGTCAGCCTCTGTGGACGAAAAAGTGGCTGCCGTATATATACGGCGTCAGCCTCTGTGGACCAAAAAGTGGCTGCCGTATATATACGGCGTCAGCCGCTGTGGACGAAAAAGTGGCTGCCGTATATATACGGCGTCAGCCACTATAATGCATTAAGTGACTGCCGTATATATACGGCAACCGTCGCGAAAGGGTTAAAAGTTCTCTCCACTACGTCCTGGGGAGCAGATCGTGTATCATTACTTCACGTCTATCAGTCAGTGGTTCTTTTTCTTATCGATTACGGCTGCGAGGTGTACGGTTCCCCTCGCTCTAGTGTTTTGCGGAATTTGGACACTGTACACCACTCTGCCTTAAGAATATGTTCTGGGGACTTTCGTACTTTGCCAGTGCAGAGTTTATATGTAATCTGTCAACAATTGCCCCTCTCTTTGCGTCGCAGAAAGTTAAGTACCCGATATTTCTTCCGTCTGAGATCTTGTCATAATCATTCAGTTGGTCACATGGAAATTCCCACTGGCCTCTCAAGATTGTATAATGCTCGGTCTTATAATATCCTTCCTTTCTATGAAAGGGTAAAGCAATCCCTTGTAGATTCTGAGCTTTTAAATGTTGAAATTCCGAATGCTACAAATTTTGAACTTCCTCCCTGGGAAATCCCCCCTCAGGGGTTCACCTTCTTTAGGTGCGTACGGGTGTCCCAATCCCGAGGTTCCCAGGGATCTTTACTCCCTTTATGTTTACCCTCCTCTATGCCTTCTGCTAGATGCTTTTTTCTTCTTTCCCTCGACGGCAAGCGAGGGAGCTCTCCATGAGACGCTGTCGCCACTCTGCTTGCTTCCTGCTTCTCATGGACAGCAAATACCCCCACGTGTTTGCCGTGCGTGGCGACCCATTAGTCGGGTGGTGCACTGTGGTCCCCGGTGTATCAATCGGCCGGTAGCTGGCAACCTAATTTGTTAATCTGCTAGGGATCAAGCGAAGGAGTTACTCCTTGGGCTTGGCGTTAAGGGTGGTCACTGTCCCCGGGGGTAACTCCCAGCGTATAGGTACCAGTTAGTATTATGGAAAGTGCTGAGGCTAGGTAAATCTAGAGCCAGTAACTGGCATCCCTTGTAGGGCTCCGTGGTGGGCGATACCTCTGGACCTGAATTCCTTTTATATCGTATGGGCTCCTCGAAACGTGGTCCCTTCAGTGGGCATCATAAAGTTTTAATTTCTGGCAACAAATATGACCATTTTGATAAATTTTTTATTATTAAAAGAGTTTCTGAGAACAAAGATACATTTGAATCAGTCTCTCCGTTTTTAGTACAAAAGTCTATAAATTCTACAGTTGGCGAAGTTTCATCCATTCGAAAAATGAGATCTGATGACTTGCTTGTGGAGGTTTCTTCCCGCAAACAAGCACAACAGATAGAAAAACTGAAATCCTTGGCAACAATAAGAGTCTCTGTGACCCCTCACCAATCTTTGAATAGCTCTAAAGGCGTCATTACCTGCGGTGAAATTCTAAATCTTCCCGTAGAGTTAATAATTTCTGAAATGGAAGCTCAAGGTGCTACACACGTCCGTCGAATTTCTATACGACGTGACGGTTAGCTACTTGAGACGAAACACCACATATTAACTTTCAATACTCCCAAATTACCGGAGTTCGTTTATGCCGGCTATATAAAGTTACCGGTGAGGCCATACATCCCAAACCCACTAAGATGCTTCCAGTGCCAGCGTTTTGGCCACTCTAAAATGAACTGCCGCGGCTCTCTTACTTGTGCCCACTGTGCACAAAAAGGCCATGATAGCCAACAGTGTACCGCACAAGAGAAGTGCGTAAACTGTGGCGGAGAACATCCATCATATTCTCGATCTTGTCCTCGCTGGGCGCTGGAAAAGCAAGTTACTGCAGTAAAAATCAAAGAAAATGTATCTTATCCCGAAGCCAGACGTAAAGTTAATGCACAAACCCCAACTCCTGGTGTCAGTTATGCTTCAGCAATAAAAAAAACTTTCTGTGAAAATTGTACTTGTAATCACTGTGTAAAATATACCAGAAAAACACCAAATACTGGAAAAACTTCTGATTCTGATACCGAACATTCTCTGAAAGCTGATGATGATACTCTAAAACATATAAGAAGGAAATCAAAATCGCAAACATCGCTGACATTAAACCTTGCCAAACGTGGCCTTACGCAAAAGGACCTACGAAAGAAATTAAAAAACTCAACTTCAAAAAATTCCGTCGCATTGGGGCTAGCGACGCAAGGCGTTGTCCATAAGGACTTACAGTCTATATTTGGAGACACGCTAAATAGCCCCGATATTAAACTACATCCGTATGAGGATGAATATGAGCTCAGTATGAGTTGCGAGGATCAGGCAACTCCAACAAATGTTAATTCTCTCTCTCCTCACAAACCTCTCTCTTAATGGGTACCTTCCTTTCTTGGAATTGTCGCGGCATTCGTTCCAAACTTCAGGACATTAAGTCATTAATTAACAGATTTCATCCGGTTTGT
>JAOUZG010003822.1:0-10388 GCA_026289955.1 Argiope argentata
TTATTATTATTATTATTATTATTATTATTATTAGCATCAGCAGCAGCAGTAGTAGTAGTAGTATTGTTGTTGTTGTTGTTGTTGTTTATAGAATTGCTAGGATAGTATTATTTCTCATTTCACATGCTTTATTAATATTTAGTGAATTAGTTTTTGGTCACCATTTAATAAAGATTCATTTAACTTGTTAGAAGGATATAGATGATAAGGATAGATAACGAGTATCTAGATTTGAGGGTATGCGACAAACTTATTATATTGAAAATAAGAATCAGCTGCATATCAAGATAGTTGCACTCACCTTCGCACTGTCCAAGGACATCACGAAATCCTTTCTTGCACAGGCATTTCTTCACGTTGCCAATTACTTTGCACTTGGTGTAATTGTCACTATAAGACATGCAGCTACAAGCTAGAGGGAACAAAAAGCACCTCAAAATATTGAAAAAGATATAAAGAAGGACAGAAATTTAATACATAAACTAAACAAAAAGGAATGCCTTTGTAGTAAAACGCAAGCCAAATGGAAGTTCAGATTTTTAATCTGCAGGCATTACTGATCAGGACAAAAATTTGAGTTTTGCTTGTCAGATTTCTGCCTGTGTATGTGAGGAGAAATACGTCATAAAAGGGTTAGTGTCGGTTTGTCTATTAGTCAAACATAAGGGAGAAAACAAGCAATGCGATACTAATAGAATTGTCTCACATAAGTGGATATTGTTACGTCTTTAGCGTAGCTGGTTCGGATTGAATGGACTTTACTTGAGGACACCACAAACAAATTTATCTACAGCTATTTACAGGATGACTTGATAAAGTAAACTTCAGATAAACACAATCCAGAAGTCAACAGTCACTTACAGCGTGAATGCAAGCCTTACGCACAATAAAAATAGACAGCAAAACAGCTATAGTATAGCCCAGCAAACAGTTAGTCACAGCGAGCTCAGTTTTACAACGTTAGCAACAAACGTAAACACAGCTCACTAATAACAAGCGAGAAAAGTAATTCGCTATTCCAGCTAGAAGTTTCTCTTTCGAGAGGAGAAAAACTAACTGCCGGTGTGGGTGTGGGTGTGTATGGGTGTGGGTGGGTGGGTGGGTGTGAATTTAGTTGAACGATTAATAGAACTGAGCCAGAAGTGCAGTTGGAGTAGAAGATAAGCCACAAATCTTCGAGACTGGGCTTCTGTCTGCTGTGGTGTGCTGTCCTGTGTTCGCAAGTGCACAGGTATATCTGTATATTTGTATAAAAAATATTTGGGCAGCAAAAATTATATTACTACTTTCGGAGAAGAAATTCAGGTAAATCAGTGGCCCTATGTTTGTTGTTTTTGTTCCTTAACGTTCCACCCTAAACAATTTTATACCTTATTTCTATAACGACAATCAACCAGAAAAATCTAAAGATTGGGTTCCGAGAAATAATGATGTTGGAGTCTCACTTTCGTCTCTGTAGTCACTTGATACTTCTTTTCGTTCAGAAATATGAATAAGCATAATCCTGTTAAATTTAGTAAGGCTCTTTTTTACAGAAGTTTACATCTACTATAACCCGAAAATCATAACAATTCTTTTTTTTCTTTATTATTTTTTGAGAATTTTATCGAGAAAGTCATACGAGACTTTCCGACCCGCCTCAAAGGCACACGGATTTAAGCCCTATGGGATGAATGGCCAGGCCACCGCAACAGCAAAGCTGGCTAGAACTTTAGTTGAATCCTAAGGACCATCACCGGCCACGGTACAACAACTTCGGTAGGAAGTATGTCCCTTCATCGATAGAAAAGGGGAGCTTACACCCGCCTATTAATGTACCCACCAGGGTGGCGAGATCCAACCACCATGCCGGAAACATCTCATCCTCATTTCGAGGTGCACCCCGGGTGGTTATTGAGAAATATAATTAAACGCTCGCAGGATACATAAAGAAAACGATGAATTTTTATTTATTCAGGTATATCTAGCGTGCTTCAACTAGTAAATAACAACAAAAAACACGATTTTTACTTTCTAGTATTCGTAATGCATAAAAAGTAGAGTAATCGCCGAAAACATTCGAACCTGGGACTTTGTTGAATCTTCACGCTTTAGACCATCTTGAGTTGTAAAAACACATTTTTGGGAAAAGTTCGTTTGTCTGTCTACATAAAGTAAAGATAAATCAACAAAGCTCCGAACTAAATTGTTGAAACTTGTTACGCAATCTTTACACCCAATCAGCAGATTTCCATCAAACTGAGAGTGAACTCTTTTTAGAGGAAATCCATTTGTTCGGATGTACGAACATAAACCATTTTTATGCCCATCAGCTCTAAGCTCTACAAGGCAGAAATTTTGACTTAGAACTACCAAATGTGGTTCACATAAACTGGAGTCAAAAATATTCACCTAGGTACGATTTTTTTTTAATGGGAGTCGTCCCTACTAAGTTTTCTTGCATAATAATTTCTTCTATAATAAACTTGTCACAGCCTAGAACGTCTTCCGACTGGCACACAATAGCTACGAAATATTAACTTCTGCCATCAATTTGGCATTTTAACTGAATCTTTTACGTCATATTTGGCGAATTACTTTTGAGATTAATCCCTCGAATCTGATTTATAGTATCTGAAAATCGAATTTATAATTCAGACACTTTTTCCCCGATACATAAACCCTCGGTGGGGGCACCTCGTAATTGAGGATAAGATTCTTCCGGCATAGTGGCTGGATCTTGTCACCCTGTACACTAATAGGTATGGTGGCTTCTCCCATTCATAACCAAACGTACTTCCTATGGGAAGGGTTGTACCGTGACCGGTGATGGACCTTAGGACTCAACCATAGTTTCCGTCAGTGTTACTGTTGCAGTGGTCTGGTCATTCAGACTTATGGTTTAAATCCGTGTGTCTTCGTGGGGGTGGAGAGTCTGGTATGACTTTCCCCAACCAATAAGAGCAAAAAATTGACTCAAAACTTCAGTTGTTGCCACAAAAACCAATACCAAATTTGATAAATTTAAATCATTGTGTTTTTGAACTATACCTTTGATGTTTTTGAGAGTGCAGATAGACAGGCAATCACCCCCTCATTGGATTTGGTTCAAAATTTAACAATTTTTCACACTATAGATGTTTAATCCATGTACCGAATCTTAATTATTTAGCTGTCATAGTTTGTAGCTATCGTGTTAACTTGTATCCGAACAGACGGACAGACAAAAGGCAGAATATCAAATTTCAATTGTCTATCTCAAAGCGTTTTCAGTGTTCGTTTTCACTGGCAGAGTGACTTTTTCCAAAAATAGGTTTTTAAAGAGATTCGTTAACCTGGAGTTCGAATTTTTTGACAACTATGTTTCTATACTTTCTTTATAGTGCTTATCCAAGTAAGTAAGTAATAGAAATTTTACTTAATTAGAGATTAATTGAGATTTCGATATTTTCCTGTGATTTCCTTAAATTTAACATAAAATTAATTTCTACGCCATTTAAAAATTGAAAAAAATTGTCTTTTTACGATACCAGTGTAATACGTATGTTTATGCAAGATTTTATCTTCGATTTCGAGAATCGTTTGAAAAGCTTTTTTATATTATCTTGAACAATATTTTACATTATTACAAAGAAATTTAATTCGTTTTCCTTACCCTTTTAAATATTGAATATTAAACAGAATCTCATCTCTTCAGAAGACAGAATCTGATAATACTAAGGTTAGATATTACAAAATTATCTGATAAGTTTGCATAAGGAATAAGAAAAAGAATTTATCATTGTCTACAAATTTGAAGTAGATTACTCAATTATTGAATTAAATTATAAAACTTGATTTCATTGGGCTGGTTCATGTACAGAATGATTAGAATAGGTGTTAGTTTATAAAAACAAGTAATAAAAAAACAATTTTTTAAAAATCAATTCCTAATTAGGTCAACAAAGAAAATTTTTATTTTAGGTATTTTTTATTAAATAATTACAATTAATGTAAAAATGTATAAAAAAATTTACAGAATCACAATATTAAGCGGCAAAATAGAAAGCGAATTTCTTGGAAATTTCTATTCTCCTTTCTATATAAGCGCAAGGGATGTGAATCCAACGACCTAACAACCAGACTATCAGGGCCAGACAATTACAATTACTATAAATAATTTATCAAAAAATGATACTACCGTCGAATTTTCAACGCTAATTGAGGATTCAAAGCCAAATATGACAACGCAAAATGCGTGATTTTTCTACACCTGTTGGGGTACGCAATACAGATTGGAAATTTCTAACTTTCTTTATTCTGTACTATTTTAATTTGAAAGTACTTCAACATGAATCAGAAAAATCGATTAATTAAAAATCTTTGATTTTAAATGCATCAAACATTACGAAAATAAACCGAATCGTTTAGAATAATCGGCAGAAAACATATCAAGCCTAACCTCGGTAATGTGTGGAAAAAACAAACTGAATTCATTACTTATTCGGTGGCGAGGAAATGAAGATTTTTGGCAAGAAAGTTAGCTTTTAATTCATTAATAAAAAAATAATAATTTCATATTTGAACTGTATTTTGTAAGGAGTAAGGTATTGGGATTTATAGCAACAATGGCTATTATCCCCTGTTTCAAATACTTAGAACAAAATATAAATTAAACACAAAAGAGCGCGCACGCACAAAAACAAATTGAAGTTTCAGTCAGTTAACAGTTAATGAAGTCTGTTCAATCAGTTGATTGAAGCTGCGGTGAGTCCGCTGATGTGATTTAGAACATTTCTAGAAGTTCCAATGGAAAGAAAAGGTATAAAAAGTCAGAGCAATTTAATGTGGTAAAAAAAAATTTAGTAGATGTTGAAATGCTTTAACGCTTGAAAAGAACTGTATTAACAAGAAATTTTATCCACTACAAGTTTTAAAAAATTTACTTGAACTTGATTGGACGTATAAAGTATTTTATTAACGATTGAAAATTTGAACAAGACACAAACACGCACGCACACATGTATATAATTTTAGCCTCAATTGCAGTTAAATGCTTTGCATATTTTACAAAGAAAATCAGGTATGTTTAGCATTAGAATTTTAACTGGAAATAAGTATAGCCAATATTTCTGTAAACTAGCTGGTCGTCAATGGCGGCTTTTCATTAAACAAAACAAAACTCACTTAAACACTTTCCTTCTCTTTCGTAGAAGCCATCTCGGCATTTGCAGATTTTATTTCCCTTCGAATCGAACTCACACTCAGAGCCGTAACCGCAGTCGCATCCTGAAACATAAAGTATATAAATATCTGGCACCATAACTTATAAATGTTCATTTAAAATATAATCTGTGTTAAAGTGAATATCATTAATCTATACATAGTATAAAATGAAGTCTCTTGAAAGCATGTATCTGTTTAAACCACAAAAAAATCGAGAAATAGTTCACGGATATTGGCGATATTTATAGCGTAAGGGAGGTTTTAACACTTTAAAATCATATCAAAATTTAAAAAAATGAGTTTTGTATTTGAGATTTTAATTTTGCATTTTTTGAAAACCTTAACTCTTTGACTACTGAACCGGCCCAATCGGCCGCTTAAATTCTTTCCTGACAGATCACTTTCTGTTTCAAACGATGAGATCAGAATGTAAAACGAGTTATCAACAAGGGTTTTGTCTCTTTATATCTTGAAACTTTCTTTTGAAACAGAAAGCTCCAATCTAGGATAAAATTTGTGTTATAGCTTAAGCCGGGTCAGTAGTGAAAAGGTTAAACTGCGCATATGCAAATGGTAAACAATACATTTCTTTGCTTGCGTCTAGTTTTAAACAGCGATTCAAAACTCATTATGCGCCCAATAAAGGGAAGTTCAACCTTGGCCAGAAGAGGAAAGAAACGTTCGGTTAGCGAATATCAGGGAAATGATATCCACACTTAGGGAAGGAGAGTTTTTTGATGAGCGAAATAACCGTCTTTCTTTAAATCATAATGCAACAGAATTGCGGAGACAGAATGAATCCCCTGAGGAGTGAAATAATCACTTGTGTTTTGTCTACGAGCATATAATATATTTACCTTTTTAACAATTAAATATTTCTTAATGTGCGCTATAAAAATTTTTGCAACTATTTTTCATAATTTCTAAATATATTTTTATGTTTGTTTGATGTTGCTTAACATGCCCATGTCATACCGGGTGGAGGCTAGACTTAAGTTTAAAGCTAATTTTTCTTCTTGGATGCTATTACATGGTATTGCTAGTGTTTTATATTCTAAGGTAATTTAACGCATGAATATATTATCTTTTACTTTTACTCTTTTAAAGCAAAATGAATATTTAAAAAAACTTCCTGATCTTCACCTAAAAGTAAAATTTTTATTAATGAAAAAATTCCGATTCATCCAAAACGATAATTATTTGATATTTAGCTTTTGTCATATTAATAAAAGGAACATGTTATTAATTACACTCATGTCCTTAATTAAAGTAATTAAAATTCAGGAAAAGAAAGAGTCAGAAGCAAAACAAATGTGACTTCTTTGCAGAGCCTATCTATTAAACAAAAGAAAAAGAGAAAAAAAGATGTTCTATGTTTGATATCATTAACAAAATTTGCAATTTTTTACTTCCTGGAGCAATTACAACCCCCCTCCCCCTATTTACAGAAACCAATATTCCTTGGTTGGTATGAGATTAATACATAGCCTATCCCCCAGAATATTCTCCAATAGAAGGTATTCGTTTACAATATGTGCATGGCGAGAACGTGCGTTTCCATCCATGAACAGGAAATCTGTACCCATAGCACCCCGAAACATACGTACATGCTGTTCCAGAATAACGTTTTGAGAGATTTGACCTGTCATGGTTCCAAATTGAAAATACAGGTCAGTTCTGGAACCCAGAATGATTCCTCTCGAAACGAACGAGCAATACTGCACTGCCATGACGGTATCATTCAATAATGTTCTCTTGGTGATAACGGGTACTTGACACTGTCCATATGAAAAACCGGTGATTTCATTTTAATCTTTGTATTATAATTTCTCCTGGACAGCAAAAATCCTGTTCCTTATCTAAGATAATGAAATAAACTTACGTTTGCAGTAGCCTCTGAACACCTTGTACTTGGGTTGGCATTTGCATTTCAAATACTGATTGTAATAGTCGAATGAGTATTCGCACTTTCCATTTCCACAGGGACACGCTAAAGAAATTGAAAAGAAATATTTGTTTTTCAGAGCGACATCATTTTCTTAGCAGTTACTTTAAAAATAAGTAATAAAAAATATTAAAGTAATTTCAGCTAAAATATGGCAAAATTTCCAAAATCATGTTTCAAATATAAGGAAACATGATTTTAAATTTATGGAAATAAAATTGAATATATCCTGCTAAAACACAAATTTTGGTGGCACGTGCTTTTGTTACATATTTTCTCTCTATAACCAATCGAATTTAAAAAATATTTACATTAATGTAAAATAGGTAGCAATAAGGAACTATCAATATTATCGAACAAAAATTACTTAGTTATTTAAAATAATGATTGTCTTAAATGCAGAATACCGACAGCTATAGCCGTAAAAGAGTTGTTTATATATAATTAAATGATTGAAAAGCATGTGAGGAAAATTCATATAGTGCTTTGACAAAGTGTATAGTTAGCTTTCTATCGTGATCAAACAATCGTATATTTTAAGTGTTGTGTTTTTAGCAGTAATGTGTGCCTGGTATATTTTTTAACATGTTAAAACGTGATGTTGCTTATGGGATGAGGTTTTTGGCATCAACAAAAATCCGTAGGTGAAAAATAAAAATTTTATTATCTGCAGGAGCATCTCAAAAAAAATCAGCTTTAAATAACGCGTTGCCATTGCATTTACAAAAGCTCTGACTAAAAAAATAAGTTAATAACTACAGCAAATGAAACCTAGAAAAATGTCATTTTGAGCACGCTGTTATATGAAATGAAATAAAAAGGAAATGCGATATTTTTTTAAACAATGAATGCGAGACGAAGTTTTTTTGGATCGTTTGCAGTATTAAAGGGCTGAAACCATTAAAGTGAATAAAAATATAATTCAACTCGCACGAGCACGTGGTGTTTGGCCGATCAAGAAATGATGTTCTGACATGATATCTTGAAATATGCATAGCGGATTTCATTTTAATCTTCTTCTCTTTTTTTTTTGTATCCTTAATTCATGATGTCTTTGCAATATTGTAATTGACTTATGTGGACTATCTTGTGCTGTTTAGAAATAAGATTATTAAATTATTATGCAATGAAGCTGTCCCGACCATATTAGTACAAGATATTGTACGTTAATATGTTCATGGGCATTTTTGGTCTTACAGGGGTTTTTTTGTCACTTTTGTTACCCTAGAATTAAGAAAATAATTGTTTATTCTTTCATAAAAAATAAATATATATATTAATTTAAACTGTTTGTAAACTGTTAAATTAATTCAAAATAACTTAGAAAGAAAATAAAAACTACAAGTTCTGAACCGAACCCAAAACTCGTAAACACTCAATCAATGCCTTATGTACTATATTGTTTAGGCACTCGGAAACTGTGATACATTATTTATATATAATGTATTCTGAATGTTTGAGACCCACGTCCTCGAAATTGACCAGCTATTTCGCTTTAATAAATTTCTATCTTCCACTCTAACCTGATTGGCTCTCCACGGCCCTAGGGAATCTAAGTCAACATTTTAATAGCATTGAAATTGGTAGACCAGGATAGCATGATTGGCAGGGAGTTTGATTTGCATCCTCTGGGTTGCGTGCTCGAACCCACCAGCCGAAGACTCACCGTGTGTGTGTGGTGATGGGCCCTGTTAAGCTATCGTTGTCACAAAGTTCTTCATGTCGAGAGTGATACCATTGGGGGTATTGGGTCAGGGGTGATCGTTCTCTGCTCCAGATTTAAATTACGATCTCAGGAGGAATGAATGGAATGCATGAAGGAAGTCCTTCCAGTAAAAAGGGTATGTAACGTGTGTTAGTTAGAAGTCAGACTTCCACCCTCGGGTGCTCAGGAATCCATACCCCCAGAAGTAATGTATGTACAAATAATGTTACATGTTTTATTGGATTTTTAACTTCTTTAAATGTATATTCATAAATGTTTTTTTCTCTGTCGGAGGGATTTTTAATCCTAATTCCCTCAAGAGTTAGTTTTGCACTTTTGTGCTGGTGAGATGGCTTTGTGGCGGCCGATTGTTTAATCCGTATGGCTTCGACTGGGTCGGAGTATTGGTATGCCTACCCCCAGAAGTTCTTTATAGGTGGGCACCTCGTTATTGGGGATGAGATGGTTCTGGTATGGTGGTTGGATCTCGCCAACCCGGTGGGTACAATAATAGGTGGGGTCAGGCTCCTCCCATCGATGACGGGACGAACTTCCGTGGGGGAGGGTTGTACCGTGGCCAGTGATGGCCATTAGGACACAACCACACTTCCTGCTAATTGCTGTTGTGGCGATCCGATCATTCAGCTCCTGTGGTTAATACGTATGCCATCGTGGCGGGTTTGAGAGTCTGTTCTATGACTTACCCACCGAAACTACTGTATCCCCCTCTACCATTGTATAACGGAACACGAGAACAAGAATTGGATGTAGTGGTGAAAATGTTCTTCTCACAAAGACTTTATCACACGACAAAATACCGTCTTCACTTTAGTGGGAAGTCTTCTATTTATTCCCAAAGGCAAAAATTATCATCATCGTGAGCTTTTTTCAACCAGCTTGAAATTGTAGACGATAGTGACGGAAATGTCGTTTGCAAGCGAAATTCAACCAATCACGTGGAACTTTCACAATGACGTAGTGCGCCAAGAATGGAGCGATTGACGCTAACTATAATTCAAATAATATAACTATAGTTTGTTTATAGTAGTAGTTTGTAAAAAGTGTTTTATTATTTCCGTCATTTCTTTTGAGCGATAAATACATCATAACGTACGGGTACATTATGGTATACCCAAGTGACATCACTTTTGCGGTCGTTTGTCCCTGAAAGTGTAGATGGTAATTTGCCGTGTGATAAGGCCTTTACTCCCAGTTATGTGCATCACATCTAAGAACATTTAGATTGTAAAAGCGGTAACTCCATAAAACATTCGCTTACTTACGTTTGCAGTAATTTGCTTCTGGATCGTAGTAAAGAGACGAGTTCTTGCAAGTGCAGTAGGGAATCCCTCTCAGATGGTTGTATTTGCAATTCAGTTCAAGTCTGTTCTTGCACTTTGATCTACAAGAGTAGATGTCTTCGCAGAGATCTCCCATAATGCCCCAGGGGCAAGTACACTTCTTGTAGGAACAGGTACCTCCATTCAGGCAGGGCCGCTCGTCACTACATTCAGCTAAGAAACGAAAGGATCTATCTATCTATCTATCTATATA
>JAOUZG010003832.1:0-11907 GCA_026289955.1 Argiope argentata
TGGCCCTACAAAAATAAAATCTTTTCAGAGTAGATAGTTTTTTTTTTGAAATTGTCGGTGGCCACAGAGAGAGTCCATCTATCTACATTTGCAATTAAATTTTTCTTTGGACAGTCTTTGCAAATAAAATGTCACACATTTATTTTTTAGTATAATTAAAGAAGGAATAGTTTATCTTTGAAGTCATTGGTACAAAATGTAATTTTATTACATTACTAATGTAATAAAAGCTATTAATTAAAATCTGTTAATTTATTAGAAAAATTTATGGTTGTAGAATATTTTAGATGAAAAAAAGTGTTTGAAAATTTCGTGTGAAATTTCGAAAAAGTTTCTTTTGAATCACACTATTAGAATTGAAAATTTATTTTGTAACATTTGAATTAATTTTTCTATATACTGTTTGTTAATCAAGATTAATTTTTTCCCTTAATTTTAAAATTAATTATTTTTAGTTAGAGTATTTATAATATTATTTACAGCAGTACTTGCAGTTTACTTACTAATTATGAAAAATACGAAATTAAATGTAAATTTGATTTCTATTCGATAGATTTATGGTTTTTGAAGCGTTTATTCTATTGAGATTATAATACAGTCATAAAATATTCTCCTCTGCTATTTAGAATATTAAAAATTACTCTTTAAAAGTTTACATCAGTTTAGAAACTGAGACAGTTCATAGATAATGTTGTTAGTAAATTAACAGTTGATTAATTTATACCGGAATTCGTCGATAGTGTTCTTGGTAAATTATTATTTATGCTAATGTTGCTTGCAAATCAACATGTTTTATTCTGGAATTCGTGGATAATATTGCAGGTAGAACAACAGAATTTGTGATGAAATTCATAAATAATGTTGCTAGCACATTAACAGAATTTATGCTGGACTGTTGATAATGTTGCTTGTAAATCAACATGCTTTTTTCTGGAATTCGTGGATAATATTGCAGGTAGAACAACAGAATTTATGCTGAAAGTCATAAATATTGTTGCTAGCACATTAACAGAATTTATGATGGAATTTATTGACAAAGCTGCTGATAGATTAACAGCACATTTTCTGTAATTCTGGGATAATATTGTTGTAAATTAATAGAATTATTGCTGGAATTCGGGGATAATGTTGCTGGTTTTGTTAACAGAATTTATGCTTAAATTCGATATTACGGATTTTCGTATATCAACAAAATTTATCCTGATAAAAAAAATTGTATTAAGTTTCTGAACAAAAAAAAAAAAATCAAAATAAGAATTTTTACGTTTATTGTTCTTAAGCTATCACTGTGATTTTTTGCAGATACTGTTTCACTTTATACTTACAGACACGCTTCATGATTTGAATTAGGCTTAATGGAAATGTTTTGTTCACTGATGTGGTTCTCGTAGGCTTTTTTAGCAGCTTTGTAACATCCCAACTCGTATCCCTCCGTATCTAAGTACTTGAAGCAAGATTGATGCTGTAAATATTCTGCAATAAAAGCCACAGTATATCAGTAAAGTTGGAACAGTTTACTTATCAACATCTGTTATAAATTTCTAAAATATCTAACAGGAGAATATAAATTAATTAAAATAACTGAGAATAAATTCTGTGGTTGTCTTTTTTAAAAAAATTCAAATGATCATGTGAAACATGTCAATAAGTGATGGCAGTATATAAATCTAATTATTTAAAATTTATTAAACCGCATTTATTTTTAAAATTAATTTATTTATTAATAAGTCACCGGTTCAGAGTTAATTATAATATCACCATATGTTTCAAATAATCCAAAGGCTATGGCACATATTTTCATTTCTGATCACATTGAAGGACGTATTTAAAGAAAATATATTTCCAATTTATAAAATCTGTAGTAAATTCCTAGAGAATCCATTTTACTGCTTCAAAAGTTTCCATCTATTTTCTTCAATAATATTCAATCAACTTGAATTTATTATTAATAATAAGATTTTAGGTTTGAAAAGTAATATACAAAAGTTGTTCAAATGAAAAGGTGCGAAACGTTTTGCAACGTAACTGTTAACCTATTTGCCCCTGCAGCTATGGGAGAACGTAGCAAGACATCTAAAATTGCGATTTGAGTCTCTAGCATAGATCGGAGAATGCGCGGGCATTTGCATGTGCAGGGGAGAGCATAGGCTCTTATAAAGAGCTCGATCCAATTGACATGACAGTGCATTAAAAGACAGGATGGGAATCACAATTGCAAAATGTGACAATTGAGGAATAGCGTGGCATTATCCGATTTCTAACATTGGTATTCTACACCAGTTGGTATTCATCACCGGATGTTAACCGTATACTGGGAAGATTGTGTGGCAGACAAGTCAGTGAGAAAATATAGTGTCCTTTTTTGTGCAGGCCATGAGAGTGTGGTTGATGATCCTAGACTAGGTCTGGGAGATACGGTCAAGCGTCCGATTTCATGACAAGGTAGACGACTTAGATAGAAGTGTTCGGCGTGTCGCATTGAGAATGTTGTTGGTGAAGGAGTATATCAGCATTGGAGCATTGTCGACAATAGTTCATGACAGGTTGCGTTAACAGCAGGTTCCGAAACAGCTGACCGACCAGCACGAGGAACTGCGAATGCAGCTTGTATTTCACATCTGCTTCGGTATCATGAATATCCCACTTTCCTGGAGCGGTTCGTCACAGTTGATGAGAGCTGGTGTCATCTCTACGAGCCAGAGACAAAACGGGACAGCATGCAGTAGAAGCAGAAGTTGTCATCTACCCCTAAAATGTTGAAAGTCGTGGCGTCAGCCGGCAAGGAGCTTTTTGCTGTCTCTTTTGATGCCATCACGGATGATCTAATCGTGTTCTCCTGAAAAAGCGTTTGAAAGGAACTGCTTCAACTGGAAATGCGAACTGAAATGCCTGGGAGTAGTCGCAGATACAGGAATTCTAAGAAAAAGGAATATTTTGGATCCTTAATCAATAGGACCATTCTAGCCTATGGTGTATACTTTGAATAGTCTTCATTTATACCCACCGTTTTGTTTCGTACCTTTACATTTGAAAACTCCTTGCATTTATTCCGGCATCCGTGTACTTATGCGCTGCCTCAACGCATGAGAAGAAAGGCAGAAAACTGCTGTTCGGTCGATGGTAAGTAATTTTTCCGGAGGGACAACAACATACCACCGTATTTTATTTTTTTCTTACTGCGTAAGCGTTTGTAGAATTTTGTGTTCCTGTGTTAATTTTTTGGCGAGAAAAAGAATTGATGACTTATCATAGATTGATATTAGCAATTTTTTTTGCGTTTTATTCTTTCTGGTGCGCTGTGTGTGCGTTTATGTGCATGTTTTCAATTTTATTTGCATTTTCGTTTGTATAGTTCTCCAAATTTAAGCATGCTCATCTTTATCCTATTTTATGTTTCTTTGTGTAAATAATCAATATAGTAAGAAACTAGTATAAATCATTACTATGAAAAAAACTGCGAGACGTCATAACGTTAATTTATCGCCAAGCATGGAATGTCTGAAATTGTGGTAAATATAAATCATTCCCTTACGCGTATGCGCTGCCTAATGGCATCTTATAACTGTTCACTTGTAAAGCCAGCATTAACTTTTATGGCTGATTCTTTAAAAATATCAGATTTGAAATGTACATAGAATAATAATAATTCGTGATGAGATAAAACAAAACCGCTTTCAAAGATTTCTTTTTATATTATTAGTGATAACAAATATATGAAGGATATAGATTTTATGCATTTAAACATTAGATTACAGATTATTTACATTATAGATTATTTACATTATAGATTATTTACATTAAAGTTCAAAGCTTGTTCTCAATTGCCCATGCAATAAAATGTATCAATGGTAATAGAATGCATTAAACAGTTTGTCAAGAGAAAATCCAAATGCGAAGGTCAAATTTTATTCGTAACTATTGTATCGTACGTACCGAGGAGATATGCAACTCAGCAATCATCTAATCGACTCAAGGAAAAAATATTACTACTATGTTTTAATAAATTGCATCTAAAGTAACTAAATATTGAATAATAGCACTGTAAAAATACTCATACTAATATTGTTATTTTTCCACAGCTTATAATGATGTCTCTGGTGCCTGCATTAGTAATCATTTCCAATTACTCTTTGTTTCCAATTATCTTTCCTTATCTTATGTAAAATGTTCAAGTATAGCGCTTAGGTTTAGATAGTTAATAGCAGATATCATGTAAAAAATTACATGGAAAAAAAAGTTACAAGCAATGTTTTATTACATTCTCATATTCTTAGTTCAGAGAAAGTATAGTAATCGCCAAAACAATGAAACTCGAGATTTTGACTAATTTCCATGTTTTAGACCTTCCTGAGTTTGAAAGACACATTAAAAATTGTTTTTGACAAAGATAACTCAAAAACTCTTTGTGTTAGACGATTGAAAATTTATATTCTGTCTTTACACCAAATTTATGAATTTCTATCCAATTTTGGTAAAATATGTTTTGTTCGTCTGTCCGGCTGTTCGAATGTAAATTAACCCGATAATTACGAAGCAGAGCTAGATAGATGGATACAAATCGGTGCACAGATTTAACATCGATAATATAGAGATCTCCCAAATGTTGAGTCAAATCCACAAATGGGTTGATTGTTTGGTCTACGCTTTTAGAAGTATTTAAACATAAGGACTTAGATTCCTTAAATTTGGTATAGAATTTGTGACTACAAATGCAGTTTTGTGTTAAGTTTTTTTTTAAAGTTGTTGAGGAAAAACGTATCTAAAATTGAAATTCAACAGTAGTATATTATTAACACAGGCGAGAAATCAATTGCCAAATAAATCACCAAGGATGCTATAATAGATTCAGTAAAAATGCTAAATTTGTTCCAAAAATACAATTGTAATATCTCGAAACTATTTTTCACCAATGCTATGTAAAATGTTGTCTGGCATTGCAAGTTTTTTAGAATGCACGTGATAAAGTTTTGGGGAGACCACACGCACTGTTTGCTGAAAATATGTGTCACAAATTTTCGAATTAAGAAAATAATAATTGTTAGTCTTATCGCTAAGGCTATATTTATAAAGACAGTAAAGCTTTTTATGCTTTCTACATTATTTTCAACTAACCTAATTTATCTATAATATTTCTTAAATACTCAATAAAATGATTTTATAATTAACAAATATTTATTTTTAAAGTGTCAAGCCACCTCTACAAAACTCAAATTATACATTAACTAAAATTTTGGGGTGAAAATATGATTTTAAACCTCCCAAAATAATGTTATAACAATTTTTAAACATTTTTTTATCTTGCTGTGATTTTATTTTCTATGCTATTCTTAAGTATCATATGCTTACGTAGGTGTGACGTAAAATTTAGGAAAATCTAATTCTGTTTTAGAATCAAACTTCGCCTCAAAACTACGTGACTTGGCTCAGAATAACTAACGTGTAGGCTCAAAATCTAAAATAAATCCAACAAATCAAATAAAATCGGTGAAATATGAATCTTTTTTTCTGCTTGTGTGGGAGATCACAGAATACAAATATCTAGAAAGAACAATACGTCATAGGCAGTTAAATAAAATAAAATCAACTCATGTTATTCCTTTCTTACTTGTGCGTATGTCAGATTTCGGGTTACAGATTTCTATGTACAGTTTTGATTTTTTCATTTCGAATTGATGAGCCACACTTGAATGAGCACAATTCTGGACGTAGATGTCACGACATAAGGTGAATATGAGCAAATGCCTAGAAAAGAGAAATAAAACGTATCATTTAAATAATATTACTATACTAGTAGTCTTTGACGACCAGCTAGTTAGTACTGTAACCTACTGGTCCAATTAAAAAATAATTTCAGTTAGATTTCTTAGGTATCATATTAGATCATGATTGCACACAACTGTCAGACATCAAAACCGACTTATATTAATTGTCTTTATCGTCGTTGTTTACAGTGAAAATTAACTTTTTAAATCAGATTAATTCCATGACATCAAGGCACTATTAAATACATAAATATTTGTATAATTTATTTTCAATATTTCTTGGTACCTTGTAAACCACATCAATATTAAACAGATTCTTTCTCCTTTGATGATGATGGCGTGTTCTCCCTTTCAACAGAAAGAGAAATGCAGTAGCTTCTGAGGGTGTGGATCCCTGAGCATCCGGGGACAGAGGTCTGACTCCTAGCTCATATGAGGATGAAAAACACATACACGCTTGTACAACTCCTTTTCACAAGGGGAAACATTTACATACCTCCCAGATAATACACGAAAAAACATCCACGGCCTAACTGGGACTCTATCCTAAAAAACCCAGACCACGCCTTACCTTTGTGCCAAGACGCCGGCCTCTTTCTTCTTTAATTTTCAACATTGAATAAAAAATCACATGTTTAAATATCTAATGAAACAATGAAAACTGAATATTAAGAGAAAAATGTTATATGAAGTTTGAGATTAAGGAAAATTTTAAGTTGTACAAATATACGAAATATTAACAAAGTAATTAAATGAGTATTATTAACAAGCCAATTTGTTAAATTTTTAAACAGTATAAAATTAATCTCGTACAGTAAAATTAAATAAAACAAGCCTTAAAGACTTGCGACGAAACACCAAAATTCTGCTTAAAATTTTAACTAATTAAATTGCGAATAAAAATCACCACTAGGTGAATATTTTAAAGTTATTGTAAGTTTAAATAAAAGGCTGCAAGTTGTATAAGTGTCAAGTTTCGCCACGAAGCTTTTTAAATGAAATAATTTATACGATTTTGAAGTGCTATTAAAATAGTAAATTGGGTTAATTAATATTTTAAATTTCATATCTATCTTGTAAATTACAGGGACATTAAACATAGTTTCCTTCTTTATATTTCACCAATGATGAAAATCACAAAATGAAATATTTGATGGAACGACGAAAAATAACTTGGATTTTAAGGTTACAACGTAAATAGTTGATTGTTAAACAAAACAAATTGTCAAAATTTAGAAAATATTTTCCATGACTATTAAATTGGTGTCGTTCTAAAGACATTAAAAAATTGAAGAAATGAAAAATTATTTTCTTGTAAAAATGTTTTTAGATATTATTACTAAAAAATATCAATATTTAGATGAATTTTTAATTTACAAAACTATAATTGAAATCATGCATGCATATCTCTCAGTTGCTTACTCTCATCCTCCAAGAAATATGTGTGCTAAATTCGATACCTGTAAGTCTAATGATATTTGGTAGCTGTAATCTTGACGCACAAACTCATTCATCTTTGTTATTAGTATAGATTATAATCTCTTATGGCCAGGATGTCCTGGTTGGTAGAGCGTTGGACTCGTACTACTTAGGCTACGGGTGTGAAGGCCGCCGTCCAAAAGGTTCCCCGAGTGTAATGGCGATTGGCGCTCGTTAAATCTGTTCGTGGTCGCAAAGTCCTCCATATCGAGAGCAGTACCACTGGGGGTACTGGATCAGAGGTGATCGCTCTCTGTTCCAGGTCTAAATTATGATCTGAGATGAGTGAATGAATTTGCATGAATGCAGTCCGCCCCCTAAAAGGGGTTGTGACGTGTGCGTAGCTAAGTCGTACTGTTGGCCCTAGATGGCGCTTCTTTTAAAACAAGAGACTTATTTTTCCGGATTAAACTCTGCTGATATATCATCGGGGCTTTTCCATGGCAAGTGCCATTAGTAACAACAACAACATAATCTCTACCCAGGTACTGGCAGGCTTACGGAGGCAATTAGTATTTCGAAGAATCAAAAAAGCTTTTAAGAAAGACCGATTTTAACTTATAAAACTTTTATTTTTATTCGTTGAGAATTAAATATATATACCCAAAGAACTATTGAAGTAAAACAAATAATAGAGGATAAATATGAATATGTACATAAATTTTATTAAAAATATGGACTAAATATGAATAAAATGAAATGATTTCTACAGCTTCAATTTAAGCATATTATGGACTGTTTTTCTAAATACGTTATTTTATTTTTGCCAGTATCAGAAAAAACAAAAAGCAAGTCATTAACGTTCCGTATGTATAAATAATAAAGAGGAAACAGACCTCTTACAACGATGGACAACACCCAGTTCGTTGTAGATGTATCCGGTAACTTTGCAAATGAATTGCGAAAATACATTAGGTAAAAAAAAATAGAAATGATGAAAATGGCAGCTAAGAACTAAATATCATTTTTATTGCGACATTGAAGCCACTTTGTGATAGTGTCTGTGTTTTTTGCTGTCGTGCTTCTTTAAATTAATGTCTTTTTCTAAAAAAGTTTGACCAAGATTGAATTGTTAACACTGATTGTTGATTGATGCCTTTGATTGATTTTGATGTTTGAATTAATTGTTGATTGATAAATTTAAGTTGAAAGTATAATTGATGGAAAGGAAAGGAATAAATTTCATAACTGTTTCCAAATCAAATGTTATTTTGGAATAATCTTACGGGCAAATGACTTCGAGATCTTCTTTGGTAGGATTATTTCCGGCTTTTTCAATTAACTCTGCAGGATAAAGATGTGAACAGTCGTGTACGCTGGTGGTTCCACAATCATCAAAGCTAGGAATATGGTCTGATATAGAGCCTATATAAAGAAAAAAGAAATTAATTTAAAATAGTGGTAAGCATTGAATCTATCAACATGACTATTGGAATTTTAAAGCTACGCTTATTTTTTGGCTTTGATCCTACACGGAAAAGAAATAAAAGATCAGCCATCACTCTAATTGAAATTATTCATGAAATAAAGAACTTTATTTGGCCTATATTGAAATGATACAAAAAATAAAGAACCAGCTTTGCCATATATTGAAATGTTGCATGAAAAATAAGACAAACTTTGACGTATTATGAAATGTTTACGTGAATAACTACTAGGTTTTGACTATATTGAAATGGTAAATGAAATTAGTTTTTATCAATAAGAATATGAACTTCAAAAGTTTTTTTCAATTGCTACTATTAGTTTACACTTTCTCTATGTATATTTATATATCTTGCTCAAATTTTCAATCGTTAATAAAATACTTTTTATTCATCCTCTCTAGTTAACATAAATTTTTTAAACTTGCAGTGGAGGACACTCGATTTTAATACGTTTTTTTAAATATTAATTAATTAACTAATTAATTGAGTTAATCTTTACTACTTTAAATAGCAAATTTAATAAAAATTGAAATCAACAAGCAGTAGTTCAATCGGTAAAATGTAAGGATTTCAGTATTTTTCAAGTGAAGGTGAAAATTTTGAGTTTAATTCTTGTGAAAATCAATACTTTTTTGGAAAAAGTTTCGAAACTTTTTGCTTTAAGTGTACGTTTTAACCAAATGATCATCAGGAGGGAGTTAGCTGGTGTGGCTTAATTGTTAGAACGAAGGATTCTTTAAAAAAATAAAATTGTAGAAATTTTAAGCTTTAGGCTCAGTTCCGATTTTTCTCCTTAAATTCTTTGTCATGAATTGTTAGTCACTTCTCCTACCTAACATTAAGATTGAATTATGTGAATGGAAAATTACAAGGAAATTTCCTTTCTATCTTGCCACTTATATACATATTTATATTAATTGTTATTATTTAATAAAAAGTAACTAAAGTTTAAAAAAATGTTGGCCTAAGTAGGAATTGATTTCAATTTGTTTAAATATTGTTTGTTCATATGAATATATAAGTACCAATCATTACATAGCTCATATGAAAACAAAAGGGCAAATATCTCCATGCATTGAATATCAATTCTTAAGTAATTCATGCAACAACTGTTTCGGTCCTACAAATTCGATAGATCATTTAACATCAAAAACATCTACTGATTATATTTTGTAAAATTTCAAGTAAACGGATGAGAAGGTTTACTAAACTTCATCGGTAACAATCTTTAAGGTTCGAGAATTACTTTGTTGTTGTTTTTACTTATGGCACTTGCCTATGGACAAGCCCCCTTCTGATACAGCAGCAGATTTAAGCCGAAAGGAGCGCCTCTGGTTTTTAAAGTAGCACCAACTAAGGCTAAGAGCACGACTTAGCTACTCACTCACCACATTTGCTTGCACAACCCCTTTTTACAGGGGGGGGGGCAAAGTCACACATCTCACAGATAGCACAATGAAGAACAACCATGCCCAAACCCGGACTCCCAGCACACGAGGAGGACGCGCTATTTCTGTGCCAGCGGGCCGACTTACTGTGATGTTCTTCCCCATAAGCACCTATTCTATTTGTTGCATGTTTTACTGACAAGTGCATAGGTCGGATTAATTAAAATATTTATGAAACAATCCATACTTTAATATGATTTAACAAAGATCATAAGCAGATTTAATTTAAAGAATATGTGACTAGTCTTGATGATTTTTGATGACACAGACTCTTATAAATTTTACTGTACATCGTAGGCTCAATCTGCCCAATGCGAGTTCAATCTGCTGTTGCCACAAAGGTGTTAAAACTTTTTGTTATATCATTTTCGGGATAGCTAAACAATAATTATAAATTCATACTTCGCAAACAAATCAAGACAACCAAAGGATTTCTGATCAGAGTACGCCATTTTTTTGCAATAATTTAACGAGGAAATTGAAATAATAGTCTATGAGAATGCCCTAACTCATGTTTTAAATCTATCGAATAATTACTGTGTAATTCTTCAAAAAATGGTGCAGTGAGGTACATAATCTATGATATTCCCTTTAAACATTTATTGGAATCCCAATTTTTAGAATGAATAGCCAGCTTTATTGTGATTTTATTCACTAATCGTATTATTAGCTAAACTCCATGCTTTTACGATTTTATTTTAATTTAAAAATGTTTTTTACTCCTTTTTGCATCAATAAAAATACATTTTCGCAAACTTTTTTTGATTTTATTGTTATTTAAATAGTATTTGAATTATTTTACCGTGCATTATTACAATTTTTATTGAAACTTCAGATTTTCTTAAATTTAATTCTACTTTCTCTATCTTTTATTTAGATTAAAGATTAAATTAAATATTAACATTTTAGCTGACAATGGTGTTTTGACGTTAATTAAAATATTTTATTTGCATTTTTAATTCATAAATGTAAACATTTGAGAATTTTACCATTTCAAGAAAAGACGAAATTTTACAATATTCTCCTTTTATAAACATTATAGAAATTCAATTAAGTAAAAGTATGTAATATACTAAAATTTATATTAATAAAAGAAATTATAATCCGATTTCCAAAACATGTGCTCTGACAGAAAGGAAGAAAGTGACTTAGGTTGATTTTAAGTAATTAGACGAAAAATGTTTACAATAAAAGACGAATCTCGTCGATTAATTTTTTTTTTATTTTTCCATATTAGCAATAAATTTGTCCATGGCATAGAAATAAAGATAAAATTATCTTCAAGAATATTAGAAACAAAACTAATTTCAGCTTCAAAATTACTTGTTTCTATACAGGCCCTACACGGAAAGTAAATATTCTTACGAATCATTATTTATCGCACCCCACACACACACATCCATGATGACGATTATACATATTAATATCTTTTCTCAGAAATTTATAATTAAATTGACGCCTTTCTACTTCTTAAAATTCAAATTTCTGATTAAATTTCCATTTAATTCTTGATTGTCACCATGTTTATAATTTTATGCAGGCACTTACTATTTATGTCAGTACAACTGATTCAAGAATTTTTAATTACATTTTAAAATTTTATAAATAGCCCTCAAATGATTTCGAATTTGAAAAACAAAGTAAAATTTAGTAACTATCTTACATAAAATTAGAATACATATCGAAGCTTAAAAATTTAAACAAACTAGTAAAATAAGAAAAAATCTTTAAATGTTAACTTATGGATATGGGCGATTGGCCCCATATCCATAAGGTCTTGGCTGGTGAACC
>JAOUZG010003832.1:16907-55443 GCA_026289955.1 Argiope argentata
TTTTAATGATAAAATTTAGAATTTAGTTTTGTAAAAAACGATTGATTATATCATATCTAACAATACCGCACCGCTCACAGAGGGCAGAGTGAATGGCTCCATGTTCTGTGACCTGCTGATCACCTTCTTGATGGAATGTTATCTAACTGCAGAATAAAACTAAATTCTAAATTTAAAAGATTCAACTGTCTCCCCATAATTGTGAACAAATAAAGAAGCAAACTTCCTTAATTGATATAGTATTTCTACGTATGTACTATGTAATATTACTGCGCGTACAGTATGTATTCTCAGTATTTCACATTAGATCTGAAGTTCTGAAAAAATATATGATCCATCCTTTTTTAAACTTGTGGTATCTTTCTATCTACTTCAGAAGTCACTGAGGTATAATGAGGAAATCACTGAGGATCAGTAGTCAATGAGGCATAATGCCGAGTCAATGCATGCAATTTCCTTTCATATGAGTAATTAACCCTCTGATTGCTAGCTGGGCTCAACCCAGCAATGGAATTTATATACAAGCGATTCAGTTTCTGATTCAAAATGAGGAATTCTATGTGTAAAGTGACAGCATAATTTACTTTATATCCCACAACCCTAGGTTGCAACAGAGGCGATGTTAAAACGGACTGTTAGTATAAAACACTCAAGGCCGGTTTGTGTGATTTAGTAATGAGAGGGTTAAAGAGAAATGAAAGCAAGTATTTGTAATCTCAATCTAATTCAATCTAATTCTTCTTACTATAATTTTTATGTTATTGAAAGAGGTAGTTCAAACGTTATCGGAAGACAAATATATTGTGAATACAGTGATAGATAAACCGGAAAATGAAGCTTGTTACATTTTGTTGGTTTACATTTTAAGGCAAAAAATAAGTAAATTTGCTTTGAGATAAGTAAATGTGCATTGATTTTTCAAAAGCAATGTGTCTCAGTTTGTATCAATTAAAAATGTAACATAGTTACATTTTTAATTGTTACAAAACATTGACCCTTTTGTGGTATAAAATAGTATATAATCAAAGACAATCATATCAAAAAGAGCTCTCAACATGAAAATAGACATGCCTGAATGCAAATGAGATATATTAGAGCTATAAAAAGAAGAAAGATATAAAATTTCAGGATTATGAACAGATATTTATAAACACAAATGAATATTAAAACTCAAGCACATGAAAATAGAAAAGTAATTTCGAGGCAAAAGAAAATGCAAATAGAAATTTAAAAAAATTATTGGAAGGAAAAAAATTGAATTTAAACTCTTTACATAACAATAAGCCTTCCTGGTATTTGGGAGACCAACCAAGTTTGGCATATTGTCATTCATCGTGACTCTGGATTGTTGATTCAGTTTTAAAAAATTCATTGTTCATGATCGCATTATAGTTTTTACATGATCTAGATAATTTATCTAGAACATTATGGAGTAGGATATTTTATAGAACATTATAAAGCAGGATAATTTATGTAGAGCACATTTTTCTTATCTTGAATATATTGAACTAGAAATTTGGTAATTAAAATATACAAAGCTTTGTTTTATATAAATAAGTTATTCACGAAACAACAAACTAATTATATTAAAGAAAATAATAAATTCAAATATTTCCTAAGTATATACAAATCATATACATCACAGGAAAAGTTTTATTTACAAGAATTTTAAGAATAGAAATTAAGAAATATTGAGTTAAAATACATTGTAGTTTCATCAACCAAATAATCTTTGCATCGTCTCATTCCGTGATTTCATCTTTGAGTGCGTCGAGGATTTTAACAATCTGTCTTCTGAGATTCTCTGCAATATGTATGGAGGGCAAGAAATCGGAGTAGATTTCGTTCTTGTACACCAAATTGTGGAGGCAGTACTTGATCCAGTCGGTGGAATCCTTCAGCTTCTCCACTCGGACGAACGTGTCGGCCGCTTCGTCCCCGCAGGCAGTCTCGACTTCCGCTGCCACGCAACCCAGCACGTACGGCATCTGCCTATAACGCAATAAATGAAATGCTAGTTTTAATTAATTAAAGTAACCTTTATAAATAGAGCAAATCTTCACCGAATGAAGAAAAAGATTGTCATCCTAAATATTGTTGCTCTCGTGTTCCTCATTACAACGGAAGGAATGGTGCAGTAGCTTTTGCGGATATGGACCTCTGAATAATCGAGTGCTGAAGTATGACTTCTTGCTCACGCTTACCACAGATTTTTTTTGCGGGGTAGTCTCATTCATGAACATATGGTAATTTAGATCTGGACTAGAGAATGATCACCTTTGAGCCAGTCAGCCCCAGTGGCACTACTCTCGACATAGAAGACTTTGTGATCACGACAGATTTAACGTCCACCAGCCACCAAACATTGGAGAGACTTCAACTGCAGGTTCGAACTTGCAGCCCAAAAAAGGGCGAATCCTATGTCCTACAAACCAAGCTATACCGGTGCTACATCTTTAATGAATTTGATGTTCAAAAATCGTGTTTAGCAAATTTAACAATTAAATCCTTGGATTAAATTACTTTTTTGTAGATTGGAAATGCAGGCAAAAGATAGGCAAGGACGTAGATGTACAACGACGCTCAATGAAGACTATTATATAATGTTAACGGCTCCTAAACACCGAAATAAGAATGTTACTCTTCTTCAACAACATCTTTGCTCACTTACTGGCATCATGTTTTGATACAAACTGTCTAAAACCACCTTTATGATATAGATCTATATACTCACCGAGCAATGGTATGAGTCACGTTAATAGAAAGCACTATTGCACCCGCAGAGAGTGGACAACAGGGCATTTAAACTGGAGGAGAATTAAAAGTCGCAATATATTTTTTCACTGACGAGTCCCATTTTCACTTTCATCCTGATAATAAGCAAATTTTTATCTAGAGGGAACATGGCATTAGGAGCAATTCTGCGTTTGGGCATGGAAGTGTAAGATTTGGCAATGGGAGTCTGATCGTCTATGGTGGCATCACCATTGATGGACGCACCTGTTTTCGTATCATTCGAAATGGAGTTATGACCGGTCGCCGATAAAAGGATGAGATCCTGAGACCTATCGTAGTCCTTTACGCTGTAGCAATTGTAGATGACTTTATGTTAATGGACGACAATTGTGGGTCACATCATACTAACTCGGTGAAGGATTTCCTTTTGGAGGAAGGAATCACACGGATAGATTGGCCAACGTGTTTTCCTGGCAGGGAAATTCTATGTATGAATTTGTTGATCTAAAAATCATGTTTAGCAAAATTAACATATGATGGAAAACAGCAGACATAGTATACACTCTAAGAAAGTTATTACCTTCGTCATAAAATTGAGAATTTTTCTAATTGCTCGTAAGAGTGGGAATTTAAAGAGAGTTTTTCATTGAAATAAATTTTGAGCATTTTGGACAAGAACAGTTTTTACAATAAGATTTCTGTACCGCAGATGCGTAGGTAAGACCAGGTTTAGGTGTTTGGGAAAGGACCTGTCGTCTAGCTTCTGGATAAGAGAGATTTTCTTTTGTTTTAGTTGCAACTATTCTTTTTTACAGTTGCCAGAGTTTACATGACCGGGAAAACGATGTATGATTGCCGTTGCAATTGACACATTTTTCAGGTGCTGTGCACTGTTGGCAATCATGACCTTTTTCTGCGCAGCGGGCACAAGTGATATTTCCGCGGCAGTTGACTTTCGAATGGCCAAAACGTTGGCATTGAAAGCATCTCAAAGAGTTTGGGATATACGGGCGTACAGGTAGTTTAATGTAGCCAGCATATACGTTTTCAAGCAGTAGGTGACTGTGGAATGTTAGGATATAATGTTTTGTGGGGAAGAGTTGTCCATCCCTTTTAATTGTTATTTGGCGTACATGCGTCACTCCTTGTGGCTTTAGTTCCTCCACTATTTCTTCTAAAGGTACATTAAATAATTCCCCACATGTTATCAAACCCTTTGAATAGTTTAGTGATGCATGTAATGGTATTGTTGCCAAAGCTTTTAATTTAATTATTTGCTGAGCTTGTTTTTCTGAGCAAACTTCAACCAGCAAATCACCCGAACGCATTTTGTGGACTGATGAAACCTCTCCCACTGTGGCTGAGATGACTTTCTGGACCAAAAACGGTGAAACAGAATTAAATGATTCGTTTGCATCGAACAGACGTTTGATGATAAAATAGGAAACAAAGTGATGAGTGATACTTTTAAAAGCAGAATGATGCCCACTGAAGGGACCACGTTTAGAAGACCCCATACGATATTGAAAAAATTCAGGTTCGACGGCACCGAACACCACGGAGCCCGACAAGGGAAGGCAATTACCGACTCTGGTCATTTCCAGCCTCGGCATCTACCCTAGTGCTAGCCGAAGCCTATACGCTAGGAGATACCCCCGTTGTCAGTGACCACCCTTAACGCCAAGCCTAAGGAGTAACCCCATCACTTGATCCCTAGCAGTCTAGCCACTCAGGTGAATAGGTACCAGCCGATTGATACACCGGGGACCACAGTGCACCACCCGTCTTTCAAATGGGTTGCCACGCACGGCCAACACGTGGGGACTTTGGCTGTCCATAAGAAGCAGGAAGAAAACAGAGCGGCGACAGCTTCTCAAGGAGAGTTCCCTCGCTTGCCGTCGAGGGATAGAAAAAATAAAGCAGATAGCAGAAGGTGAAGAGGAGGACAAAAATAAAGGGAGTAAAAATCCCTGGGAACCTCGGGATTGGGACACCCGTACTCACCTATAGTAGGTGAGCCCCTGAGGGGGAAATGATTTCTCATAGCAAGGTCTGGCACCATGTGAATAAATTTCAAATAAATTTGGAGAATAAATTTGGAGAAAAGCAAATACAGCTCTAGAACCAAAGAACATAAAAGGAACTGTAAAACACAGTGGTGGTTCGATTATGGTTTGAGTTGCATGGCAGCAACTGGAGTAGGAAATTTAGTTATAATCGATGGAATAATCAATCAATATAGCTATTTGAATATTTTACAGGATAATCTAAGCCAAAGGACTTCTAAATTGAGACTCGATGGTGCCTTCATTTTCCAACAAGATAATGATCCCAAACATACTGCTCGGGTTGTTCGGAAATGACTGCTATATAACTTGCGAAAACAGCTAAAACCCCACCGCAGTCACCTGATCTTAATCCCATTGAACACTTGTGGGATTATCTCGATCGCCAAATTAGAAAGCAAGAGATTGACACTAAGAATTTTTAAGAATGATCTAAAAAAAAACTTTTTGAAGGAGTGGCAGAAAATACCATCTTGTGTCAATCAAAACTTAGTAAAATCAGTGCCATCTAGATTGAGAGCTGTTGTTAAGGCCAAAGGCTATCCAACAAATTACTATTTTTTTTGAAAATTTGTAATATTTGCAATATTAATGTCTTTGTTTTTGTTTGCATACTTACTTTTATGATGTAAATTACATCCTATTTTAAGTGAAAATCATCTTACTTATTAAATATTTATACTTTTTAAACATTTTTCTTGTTGTAATTAAGCTTGATTTTGTTGTAATCGAAATAAATCTTTGATTTGAAAACTCTAATATTATAGGTCTGTTATTTTCATAGGACATCATCACGTACACTCTGCATACTTACTTTTGTAACTAAGTGTAGATAAAAAAGGTAATCTCAGAGAAACCTTTGTTAAGTTGAGCATAGTTTCACTTACATGCATGACCTTCGAAACATAACTCCAGGATCACTGTTCTCTTTGGATAGCTCGTACTGTTCGTAAATACTAATAGCTTCGTTGTAGCACAGCATGTAAACACTCGCATTTTCTATTCGCTTGTAGCAATCAACATTTGTTAGGTACTCTGGAAGAAAAGGAAAAAACAGAATATTACACAAATGTTTGACATCTCATGTTCTAACATTTCTAGCATTTTAACCAATACCTCGATATATTTGCATATTGGGTTCTTAAATTGGTCATATAAAATTGAATTTTGATCGCGTAGTAAAATCTAATGTTTAAAAAAGCAAGCCACCATGAAATACATGACTATGGCTTGCTTTCCTCTCTGTCCGTGAAATATTGTTTGTTTCTGAATTAAATAAATTGTGATTTGCGACTGATTTTAGAATTTGTGATTTTATTATTTTATTGGTTATGAAAATTCGTTTATTATTTTTAATATTCACAAATTTTATTTAGCTTGATTCATAGCCATTAAAAATATCAATTTTTTTAATACTATATATAGGTAACCCTACAAAAAGGACTGTTCATTGTCCATACATTAACAATATGATATAAGCTAAGAATCTAATAAAAACAATAAATATGAGCTCCCTTTTCAATTCCTACTGTTAGTTCAGACTCTCCCTGTTTATATTTTGTACAAATTTTGAATCTGTAATAAAATAGTTTCCATTTATCCACACAAGTTCAAATACATTTTTTTAAACTTTTAGTGAATGACACTTGATTGTAATACAGTGTTTTCAAATATTTTTTAGAATTTAAGTAATTTTTAATACTTTAAATAGTGTTTTTGCAGGTTGTAATGAAAATCGAAATCAACAGGCAGTGGCTCAATTGATAAAATGCGAGGATTTCAGTATTTCTCTCGTGAAGGTGAAGAAAGCAAGTTCAATGTTTGCGAAAATCAATCATTTTTTGGTAAATTGTTTATATTAATTGTAATTATTTCATAAAAAGTAACAAAAATAAAATCTTTCTTTGTTGACCTAAGTAGGAGTTGACTTAATTTTTTTTCGATATTATTTGTTTCCTTTGTACTTGCTCAAACAAATATAAGCTAAGCAATACAAATATCTCTTACGTTTATAAACCATTTAGAAAAGTTTGGACGTCATGTGTTCAAAGAATATCTTTGTTTTCAAAATTTTCGGAGCATGTGCTTTTTCGAATGGATTCATATCCCTCTATCGCGATTTCTGCTTGAATATTTTTAATACTTCATAACCACAACTGGAAAAAGAATCTTATTTCTTCATTAATTATTTGTGAAAGTCCAATGAATATTTTTTGGACAAAGAGAGACCATTCTCGCTGACTAATTTTAACGTTGTATTTGCAGAATTGCAACGTCGTATTACCTAAGAAAGAGAGCTAATGCTATTTCAACTATTTTACTAAAATGATTATATAGCTGTCTTGTATTGCTTTTATTTTTTGTGTGTGTTCCGTAATTAGGAAAGGAATATAATAATAAAAGTAATTAAACTTTAGGTTTCAATTCATTTTATAGAGAATCAATATTGGAAACATATAGCAAATGATAGATAAATTCATTTTTTAAAAAAAGATGGTGAGATATCAAAAGACTTGTTTTGAATGAATTAAAATTATACGATAGAAATATAATTTAATTATTTTTAAATAGGGCTACATAATATATTTGATTTATTATTAAACAGATACCTCATGTATTACTCCGTTTATTAAAATAACGACATAATTAAATTATCTAGAGATGCATCTACCCTCACATGTAGAGATCAATTGCATTTCATATTTTCTAAAATATGAGGAAAAAATTTTAACACTTAATTTAAAGCTATTAGATTCTATTTTTATTGTTTTGAAACCATTGAAAAATCGTATAAAAATAATATTATTTAATACTAAGTAGGTTCTAATGACATTTTTTTTTAAATCCTGGTGATTAAGATGAAACAATTAATTAGAAAAATACAAACATTAAAATTTGAAATTTTCATTTGAGAAAAAAAATTACAACGAATTTTTATGGAAAGAGAATCTTTAAAAAAATATTACGCCGATAGAAACTATTGTGCAAAGATTAGTTCCTCAGTAATGAGATGGGTTCTGTTACTCCTCTGTGAAATTAATTAATTTCAGCACCTGTCGAAGCGGTTAATGCAAAAAAGAAGCTTTTTTTCTATTTTGTAGTAACAATTTCTTTCTTATTTTCTTTCTTTTTTTGGTGAAAATATCCGTGGGTAATTGCTTCGGACAATGCAGAGACAGAGTCACTTGTGTGCGTAATTTTGTCTTGTAAAATAAGTGAAATTAAAACAACTATAAGCTTAAATGCAATTTAAATTTTTGAAAAGACATTTTGTAATTCTCAATGTCAATTTGTTCTGTAATATGCTTTTAAACAAAAAAATGCTTTTGAGTGAATACAAATACGAAAATTAAAACATTTGTTCCTATTTTTGAGAAGTCTGTTTAACGTAATAAATCTTCCTTGCGAATTTTTACAAACATTAAGGTAAATAGAAATCATAATATATCTTCTCAAATATTTATTATTGTTGTTGTTCTAGTTTTCCGCTTTACAATGGAAGGAGGGCTATTGTAACTTCTGAGGGTAGTCATAGCCGACTCTCCGATAAACCCGAAGGAACACGTATTTAAACCACGAGGGATGAATGATCGGATAATCGCAAAAGCAAGATTGGCAGGAACTATGGTTGAGTTCTAATGGCCATCACCGGCCGAGGTACAACCCTTCCCGAAGGAAGTACGTCTCGTCATCGGTGGAAGGAACTTAATCCCAACTATTAGTGTACCCTCCAGGGTGGTGGGATACAACCCCTGTGCCGGAAGCCTCTCATCCTCATTTCGGAAGTCCCGCGGGGGAGCTTCTGAAGGTATAGACCCTAAACACCCGAGGACAGAAGTCTGACTTTTAGCACTCATACGCCACAAACTTTTTTAACGGGGAGAGCTACATTCATTCATCCACAAATCCCAATTTCGATCTGGAACAGAGAACGATCACCTCTGACCCAGTACACCCAGTGGTATTACTCTCGACACGGAGGATTTTGTAACTACGGCAGATTTAACATGCTCAGCCTTCATGCATACACAGAAAGAGGGTCGTTGTCTGGCGGGTTCGAACTCACAACCCTTGGGATGTGAATGCAACGCCTTTTCAACCAGGCCATACCAGCTCCACTCAAATATTTGAATTTGATATTTCAATTCTTCATACTTTTTGGTGCAGTTTTCGAGACTGTTTATGGGAACCACATATTAAAAACTTAAACACACTTTTCTGGCTAAATCATTTTAAAAATAAATTCTGTATTTTAAATTATTGATGAAACCCATGTACCTCTTTCCGAGCTCTTGTCTCAGGATTTATTGCAGCCGTTTTATTTCAAATAAACGTCATTCAGCTTTAGATACGTCATGAATGGCAATTTATGGTAGACAATTCCCTTTTATTTCACCATATAACTAATTCCCAATATATACTCTAAGGAAATAAAACTTCCCAATGTGGGGGGGGGCAGGATAGCCTGGTTGGCAGGGCGTTGGATTATCATCTGTTGGACTTTGGGTACGGTATATGCCAGCTGAAAACTCTCCGTGTGTGTGGTAGCTGGAGCACGCTAAATATATCATGGTCACAAAGTCCTCCATGTCTAGAGTAATACTCACTGGGGCTACTGGGTCAGAGGTGATCGTTCTCTGTTCCATATCTAAATAACCGTCTGTAGATGAATGAATGGAATGCATGAATGAAATCCTCCCTGTAAAAAAGGATCCTGACGTGTGTGAGCTAGAATGTAGACTTAATTACCCTTAAGCCTTAATTTTACCTAGACTTCATACCTTCAGAAGCTACCGCACCCCTCCTTCCGTTGTAAAGCCGAACAAAGCAACAAAACAACAACTGTCCTATGTCCTATACCATTATAAAGAATAATAACCTTATAAATTACTGATTACAAATATTGATTTGATTCGACAAATATTCGTTTCATTGTTCAAATATTCGTTCACTTGTGGCACCTATACATTTCAGCAATAGCTACTAATCTTTCTCGGTCTCTTATGCTTGAAAGGTATTGCAAAATGCTTGTTCCAAACAAAAATACCAGGAAAATTTCGCCACTCTGGAAATATAAATAACTAGTCAGGATTTCTTCGTTTATTGTGCAAGTTTAAAATATAATTTAGGTTTTTTATGTGTATGGTTTGTATGGTTCTTAAGAAATACTATAAAATACCTAATGTATTTTCAAGTAGGGTGTTAGAAATCGATATAAATATTTCTCTTATGAGTCTTGCGTTACTTGCTACATAATCTGTAAACATTGTGTGATCACGTGATTTGTCTTTCAAAACGAAAAGAAACGCGTTCTTCATTATTTTTATTATTATTACTTAAATCAACTTCAACAATGCTTATTATTATCGAGCAATAAAAGAAGTTGAGTTCATTGGAAAAACGAAAGTGTTGAAGAATAATTTTTATTGGTGCTTTGAAATTACAAAACAAGCTTCCGAATTATTGAAACATTGACAATTTTTAAAGCTAATTCATTTCACAATTTTGAAGTGTACCTTTCCATTCAGTAAATTCTTTCATTATTGCTCAATTATATTTTCGGGAAAATTGTATTATTTATATTTTATTAACAGTGATTATATAAATTGTATAATTTATATTTTATTAACAGTGATTATATAAATTGTGTTATTTATATTTTATTAACAGAGATTATATAAATTGTATTAACAGTGATTATATATATTTTATTAACATAATGGCAACTAACTTTTATGACATATATTAAAATAAAAATAATTAATTTTGTTCTTATAAGTTTTCAAATTATATAACTTTTTTCCATATCTTACATATATAACTTTTTTGTTACAAAAAATATTTCAAAAATTATATTATTTAATTTTTAATAGCAAGTGAAATTAATACCATCAATTCATGCAATATGAAATACCTTATATTTTTTTTAGTAATAAATGTATCTGATTCACAAAATTTCCTTTTTTTTATTTGTACTATGTTGCTCAGTAAATTCTTTATCGTTAATAATCTAAATAGTTTTTCCTTTCATGATTTACATTGGTTTACATAAGTTCACTAAACGTTTCCAAAAATCAAGAACATGAGATCTTAAATGGCCAATAAATTTAATTCAGCTTGGATATAAAGCATTATAAGAACAAGAATTAGGCTTAATTGTTTTTTGCAATTATTCTGCTAAGACGTAGCATCTTCATTGTTGTGACCGGAACGAATGAATTTCACATAATAACCGTCTTAGGATTGTAACGCTATATTTCGAGATTTGGCGAGTTGGTGAGTATTAGTGAGTATAGAGTGGAGCCTTCTAGAAGACAAATAATGCATTAATTGAACTGCTTACAAAACATGTTCAACATGAGAGTCCTTGTCGTTTAGACAATATTGAATTATTCTAACAAAATTTGTGGACATGTTTCTTCTCGTGCAACACAATTAAAAAAATTTCAACAAAATTTTGTTTGAAAATGGGCAAATGAGATAAGAATGTCTCATCTTGTATGAGAGTTTTAGAACAAAATTCAAAATTTTCTTGTGCTCTCCATAGTGACCTTCAAGTTGAAGATAATTGCTTAATATACAATATTATTTAACATCATCTGAATCCATGTAAGGGGTTTGGAAGCTATCACTATGTATTTTATTATCAAAAATATATCTTTATTCCACGACTAGCAACATCGCACGCCTTGTTGTTGTGAGCTACTCCACGTGTATTCCTCAGTGTTCTCTAAAAGGCTGGAATACTGAGTCATGCTACGTCTCAAGGCCATTTTTATTATTAATGAAGATAAAAAACATGTCACACTTCGGCTTGCACTATGTTAAATGTAAAATGATCGCTACAATGTACGCAGGTAGATGGCTTTTCACGAGGAGAACCAATACCAACATTTCCTTGTAAGCTAATCTATCTGCCAGAAATTCCAAATTTAACATCATTTTACTGCTGGTGTTTGTGAAAAAGAGCATCATTTAATTGCAACCACATATATGGAAAGATTATCAAAAGCAATTTATTCGTGTTTTAAATGCATAGTCATTCAAGATAAACTGAATAGAAGTCACCGTGTAAGACAAAATGGGACCACTAACAAATTTCTGATGAAGCCATATGGCAATTTTATATAGATAAAAAATTACGGCTTAAGTTAAAGCTCTAATTCAAAGAATGAATATTTATCCATTCAAAAATGTAAAACTGAGAAATTTGTAACAAATCGTAACATTTGGAAGATGTTTTTATAGAAAAAATTTACAAATCACAAATTTCTCCTACTAAACTAAATATATCATTTAAAATTCGTCATTATAATCTCTATTCATACCTTACTTGACTAATTTTGTAAAAGGAAGCATTGGTTTTAGTCTGCATTTAAACGAGTGTGAAAGAAACAATATATTTCTAGAAATCTTTTTGTCACAACGAGTTTAAAATTTCTCTACTCATTATTAAGTTATCTTAACTTTTCTTCCATTATAAACATACTTTTCATTTCTCCAGTTTACTTTTGATTTCAAGTTTTATTTTTATTCTTACAATTTTAATTTTTATACATATTACTTTGTATGTGTGTGTTGGTATTTTACGGTAAATATGAATAATCCAATGATATGAATAGTTACGCGTAATTATTAGTAATCAACAATGGTGATTAGAACTAATTAATGGTAACTATACATAATACATAATTTATTACATTTATCGTGATATATATATTATATACATCAACAGTCACACACACACACACACACAATGGGATAATATCTCATTGTGTGTGTATGTGTGTGTGATAAAAATTTTAATGAATTTTAGGACTTACTTGAGCGTAATGAGGAAGTTTTATTGCAAATTTCTTTGTAAAGTGTTCCATCTCGATCGTAGAATGGAAAAAGTCCGTCGAAAAGATCCTTGCATTCTTCTCTGTATTCAACGAAACAGTCGGCCATTTTCACGAGATCGCTGAAAATTTATGGAATTTTATCATATGAGTCAAATTTTAGTTTTGGTTTGAGTTTTTTTTTTTTGAAGCCTTAAAATGCGAGGCAATTAAATGACGAATTATTGGTTTTGGGGCATCTATTTTTTGATTATAGAGTTATTAGAAAATAATGCAGAAATGTGTCGTATTTAGTGATTTATCATTCAAAATTATACATTTAATTTGTAATTCAAAGGTTTAAGTCAATTTCAACTTTGTTATATATATATTTTTGTTGTTAAAATGTTTTTATTATGTGAGATCATGATATTGAGGTTTTTGAAGCCATTAATTGAAATGGCAGAAAATTGGGTATTTATAGTTTTTGGTTCACTTATTTTCCGCTTTTAGGGTTATTAGAAACTTGGAAAGAGGGTTGTAACATTTGGCAACCAAAAGTTACAACTTGATACTCATGTCCGCCATGTACCCAATTCTCGATATATCGACACATACTTTTTCTAATAGTCACGATTGTTCCAAACGTTTAAATTGATTAAAGACTTTAATTAATTAATAAAGATAAACAATGCCTAAAAATTAATAATGTTTTCACATAATAACATGAAATTTTAGCTAACAGATTTTTAATTATGTACAATTGTTTTTATAAGAAATATTGCTTTAATATTTCTGAATAGTGATCCTCAGTAAATGTTATTCGCTTTATTAAAGGTCCCTAAGTAACAGAAATTAAACAAATATTCTAATTATAGGAAATAAACTAAGAATATATATATATTACCTTTCAACTTTGTTACATATACATTACCTTTCATATAATAATTTTATGAAAGGTAATGTATATGTAACTGCTGGTAAACAATAGCCTATACAGAAATAATAATTATTTAAAAGAAAAAGACTAATTTTGTTAACAAAATAAAATCTAATCTGACTGAGAAATTTTCAAATAATGATGAAAGGAAAGAACCGATTATTTGACATATTTTTCTAATCATTCTCCTTTTTTGGCACAGAATAGAATTCTAAAAAATAAAAATTTCTTTGAAAAGAGTCTATAATAATAAAATCTGAAATATTTAAAATTAAATGGCAAATTGCATGCACATGAAGGCTCTATAAACTTTACAAAAAAAGATAGTAAAAAAAATAAAAATAGTAAAAATTTAGCTAAATAGATGGAATTAGGTACCTTTTAAAAAGAAACCTTAAATAAAAGGTTTTGAAAGCTCGGGAAAAAGCTTTAGGAATTTTAATTAAATCGGAAATATTTTTTAAACTAGGAAATAAATCTTCATAAAATGAAATTTATATTACTCAGGGTAAAGCTATTATAAAATATGTTAATGTGTTCCACGTTAATAAATTTTATAAAAATTTATGACAACAAGAAATAATAGTCCATTCATTCCATACGGAATCAGAACATTCATGACTCGGAATACCACATTTTTCAAGATATTTCTTCACATTGACAAATGATCTTTAAACAATATATTTCAGTACAATGAAACAAAGTTTTAAGAGAAAAGAAAATGTCAGTTAATGACATTTAGGACACTGCTCTAGGCTTCATACAGTGTTGTTTCGTGAGCGAAGGTTCATAATTGAGGCTTTAATATCAGATTTCATATAGACTGCTTTGCAATGAAAACCGAGCATTTGTATTTTTGAACGAAACGTAGTTATACTGATGATTGAGTCAGATATTATTTATATTTACGAATATTATCAGATATTATTTACATCTACGAATATTATCAGATATTATTTACCTTACGAATTCTTTCAATCGATTCCTTGCAGTTCTAATATTAGAATAAAAAATTATAAAAAATACGAACAATTTGTTATTTATAATGCTAAATTTTGTGCAATTCATATAGTGTAATTTATTTATAAATATAAAGAAAGTAGAATATTTCTAACCATGTATAAAATTCAATAAAACATCCGAAAATTAATGTTGGGGAAAAAATATCAATTTGACGAAATACCATGCAATTTGATTTCCCTTCAAGGGCAGTTGAAAGTCATCTGACAGCAACTTCTATATCTATTTGAAGCTTGATACTTTTCGACAGGAATTTTTATATAAGTAAATTTTCATGTAGGGCTTTGAAATAGCAAAAAAAAAAGGCTTATACAAGACAACTAACAAGTGCAGTTAAAATTTATTTACTAAAACTTTCTTCGAATAATTTCAAAAATAATTTCAACTTTTCATATTATATTTTTATAACACGCCGTCAATTGTTCTATAAATTTCTTATTCTTTAGTTAAAAACTCCGAATTTTATAAGGAACAATTATGAAAACCCTTGATAATTCTTAGAAAAGTTTATCTACCTTCCTAAATACATTTATTTTATTTACGGAAATTTACGAAGAAATTGTCCATTAGAAATAAAACTTTTTATTGAAAGCTTCAAATTAATATCTTATTTCTGTCGTAGCCTTAAATCGTGTTATCTGGCATTGTTATCTGCTTGACTCCTTTAATGACCTGAAATGATACTTTAAATTAAAAAAAAATGTTTAATAGTATTGTTTGCAGGGACGAAGTGTGAAGAAAATTGAAACAGTATTTTTGAAAATATTTGGAAAAAATGTGTAAATTCTAATATATCCGAACTTTTTTGTCATTTTGTGCATTTTAAAGTATTAATGCAATATTATCATGTGAGAACATGTTGCTTTTGTTAAAGGGGTTTGAAGCTTGAAATCGCAAATGTAATGAAACCTATTTGGCAATATTCAAAAACATCGTTTAATCGCTTACATTTTTTTACTTGCTTTTACCAGTATTGCATTATTATTATGTATACTTTTTTGAAAGCAGATGCGTTTTGAAAAGTTTGACATGCTTTCTTCAGTATTGCTTTTTCAAACCCATTTAAACTATTTAATGACTTAAGTTAATTAAGAATAATAATGACTTAGAAATAATAATGATCTCGCATGATGGCTGGAAAAATTTTATTGTAGATTTTCTTTTTTATTTCTATTTTGTTCGATATGTAACTGAGTGAAGTTCTTACGGACAGAGAGTTTCGAGTGCCTCTTCGTCCGGGATTTCCCCTGCAGCCTTCATCGGTGCTTCTGGATACATGTTGTAGCAGTCATACAGTTTGGCATCACATTCTTGAGACGTGGACTCCACTTGACCTAATCAAAACAAAAATTAATTCCGCATTTTGTCACTATTTTGATGTTCCCGTTTCTCAATTCCCTACTATTAGTTCCCACTCTCCTTATATATATTTATACCGATGGTCCAAATTTTTAATCGTTAGTAATATACTTTTTATTCACCCATTCGAGTTCAAGTAAATTTTTTAAACTTGTAGCGGATTACATTCGATGTTAATAGTTTTTTTTATCAAATCTTAATTCATGCATGAAATCAAATTAATTTTGAATACTTTAAATAGATATTTAGCCATTTGTAATAAAAATTGAAATCAGCAGGCAGTAGCTCTATCGGTAAAATGCGAAGATTTCTTTATTTTTCGCGTGAAAGTGAAGAATGCGAGTTCAATTCTTGTGAAAACCAATAATAGTTTAATAATTTTTTGAAAAGTTTAGCTTTACGTGTAGGTTTTATCTCAAATGATTTTCGTGAGTAAGTTAGAAGTTGCGACTCAGTGGTTAGAATGAAGAATTTTTCACAAAAAACTAAAATTGAAGAAATTTTGAGCTTTAGGTTCAAATCCGATTTATCTCCTTAACATCTCTGTCATTCATTGTTGATCACTTCTCCTACCCAACCTTAAGATTGAGTTACGTGTTGGGAAGGTGAATGAAAAATTGCGAAGAAATTCGCTGTCTGTTTTCTCATTTAATATTGTTATTCCATCATATGTATATAAATATTTATTTTAACTGAAATTATTCAAGAAAAAATATCAAAAAAGGCAATTTTTCATTGTTGACATGAGTAGGAATTGACACATTTTTTTTTAAATTACGTGTTCATATTTCCTTTATTCTTATTTCAAAAACGTTTTGGCCGAACTCGGTTTTCAAAAATCCTTTTTTATCTCCTCTATAGACATGACATCAGGAAGAAAATTAACATGTTAAGGTTTTTATTCAACGTTTTTTTTTTCTTTTTGAATGTATACATCATATATTATTCACATACGTCACAGCTTTGCCGGCGTCCTGGGATAGAGATAGCGCATTTTCTCCATGATCTGGACGTCCCGGTTTGGTTATGTTTGTTCTTTTTCCGTATTCCATCTGTTATATGTGTGAATCTACCGGTAAAAAGGGGCTGCGCAAGCGAATGTGACTCATAAAGTAGCTGAGTCATACTCTTAGCCGTAAATGATGCAACTGGAAAAACAAATGACTCTCACTAGGCTTAAATCGCTGTGAGATAGCTGTCAGCAGGCTTCAAAAGTGCCATGAGTCACTACAACACCTATATCTCAACAGTTTAAAGGAATATTAAATCTTTATTGAAAGTAGAACACACTTTTATCGTTAATTTTATTATTATTGCTTGGCAATGAAAGATATCTAAACTTTCTGAATTTCACAGAAAAGAGAACACAAAGAAAATCCAGCAAGGATGATTTCCCCAAAACGTTCTCGTATAATCTCTGATAAATGTATTTGTATATTATTAATCAAATACCATCTTTGTGTTTACAGATAGACAAACTTTTAAAACGATACAAAGAAATTCCTTTTTTCGATGAAAGGCATGAAAAATGTAAATTTCATCTTTTGTGCCGATTATAATGCTTTCACATTATATACTTCATATAATTAAAAAAAATCTGTACCAGGCACCGTCATAAATTAGCACAACAGATCTTTCCACGTGTACTAGTTTACTAAAACTATTAATCTCTGATTAAATATGAGGCAATATACAAATTTAAAAAAATTAAAAATCTATCAAATTAGATAGATGTTTTAAATTACAAATTTTGCTAGCGAACGTATTGATATTGTAATGATATTAGTGTCAGAAATTATGAAATTTGACTATCAAAAATGAATCAAATATTGTAACGATATGAGGGATGAAAATGATGTCAAAATTTGATATGAGTGTTATCGAATTAGATCCATTTTTTATGTGTCTTAAATATCATCTAAATAAAAATTGTGATTATAGTCGATTCATACTACTGTTCGAGTTACTGTTCGAAATTTTGAATTTTCCTATGTACTCGTTATCTCTGTTACATAATTAACAATAAAAATAAAATAATAAAATGAATATTGAAGAACCATGATATGATATAAGCATTTTCATCTATGACATAAAGTAGAGGAACACATTTCCTATAACAATTTTTCTTATTTGTCGCATTCTTTTAAATTATTTTTCTCCTTCTATATAACTTCGTCATGATTATTAATTCAAAATTTAAAATATTCAATTTACTTACCTCCTGCAAGTGCAAAAGCAATCAACAATATAATCCACATTTTGGAACTCAAAGCAATTTCGTAAAAATCCTAAATAAACACACACTTCGGAATTTTTAGCAGAGCCGGTTATCAGCGGAAATTATGCCTACAGGCAACGTCAGATGATAAGACCACAGGAAACGCGTGAGGAAATTGAGATTGCGTTTACTTAATTAATATTCAAAAATTCATCTGTGTATGTATTTTAACACAAATAGTAACATATTTGGAATGTGAACCACAAATTTGTATTCATAATGGTAACAAATTTAGGGTTTTCATTAATTAGTTAAAATTCATCGTATGTCATTTCGGTAAATGTTCTAGCGAAAACTGTGCACTTATCAATATATTCATCTTTTTAAAAAGCTCTATCAAATATTGAATCACATATAATATGTTAACTAAATAAAATTTTGGAGAAATGTCCAAATATTTAGTAAGTTGAAAAGCATGTTTCTCTAAATAATTTTAAAAGTTTTAGAGCTTTTTAAATAATTATTGTGAACAAATTTTATCAAATACCTATCAAATTTGTAATTATATGCAATGGAACTTTTGTAAATCGCTCTAAACTTTTTTTATTTAGCTGTAAACTGTATTCCTGTAAAAGAGGTATTTAGAATATTTATTATACTTTTTTGTTCAAGAAATGCTCAAAGAGAAATTATTGTAATTGTCAAAAATTATAACCATAAGATTTTGACACATATCCATTTTTTTTATATTTCTCAGTCCGAAAATTACAATTTGGAGTCTAAATATTTAAGTGTATTTGTCTATAACCTAATAACTCAAAGCAACTAGAAGGATGAAACTTGGTTTATAATACCACGAATGTTGATTTGCATTAAATTTTAAAAGATATTCATATTACATTGATTACTTATCTATCCATCCAAGTGCAAGTGAATACATTACAAAATAAAAATTAGCATTCAAATTTGAATTACAAAATTTTTAAGTAATTCAAATTTGATGCACAGTCTTTGCTTATCAAAGGCACATATATGTATTAAATTTTATATAAATTTGTAAATTGAAAAATATTGTTTACCCATCTTCAGATTATGAATCGTAAGTCTAAAGAATACGATAAATAAAGTATGAGATTTATTGACTAAAATTGTATTTCTGATTCTAATTTTGGTTTCAATCGATTAGAAAAAAATGAGTCCAAAAATGCATGCTCCTTTTACCTTTCTTTTATTATGAAAGGCAAAACGCGCAAGTATGAGAATGTATAAATGAAAACCTGAGCACTCGTTTCATCATGGTCTTTATCTAGGTAAAATTTTTAAACCCGGCATATTTATTAAGAGTACATAAGAAAGTTCTGGAAATACTGCCCATTTAGATTTCACTCACTTCTTCCGATGTTTTATAACTATTAAGAACGTATGAGAAAGTTCCAGGAAGACTACTCATTTAGAACTCACTAATTTTTTATAGTTTCATTTTCTGTAATCGATTAATTTTGACAACATATTTATTCCACATAAATGCAATGTAAATAACTATTAAGCAGAACTTCTTAGTTCTATATTAGTGCAAGAAAAAGTGGACTTATTTATAGGATATTTGATATCTTTAAGGTGAACTTAGATGCAAAGATTTGAGGTGAATACACGCAAATAAATAACTATAATATAACTATATAACCAAAATAGAGTATAGAGTGATATTGAAGTTTTTGAAATTTAGAATTATGTATCTTTTATCATGAATTTTAAATTCATGTTCTTAAGTAGTGCTGTTGTTACTTAGGGCGCTTTCCATGGACATGCCCCGCTGATATATCAGCAGATTTTAAGCCGAAGATATGTGTATCTTGTTTTACAAGTAACGCCAACTAGGGCCAAGAGTGCGACTTAGCTATACACTTATCACACATTCGTTCTCACAGACTCTTTTTACAGGGGGACACAGCCGCACATAGCACACAGAAGAACAACCATGCTTTACCCAGGACTTGAACCTGGGGCTCCCCGAACACGAGGAAGAAGCTCTACCTCTGTGCCAAATAGCCAGCTCTAATGGTAGTGATTACTATGATATTAAAAAAATCATATTTTTTGATTGCGTTCATTTAAGAATTTTGCATGCTTATATTTTATTCTTCTTTGTTTTTTACAATTTATCCAAAGCCCATTACAATTTTCCATGATAAATGACCAGAATGTCAAGAAAAACTGATTAAAGAGATGAAAAGTAATGTTTTAAACAGGATAATGGGAGAATCACAAACCATATAGCATCGCAGAAGGCCACAAGAAGCTTTAATTTACTTAAGTTTCAAATTCATAGATATGAAAAATAGGCGCACATTCTAGCTGCATAATTAACCAGATACCAGACAAAAATTGCCCCCTCTGAGATAATTTGAAATAATTTTCTTTAAAAAGATTATTGCCTTTCCTTAAGATCAAGTAATTAAAATTAAATTTGTCAGTCTATGTATTTTTATTGTTTTTATTTTAGAGTTTTATATATTGCAATTGCTAATTTATTTGAAAAATTCTTCAGAACATCAAAAACATTTTTAGTAAATACATGTGATTAAGATCAATTTTAGCTCTATATTTTACAAAACGATTAACAAATTTTTATTAATTAGCTTTTTTACTATCACTTTCTGCTAAATATTTAAAATCCAAAGAAAATTTTGCAATGGATTATTAATTTATTCTGCAATCAGCGTAAGACTTATAACTAGAAACATTGTTCAGAACTGAATGACAATACTCACAATATGAAATTAACTTGCTTTCTGTATCTGTCTTTTCAATAAAGAATTTGCAATCAATTAGAAACTTTCAATGACGGTAGATGGTCCCCTGTTGAGTCGTCAGCTGTTCGTGATTTTTTTTAATTTCCCAATCATAGACAATAATTAGTATGAGGGTACTGTTCAAAAGCGGATTGTAAAACCCACCGCACTTTTGCGCATGCGTTTGGATGGGTTCAATTCATCAAAATAGGGGTGGGAAGGAAAGATGAAAGGAGGGGATGCTTACATTAAACAATGAAGATTCGCCGTTTTATATGCAAGTATTACAGATAATTAGCAATACAGAAGGAAAGAGGTACTAATGCAATGTGGAAAGAATTCACGACTTATGTTTCTTGGTTGTAATATTTAATGATATTATATAAAATTTTCTTCGTACCACTCCCGAAAGTTTTTTTACCTCTTGAACTAGCCATACTAACACGGAATTTTGAGTTAAAATAAAATACGGTCAGAAATCACATAACACACAAACCCATGAAAAAAAGGAGCTAAAAAGTATCTAACGAGGAAAATCCATCGTTCCGCTTCTTACCCCTTAATAAGATGGAATCGTCGAAATATAATCGTCTCAGAATCCATTGAAGAATAGTAGGAGAAATTATTTTATACTTTAGTTCATTTTAGAAATTTATTAGAATATATTTTTTTATACTTCAATAATTATTTTATTTTTGAATTAACATTTCACTGTCTATCGCATGGTGAATTTTATTGCCTTTGTCTTATATTATAAAACTTTAAAAAATCTCTAATATAAAGCTAGCTAAGTTACAGAAACTAAATAAAGTTTGCATACAACAGTTTCAACAAAAATATCTTGCTTTATTTGATCGTATTGTTTGAATAAAATAATAAGAAATAAAATTAAGAATTAAAAAAATCAACAATTAAAAATATCTCTACATTCAATAATCTCGATATGAGGCAACTTCCACTTCCATGGCATCGAGGACTTTATTTATTTTTCTTCTGAGATTTTCTGGAATCTGTAAGGAAGGTAAGAAATCGTTGTAAAGTTCGTTCTTTTGTTCCAAATCCTGAAGGCAGAACTTGACTTCGTTCGTAGAATCCTTGAGTTTCTCCATTTCGATGAATGTCTCCAATGCTGCATCCCCACAGGAGGTTTGAACGTCCAGCGCTTCACAACCCAAGACGTACGGCATTCGTCTAAAATATGGTAAACAGAATATTTTATTTTAATAAGTTGTTACTTTTGTTTCTAATGGCAGACATAGACAAACTTGTGGATACATCAGCGATTTTAAGCCGAGGGTGCGTCTCTTGTTTTTAAGTAGCATAAACTAGGATCAAGAGTACGTTTTAGCTACTCAAGCCTCACATTTGCTTAGTCTTCATCTGTTTTATTTGTCACATTCACAAATAAAACAGATGAAGAACAATCATGTTCGGACGGGGACACGAATCGTGGATACCCAGATCATGGGGAAGACGCGTTGCCCCTGTGACATGACGTCGGCTTATTTTAATTTAAATAAAGAAAATAAACGGTAATGGTGTTAGATACAAAAGCATTTTTCTATACTACCATGCTTTTCCAAATACACTATTTTTTTTCAATTCGTGAATATGTAACAGAGCTCTTGAATTCTAGGCTCATAACCTCTGGAAATAACAGATGAATAGAGTAATGACATTTGAATTAGTAAGTGGTTGTTCTTTACGAAAATAAGATCGAATTTTAAAAAGAAGATTAAAAAATGTAAGTTTTTCTTTTTTTTATTTTGTAATAATATCGAAAATTTAAACTTAAAATAAAAGTAAATAAAAACATAAGAGTCACCGAGAGATACAAGCCTTAAATACTAAAGGTGCCTCAGAACAATTGCCACTAGCGGTTGCGTTTCTGAGCGAAATTGGATTGTAGGCCAGCATCATTATATTGGTTAATTCACCTTATTAGTTAAATAAAGAGTTGAAATTGAAGGGTTAAAAAAAGGTAAATAAAACAGAACTAAAGAGAAGTACGATAAAGGTACATTCCATATGATAAGTTTAGTTCAGTTATAGTAACGTCGCGTTGTAAATCAACACTAGGGCTATTTTGGAACAGACTTATTAATTTTGAACAGTAGTCAGATGACGAGGACGACACTTGAGCTGACACCTACATTTCTACATCACAACATATCGGTGGAAGAGAGTTTGCCCCTGACAGATTTAGCATGATACAGACCCCCTAATAGGACGGTTATTATATGGAATTAGGTCTCGATCCCGGACCTTATGGCTCACGAGCAAGATATTACCACCAGGCCACAGCAGTCCATTATATATGATAAAGGTACATTAACCCCTTAACTGGTTTATTTTCCTTACTATCTAATAAGATGACACCTTCTATTTTGGGAACCTTTTCTTATTTTGATTCAAATGGAAATCCATGGAATACTTGGCTTATCTACGCATTCGAAGTCATTTTATTATTGAATTATAATTGTTAGTAATGATTTGTTTTTTGTTTACAACCATCAAAATTCGATAAACCGATGCACGTACGGCGTGCCGCCAAACCGGTTAAGAGGTTAAATAGAACCTAATACGTAGCACTTACATTAAAATTAATTTCGTCGTGTTTAGATAGACTTTGCTGTAGAGGAGGTTGAGACAATGGTCATCACCAGATGAAAGTAAAGCTCCTCCGGTAAGAATTAGATAGAACTTGAATATATATGTATTTACATCCATCCAAGGAGATATTAAACGAAAAAAAATTAATATACCGCCAGATAAGCGAGAACCATTCACCATATCGGAAGTTTTCCTTCTCATATTTAGAATGATTTTCAGTAGCGCAAATTCAATCCTACATGGTAAATCTGAATTAATCTCGTCCTGACTAAGCATTCGGGCTGAACTTTAAACGGAGTGGTGAAAAAACAGAGACTACAACTAATATTCCACCATCGTGGCCTAAAGATAAGGTTTCGGGTTCCAAACCGGATGGATTCAGATTCACGATCCGATACCACCGCTTAACGTCGTGTAAGAGGGTTTGGTGTTCGTTAAATCCGTCAATTCCAAACGTCATCTATCTGTCGTGGTGTGGGAGGTCATCCTCGTCATCTGATAGCAGTTTAAAACTGCGGGGTGCATCCCAAAAGAGCGCTAGTGTTAATTTAAAAACGGAATATTTATTTAACTGGACTGAACTAACAACTAAGATTCAGTTTAATGGTTATCAACACATATAATATCTTTTCTGAAAAAGTGTAAGTTACATCCCATTAGAGAATGAGATGTAACTTGACTCTATTATCTTAATAGAGAAACGGAAATTAACCACCATACCAGAGTCGTCTCTAACTACTCTGCCACCGGAAGAGACTTAGTATATTTTAACATGATAGAGAGATCTCACTCTTGGTATACTGTAGTGTAAATATTCGATGTGAAATAAATGATTGTCATCATGACTCCAAGATAGCTAGCTGATGATGATTGTCATCATGATTCCAAGATAGATAACTAAAACTTGGACAGATTTCCAAAATCACTTCACCCATGATTTCGAAAGTTTTTGTTTCATATGACCCCTAAATACGACATCAAAGGTAATCTATTCCGATTGTAGTATAATTTCGACAAGAAATCGCAAAAAGTAATAAAAGCTGAGAAGTATTGGTTCGATTTTGCTCATTTTATTCATCATTCTATATATTTTAAATAATTAAAAGATTTAAGTATCAGTTCCCAAGTTCTCCAAATCTAATTAGCTTTAAAGTTGAAATTGCTTACAATAATCATTATTATCGTCGCTTAAGCTAAAAAACTGAATTTAAAGATATCGAGAAATTTAATTATATTTTATATAATAATTGTGTATTGTTATATTTTATATACTAATTGTTCATATTATAACATCTTATACTATAAATTTGTGTAGTAATATTTATCTATTAATTTTGCATATTACAAGATTTTATATAATAATTGTGTATACTATAACATTTTATGCAATACATTTGTATAGTAATACTTTATCTATTAATTTTGTATATTATAATATTTTATATAAAAATTGTGCATATTATAAAATTTTATACAAGAAAATTTTATAGAAATATTTTATTTACTAATTTTTCATATTATAAAATTTTATATAATAATTGTGTATATTATAACATTTTATACAACAAAATTTGTATGTTGATACTTTATCTACTAATTTTGTATAACATTTTATAAAAAAATTGTGCATATTATAACATTTTAAACAATAAATTTTTATAGAAATATTTTATCTTCTAATTTTGTATATTATAATATTTTATATAATAATGGTTCATATTATAATACAAAATATATTTGAGTAGTATCATTTATCTACTATTTTATCTACCAGTACTTGTATATTATAATATTTTATATAGTAATTGGTTTAATACAATAAAGTTGTGTAGTAATATTTTACATAATAATTTTGTATTTTATTATATTTTTTATAATACTTTTGCATATTATACAATAATTTTTACCCAAAAATATTTTAATCTCTAACAAAACCGCGTACTTTAACTTACATAGAATCCAAGCTGGTTGTTATTCCTTGCGTGACTTATTTCCTACTTATTTATTGATTTTTCATTATCGTTACATCAAAATATATTCATGCCATGTATTTTATATAAAAATGAAGAATCTTTTTTCTCTCTTCGTTTTACTTTGTACAAACGCATATGCCCTTTTAAAACCAAATGAGTTATTTTAATGCATTGTTACTATTAGCACACGCACATATAATTGAAATCTATAGGTTTAAACAAATTGATTTAATACCATTTGTACATAAAGCTATGAAATGAAAGATAGAGAAAACCTCTCAGGAAAAAATAACGACGGACTTGATTTCAGTTCCACTTACTTGCAATGTCCAAACAAGACTCTTTCAGGTTCACTGATGCTTTTATTATGAACGTATTGATTGTAAAATTCAGCGGCTTTGTTGTAGCACTGCATGTATAAATTCTCTTTTTCTATTCGCTTATAGCACTCGACATTTGCCAAGTAATCTGAAAGAAAAAGAATGTGTTAAAGAAGATATGTGCATATTTCCTGGAAATTGAAAAATGATAATGTTTCAAGCTTAAATCATTTATCTTTATTTTTAAGTTTTATTTACAAAGAACAACCAGAATTTTACCAAAATTCGATGTTTAAGTTTTGTACATATGATTTAAAATATTTCGCTTAAGAAATTTTGCATTTTAGCATTTTAAGAAATACAGTGAGGAATTGAAAATAAAATTTCATTGCATTTTTTGAGTGTTTCTTCTGTGTTATGAATATAAATATTACACTTAATTACAGTTGATTGTTTTTAGGATGAAATTATAATATATAATCTAAAATTATCCAGATATTCTAAAATTAGCTGAAATTGTCCAACTATGCATTCTTAACCCATCTATTTTTAAATTAAAATTGGTATTAAATTTTATTTTTTAGCCAGTTTTTGGCTTCGACTTCTTCAGAAAATTGTCACGAAATTGTTCCCATTTTTTTCCTTTTTCTGAATTATATATATATATATAATTGTCACTGAATAAACTCATCATAACGTAAAATGTTGTACGTATCCCATGTTGAGTATACTCGTCTAGAATAGATAACTGGTTAAAAATGAAATTTCAAATGAATGCATGAAATAGTCCAGAAGTATGGATTTCGAGAAAACTATGATATATATTCATATGACAATAAATCAATTTTATATGAACTTTGTCATCTAAAAGTATTTTTATTTGTATCCAAAACCTCTTAACTGAAAGTTATTATAAAATTATAAAAATCTAGTCGCTTTCGAAAAAAATGGAAGTTCAAATTGCGTTTCAAAATTTCGATAATCTTTATTATTTTATTTAAAAAATAGCCCTTTTAATCTATCTATTTGTATTCTGTATCTATCTGTATACTGTATTCTATTATATATCTGTATTTTATAAGTAGCCCCTATTAAATTTATGGAAATGATTTTTTTAAAAATATTTATCTTCTGATATCCCATGATATCTGAAGAATCGATTTCTTCCAATAAAAATAATCTGGACAAGTGTCCTCGTCAAATTTACAGCCCAAAGCGAAAAACATTCATACAAAAAATGTATTACTACAAACGCGTATGCATAAATGCAATATTAAAGTGATGAAAATTACTGTCATAAAATATAATTAAAACATTAAAAAATATTTAATAAAATAAGAGAAAAACTATATGGCGCTAAATTTGGCACTTAAGATTTAAAATTTTGTGAATTCTAAGGTACTGAAAAAATTGAGGTAATATCACTTTTAATTATCTTGTTGTTACTTATGGAACTTGCCTTATGGACAGGCCCCCTGCTGATACAGCAACAGATTTAAGCCGAAAGGAGCGTCTCTGGTCTTTAAAGCGGCACCAACTAGGGCCTAGAGCACGACTTAGATACACACTCACCGCATTTGCCTTTTTACAGAGGGGCACAGTCACACATGGAAAACGGAAGAATAACCATGTCTAAACCGGAACTTCCAGAACACGAGAAAGACGCGTTAGCTCTGTGCCAGAGGGCAGGCTACTTTTAATTATGAACAAGGTATTTATTCTGTTTACTTACTTAACCTTAGTGCAGAATTTTTGTCACAAATTTCCTTGTAGAACTTTCCGTCTTGACGATAAAACGGAAAAAGAGGATATCGGTCTATATCAGTGCATTCTGTTACGTAGTTTTCGAAACAACCAGCCATCTTCACTAGGGCCCTGAAAGATTTAAACATTTATAAACAAAAACAGATATATAAATATTTCAAAATGTATTTTACGGATATATAGGTGATTATCGGAGAGCGCTAGGCCTGAACTCCCAATCTTATGGTTAGTAGCCGAGTATCACACCGATCAAACAAAAGGGACCCTTCAGCTGGAAGGATATAAATTGGCTTATATAGCAATCACCACATATATTTATAATTTAAGTCTCTTGAGAACGAGGTAAAGAAAACTAAACAAAGAGATTTTCTTTCCATTCTGAAATACAGTTCATGGGCAAAACTATGCGGATACCCAGTGGTATGGACTTAGAGCTTACTGAGGCACATATTAATATTATGTTGGTCCTTCTTTTGCATCGATAACAGCCTGTACACGTATGGGAAGACTTCCCACCATTTTTTTGATAAATTGCTATAGGAATTGACTTCCAGGCGTCCATCATATCTGAAGTGTATGCTTATAATGATTCGGCTGGTTACTTAATCTACATTCAAATTCGTCCAAAATGTATTCTATGGGATTTAGATCTGGACTCTGAGATTCTTTCGAATACCCTTTTCGTCAAACACGTCTGGGCAAGCTTTGATGGGTGAATGGAAAAATTATCCGACTGGAAGAAAAATTGTCCTTCCTCAAAAGATTGCCATAGATTTGGGAGTGCAGTATTGTCCAAATTTCCACTTACATTTCAGAGTTCACGTTCCCAAACACAAGAACTAGCGGACCCAGCCAAACCAAGAGAAACATCTACATAACATTATGTTTCTACCAACAGACCTAACAGTTGGCATAATGCAGTAAAAAAAGAAACATTTCTCGGGCATCCGCCAGACCCAGAAGCGTCCATTGACTGCTAGACTGTAAAGAGACATTCATCACTCCAAAGGACAGTTTTCCACAGTCCAATGACGGTTCGCTCTGCACCATTGCAATAGATGATTCAAATTCTATGGAGTGATGTTCGGTTTCTGCGCGACTTTCACGACCATGGAATCAAAAGTTTTTTTAAACTTTTTACGAACATTCTTGGTGTTAACACTGACACCTGATGAGCTTTGGATCTCCTGAAAAATTTCGACCAACGGGGACTTGCAAGTTGGTTTCACTACCCTTTTCAGAGTTCTGAGGCTGCGTTCGCCAAGTATTTTTAGGCCTACCGGCTCGTTTTTCAGCAGTGTCACTGCTTCTACCTTTCCACTTCACAATTGCATCATTCACGGGGGATTTAGGCTTCTATAGAATATCCGAAATCTCAAGAGCTAATTTCCCACATAGGTAGCATGAAATATACCATGATGTCATGAAATAATACCAAATCTGGCTCTTGCGCCAATAAACCCCACACAGCCAACCAACCAACCAAATATACTGCCGCGGTCAAACTCACCGAGCTATTCTAACATACTCATTGCCTCACAAATGCACAAATATAAACTTATATCTACTGCTGTATCAGGGGGCCTGTCCATGGCAAGTGTCATAAGTAACAACAACACAAACTTACAAACCACTACTAACGCTTTTATAGTTTTCTATTTCGCATCTAATTACATCACCTACCAGAACCCATTTCTTTAGGGTTGTTCGAGCACTTTTGGGTAGATAGTGTATATGTGCAGTGAAGGTGTTTTATGTTAATGAAATGTTTGACAGTTTGATAACTTGAGATGGAATATATTTTAGTTTGAGCATCTCTTATTGATTATATCATAAGCATCTATTTCTAATAATTTTTGCATTTGGCAATACGCAACAATAATAATCTAAAAACTTTATTATGGTATTAAAAGCGAAAGAAAAAAGCACTTTTTAAATATTACTTAATAAAAATTATTAAATTCAATAGCAATGGTAAAAGCTCACAAGTGAAAATTTGAATTATTAATATTAATTAATTATTGATAGAAATATTGTATGAAAATCAAATTAGTACCTAAAAAGCTCATTTCCTGAATTTTAAAATTTTTAAATATAATTTGCATTGAATAATATAATACAAAATTATTACCAAAAAAACTAAAATTGTGATAACTTTTTAAAAATTTTATTAACTCTTTGGCTGAGTAATTGATTAAAATCACCATTTAGATGCAATATTTGCAGACAACTTCAAATGCTTTTTAACCACTTCACATACAATGGCGTCTCTGAAGCGCATTTCGAATTATTGAATTATTAATTTTAAATCTGAAATTAAGTGAAATTAGTCAGTAATTTAAAATGCTAGAACCATTTAGAAACTTTTCATTATCTTGAAACTCGTTACATTATTATAGGAATTAAAATGACAAATTTTAATATAGGATGTATAATCTAATTAGGGAGTTAAATAAATTCGTATGTCATGTGGTTAAAGGAAGTACTGATATTATAAAGAACACAATTATACTATAATTAAACAAAAACTTTTAATCTTTACAGTAAACACTTTAAACTGCGAAAAACGCAGGACGTAACAGATAATGGACTGATTGCATGATTTAGTTTAGTTATATTAACGCTCCATTGTAAAGCAACACGAGGACTATTATGTGATGCACCTCGTAATTTTGAGCCACGTTCAGATGACGAGGATGGCATCTGAACTGGCAACCGGTTCTCTATACCACGTCACGATGGCGGGTGAACGTTTGCCAGTGAGGGAATTCACGAGTAACAGACGGTTCTTCGATGGAATCGGAACTCGAACTTTAAACCCTGCGGCTCACCAGCAGACACCTTACCACCAGACCAGCGGCTCACTAATTATCTTCTCATCAGCGGCTCACCAGCAGACACCTTACCACCAGACCAGCGGCTCACTAATTATCTTCTCATCAGCGGCTCACTGATTGCCAATCTGCGGAAAATATCGGATACGCAGATGAAACATTAAAAAACTAATTTTTAAAATTACTTTTCAGTGATCACCATAAACTAAAAAAATTACTACTTTGGAATAATAAGAATATATCTATCAATTTACATTTTGAATGTTGCATTTTGAGAAAACGGGTTATTCAATTTATAGAAAGTTTACCAGCCTAAAAATAGCGTACTTTAAAAACCAAATAATGATAAGAAAGCATGATAGTATATGTATCAATTTTGAGACGAAATATATAATGGAATTGTCATTCTGTCTATGCTTTTATATTCATACCGTTGTGTTAGTTCATAATAAAATGACTTAAGTCCTTAAAATTTGGCATTTTTTTTCACTGCAACTAAAGTTAATTGGCCTTTAAAAATGTGCCTAAAACACATGTTTGAGTTTCTGGTATTTGTTTATCAAAAGCATGCTGAAGACGAAACAAGAAAAAACCATATAAGTCAATTCCTACTTAATTCAACAAAGAGAAATTTTATGTCAATTACTTTTTATTGAAAAATTGAAAATTAATAGATATAAATTGTCAAATATTTATCAATTTTTTGCAAGAATTGAACTCGCATTCTCCACCTTCACATTAAAAATACTGAAAACCTCGCGCCTTCTCGATTGAGCTACTGCCTGCTGATTTTCATTACAAACTGTTAAAATTTTATTTCAAGTATTAAAAAATTAATTAAATTCGAGGTCACTGCCGAAGGGATGAGAAGATTCCCGATATAATTACTATATATAATTGATCAAAGAAGTATACTAGAGTTAAATTTTCAAAGCCAAATGAGGCAACGCAAAATGCATTAATTTTCTACGCCAGTTAGGATAACCAATATGATTTATAACTTTTTAATTTCCTTCTTTTCTGTATTATTTTAATTAGAAAGAATTCGAAAAATTAGTTAGTTAACAATGTTTAGTTTTAAATGTATCAAACTCTAAGAAATAAATAGAATCGTTTAAAATAATCGGCAGAAAAAATGTTAAGCCTAACCTTAATATCGTAGGGGGGAGTTGAAACAAACTGAATTCCTTAGTTATTTAGCGGTGGGGAAACGAAGATTTTTTAAAGAAAAAAAGAAAAGAAAAAAAGTAAGTTTTTGATTAATTAATAAAAAACTAATAATAAATTAATATTTGGAAAAAAACTGTATTAATATCAAAATACAAGTTGGTATCCACTGTAAGTTTAGGAAAACTGTAATTGAACTTGAGTGTATGAATAAAAAATATATCAATAGTGATAGAAAATTTGAACAAGATATATGCGAGAAAATTATGGAGACGAAGGATTATCTTCTGAATTATTTGTAATGAAACGACTTATTTTCGTTTAGATGCTGGATTCAAAACTTAGTACTTTGGGTTCCATGTTAATATATTTCGAGATATCTTTGTAACTATTTTTCTGTTGTTACTAGAATTTTTCATTAAATTATTTTTTAAGCAAATTTGAATTTTTAGGTACATCCCATAAACAGCTGAAGAAAGAAAAAATAAAACTTTTAAAATACATAAGATGATAGCACTTTGATTTCCTTTTGTTATAAAATATTTTATTAAATTTTTCTTCAAAATACAACTAACTCATCCTAGTACTGTTGTAAATCAACTTAAAAAATATTCAGCTTTTATAAATATACTTTGATAATATAAATCGATCTTAAGTTCACTAAATTTAAGAAACATATCTATTTTGATAAGCGTTCCTCAATTTAATTTAAGCGACAAAGGAATCATAAACTGACTTATCTATGGTTAACGTTTCTTGAATGTAACGGTAGAAACACGGAAGCCTTTATTTTACTTCCCGAAATCCATTAATATAGTTTAATTCTCTTCGTAAATCCATCCATCAACATTGTTCATCCACTTGATATTCAAGGACAAGTGATGTTATCTAATATAAGTAGTAACTCACTGACGCTGATAGGAATTGAAATGCGTTAGAGATAGTTTGTGTTTTATGGCATAAAAGATATTTTTTTGCTAAGATGCACCAAACTCACAGTATTAAAATATTTGTATCAATCTATACTATTATTATAAACTAGCCGCCTTCGGCGACCAGTTGGTTGGCCAGTATTAATGCTCGCTAAAATTTTCATATAATATTTTATGTAGCTGTGTCTCTGTGTTTTAAACTAAACAAATTTTGATAATCACATAATTCATTTATAGTATTATTTAGTATTATTTTCTTCAGATATTCGGTTCCTTGTACTACTCATCTTTCTCTTTCTATCCGAGAAATGATTGCCCCGGAATTGACATTTTACTTAAATGGTGGAGGGAAAGGTCTAAAATTCTACGTTTTTATAGAATAATGAGATTCAAATTTTCATAAATGTAAACACACTAAACAAATAAAGACACAATTGGTTTTCAAGAGATGCAAAACAGCTTGGGAAATACCTCGCACAGACGAAATAATAGTGACACACATACCTTCTTTTCTTTTCTATCCTTTTTTTCTTCACTACTTTTCTTTCTATAAACCCTTTTTTCGCTTTGTTATTACTTTTTTTCTTCCCTGCCCAGACTTTATTTTGAGCAGGCATAGATTAAATATCCATACCGACTAATAATAAAAGCAACTATTTTCTTTCTTTTTTAAACTTCCCGTTATCTATGAATGAAAACCAACTGACTTCGCGCATTTCTTTCTAAACAAATCATAGTTTATTACTTCCTGCTATCTAACCCAGTCGGTGTGGGGGAAGGAAATGAAGATTTTTGGCGGGAAGGTAAGAAAAGTGTCGTTTTAACTATTTTCCTCTCAGTCTTTTCATTTTTTCTCTCCATAAGAACCATCCTCGTGTCTTAACGAAAATATTAAAATAAAAATTAACCGAATCGGTAGGGCCATTCTCCAGTTTTGCGATTAGCAACGCATTTCGAGTTGCATTTTTTTAAACATAGATGTGAAAGTTTGGATGGAGGGAGGATGTCAGTCAATCACACCAGAACAGCTGAACGAATTTGGATGAAACTTAGCACAGATATAGATTATAGTCTAGAATAAAAAATAGGCTACTATTTATTCCGGTTATTTGAGTGGTTAATTTTTCATTAAACAAAAAATAGCTTACCTATTAAAGCTTCATTTTCTCACCAGCAAATAAATACCAAACTAAGACTTCAGTTTTTTTCCCACGCTTACGATGTAAGGCGTAACATGTTAAGACCGATTATTTTAAACGATTATTTTTTTTATTTTCATAGTGTTTGATATATTTTACATTAAAAATTGTTAAATAATCATTTTTTTAGATTCATTCTGAACCACTTTCGAATTAAAATATAACAGAATAAAGGAAATTAAAAAAAAAATCTAAACTATATTGCGTTGATCCCATTGGAGTTGAAAATTCTCGCATGTGTTGTGTGTTGTAAATGTTGACAATTGTATTTTCATTTTAATTAAAAGTTTAAAATATATGTTTATAATACTGTTGTATCTATCATAATCTCGGTCGATAAATGAAATAGATTTGACTTGTTTTTAAAGAAATACGGACTTAATTTGCTGATTTCTTTTATTCGAGGTATACACTGTAAATTATTTTAAATTAGTTGTGTGCGTTTACACCTTTAACTTTGCCTTTGTTGTCGCTGGCAAAAGTTAGTTTATAATAAAATCAAAGCATTTTATATCTAAGAAATTCAAGTGTCTTAAAATACGAAAATGTAACAGTCACGAAATAATGTCAGCAGTGATTTTAAAGTAAGGTATAGTATTAGAAACGTAGCTAATTTTTATATATAATTATAAAAAATAATATTTCATTTTAAAGAAAAAGGATGATCTTCCCAGTTTTGGAGCGCAATTCACTCAAATCAGGATGAGATTTCCCTTCCCCTCCCCCCAAAGTGTTAACACTATAGAGAAAACCGAATACATTCTAGGAGAATGTGTAAAACTCATACGACTGTTGTTACAAATTGGACCAAATGGTACTGGTTCTCCCATCAACAAGTGTCAGTGGGCGAATCAAATGTCACCAATCCTTAAACTAGTGAAAATGTTGCCCAATAATCTGTTTGGTAATTCCAGACGAAAGTCCAATGTGGGCTTAAATATGTTGTAAACCAAATAACAACTCCCAGATACGAGTTGTCACTTTCTTCTAGTGGTTATGTTAATCGGCTTCAAACCCCTAACGTTGCATGTTCAGTCTTAGGGCTATCCTATCATTCACTCACAATGGTGACCCATAACCTTGAATAAGAAACCTTTGTACAATTGTAGTGGCACCCTCTACCGGCAGCAAAAGTCGTCAGACGCGTTAGAAACAACAGCCAACAACATCACCGTAATCTGCATCAACAACTTGCACACGTCCTACTATGCATCGTTCGTCTTCCTACCGATTCACTGCTGGAAGATAATGTGGTGATATCTCATAAGCCAGATAACAGCTTCTGGATACAGGTAATTACTTTTGTCTAGGGCTATGTTACACGGTTACAAACCATAACGTTGTGATTTCGGTCCTTAACAACTATTCACCCAAAATTACATTTTTTTTAAAAAATGAATTTGTTTTTTAGTTCAGTTTGCCATTGGGTATGATGCAAAATGTGACTTATTTATTTCTTGAAATCCAAAAGGGGGATATTTGTTGTCGAGAAAATAGTAGTAAATTTCGCTGCCAAATCAGCCTTTTACCACATGTTTAGGGACTTAAAATAATTTGAAAGCATTTCCTACTAAGTCTGTCATATGAATCTAAAATGTGGAAAGAAAGAATGGCTGCAGGTATATAAAATGATAGGGATTCCAGAATGCTCCATAAATAGGTGTATAACAGGTAGTTATCTGACGAAGAATCTAAAAATAAATGATAAATTTTAAGGTGTTGCAGAATTGTGCCAGAAACCCCTAGGACCTGTAGAAATTGATTTGAAATTATGGTATTTTTTACTTTGATCAGCCACAATTTGTTGATAAATGATATCTGCGGTGCTATGTTGATCAAAAATGTTTAAAATGATTCAAATATTGGATACTACGAGACTTCCAGGATGGTAATAAAAGGGTTTGCTGAGATATCTTCTCTAGATACATTTCTAAAATTTGATGAGTCATACTATCAAAGAACGAGGGTATTCGTGCCTCCTGAAGGGGTTGTAATAAAAAGCTTAAAATCAAAAAAAGGCTATGGCTATGATTTAATATGAATAAGGTGAAAGATTCAGCAAAGTTTTGGTGTCAGAATTTTATTACATACTATTTGCTCCTTTTCAGTTAATAATCACACTTGACGTGAACAATTCATCACATGAAATTTGATAATCCCTCTATAAATTTATTTTATAATGGCAAACCAATATCATGTATGTCATTGATGGCACGCCACATAATATTTAGGTCTTGCCAAAGATCAAAACGTTTTGCATGTGATTTCATATGATAAAATGCCCATGTCCCGAGTCGATTGATTGGAAATTGAACAATTTGAAATGCAACTGATTGATTTCCAATCTGGTTCAATATGGATAGTGAAACAAGGAAAAAGTAGTGATTGATTAAAACAGAAAGATTATCAAGTAATATGAGTAAAAATGGCAGTAACGAAATTTTGGAAATTTTAAATTCGATTTCAGAAAACCGTAACTGTTTAAAGAAGCTGGCAAGTACTATTTTAACCATATTTTCATCTAAACATGCCCGAAGACATTATTTCACAGATGAAAAACATTAAATATTCGCTTAGAAACCATTTAGTGGATGACTCCAATTCAGCATACATTCTGCTTAAAGTAGCGTCTTACAATCCTATATGTGTCATTGAATCTGTAATAACAGAAGTTACACTAACGCCACTTTAATTTGAATAGCATATATAACTGAAACCTTTACTGCCATACAGTGCAAAATGTATTTTTGTCGTAGAAATAGAAGAGTTTTGAGTTGTTAATAGTTAGTGTTATTATCTTTCCAATAATCACAAGTCAAACTTATTTGATGGTACTTCTATATCTCATTAAGCATTTCTTAAGAAAGAATGGCACTTTTATCTACAAAGGTTCGCTATCCCTGCTCTATACCATCTAAATTTCCACCTGCGATCTGTGTTTTAATACGCTACGTAATTTATAAAACGTCCCGTTATTTAATTACGTATTTAAGAGCTAGATCTATTTAAATGCCATTGCATCACTTAACCTTGTGACAACCGGGATCCTAAAATAACCCATTTATGATTAACATTTCCTTTTTGTAAGGTAAAAACACGGAAGCATTTTTTACTTCCTAAACCTGAAAGTCCTTGATCCAGTTTTATTTATTTATCACACTCATTCCCCCAACATTCTTCCTCATCCTATTAATATCCAAGGTCAGAGTAAAAGATAAATAATATATCACAATATTTGAACGCAATATTTTAATTTTCCAACATATATGTATTAAAGTGTTGACAACCCTATTGAAAACCCTTTGACAGCTGATAGTTTATAGTTAACAAAAGGGAGAATTATATGTTAAAATGCCACTAGAGAGGTTCCTCATAATTCAGGATAAAATGTTTCTAACGAGTTGGTTTGATCTCTCCGCTTTAGAGAGTATACTAATAGGTAAGGGTAGGCTCCTCAGTTCAAATGCAGGACATTTGAGCTGAACTTCTACTAAGGGAAGGGTTGTACCGAGGGCGGTGATGGCTATTCGGATTCAACCATTGTTCTCATCATTGTGGCATTCCGGTCATTCAGCCTTAAAATTTAAATCCATGTGCCTTCGTGGCAGATAGAAGATTCGGGTATGACTTAGAATAAAAGAACACCTTTCATTGATGAACAATAATTGAAAACTGAGAGATTTAAATGCATCCACAATTCGAAGTTTCATCTTCTAGATCCAATGACTTAGATGCATTGAATTTTTTATGGGGTAATTTAAAGTCAGGTTTAGGCCAATAAACTCATAAGCAGCATGGAAGGAGGAAATTCAACAAAATTTATTCAAAACGATCATGAAAAAATTCGACAAAAAGAATGAGTATGTGTCAGCAAAGGCGTGGAGACCAATTATGCTTTATTCCATACATAACCCTATCTCTTTACATTACGATTCAATAAAATTATAAATTGTGTTTTTTTTATTTAATTGAATATGCGCCAATATGTTGTTCTATCATGTAAATGTTCATTTTTACTAACCCTAAACTATCGAATGACAGTCGTTTTCTTTTTAAATTTTAAATTGGGTTTTTTAGGTGTTTATGTTTTTAGGGTTAATAGATTTATTTCAGGTTTTTAACGTAGGTGCAATTGGTAACCCTTACCAATAACTTCCACCAATTTTTAAGGCTTAAAGGCTTACTAACTTAAGTTAAATTTTAAGTTTATCCAGTTTCTGCCTCGGCAGGGAAACTATTAAGAATATTTAAAATGCTTCAAGTTGTCGCAAACTGATAGGTGTTCGTTCTACAATGGATCCATGATGCCAAACATTTGGTATTTAAATTACCAAATTTATTCCCGTAAGACGTTAACTCGGGACCATCCTTCTAAAGAACAATATAGCTTGGCCTCCTCATTTATCGGCTTTTGTGCAGAATAAATCCTCTTTTATTCCTTTTTGTGCTTATATGAATAGTATTTTCTCCCGTGTTATTTAAACTTTATTACAGTGTGTTTGCCAACATATATTTGCATATTTTCTTTTGTATTTGTATCTTGAATATTTTATTTTTATTTGATCATGTTTCTTCAATTGTTTTATATCATCTTTTGTATGTTTCCTTTTGAGCATTTTTTTAAATTTTTGTTTGCATTTATTCATTATTTTCTCTCCCTAATTTTTCTTTGCATTTGTTCTTGTGTCCTTATATTTGAAATTTATTCTACTATCAGTTGTGAAATGACTTACGTCTGTAAACCTTGTGGTTTGCTTGTTGGCACATAAGCAGTTTATACATC
>JAOUZG010003870.1:3828-15346 GCA_026289955.1 Argiope argentata
TATATATATATATATATATATATATATATATATATATATGAATCCTCATAACAAGATCTTCTTTATATATGAATCCTAATAACAAGGTTTTTTATATATATGAATCCTAATAACAAGATTTTATTTATATATGAATCCTAATAACAAGATTTGATTTATACATAAATTCTTAGTGTCTGATAAAGGAATTCATTTATATATAATTCCTTTAGGCAGACACTGTCTAATATATCTAATATTCTTCGTTAAAATATTAGTGCACTTTTGCCGCTTTCTAAATGCATATTCTAAATTAATAAGCAACAGTTGTGCATGTTGTGTGCCACTTATCTGGAATAATTTCTAGCTAATGAACTTATATACTATTTATCACACCAATATCTGCGCATATGTACTAATTGGATTTTGAATAAACTGGAAAAAAAGCTTTCGCAGTCAGTCAGTAGTGTTAATTAACTGCCGTTAGCAAAATGCTTTCTCTGTTACTCTTATCAATGTAATTTGCAACCCTAGGAGATTTCATTATTGTGTCTTCATTGCATGATTAAATAAAATTGTACTCTAGATTTAGAATTGTGACTGTATATTTACCCTTTAACATGCTACGAAAATCAATTTCAAGTAATAATTTTTCTAATCATTTAAAATATTGAATTTATAAACCAGGGTGGAAGGGAATCAAAGCCACAAAGTAATGAGCTATTAAAGTAATCAAAATATGTAATCTGATTTCGAATTTTAATTATAGCAAATAAAAACGAGCTATTGTCAAAAAATAATGAAAGTGTGATAGAAAGTTAGAAAATTAAATTTGTTAAGCATATTTTATACCCGATGCAAAATGAATTTAACCTGAATTTTTTAATATTATAGATTCTTACAATGTGAACGACTTTTCACTTCTTTTCACAAGTACGTATTATTAAAACGATTCATATTGTTTAAATGGTCGATATAGCCTCGTTGGTAGAGCGTTGGACTCGAACTCCTTAGGTTACGGGTTCAAAACTCACCGGCCTAAAGGCTTCTTGAGTGTGTGGCGGCTGGCGCTCGTTAAATCTATCGTGGTCGCAATGTCCTACTTGCAAAGAGTAGTACCACTGGGGGTACTGGGTCAGAAGTGATAATTCTTTGTTCCAGGTCTAAATCACGATCTGAGATGAATGAATGAGTTTGCATGAATGAAGTCTGCCCACTAAAAAGGGTTGTGACGTGTGTGTAGCTAATTCGTAATCTTGGCTCTAGATGGCGTTACTTGTAAAACAAGAGACGCATATCAATGGCTTAAAATATGATGATGTATCAGCGGGGCTTGTCCATAGAAAGTGCCATAAGTAAAAACAACATATTATTTAAAATCAAATCATGTCCATTTTACAATTGAATGCTTTGTTAAAGTGGAAAAAAAAAATTGTTTGTAAATTGTTAGGATTGGAAGTAAATATTTTTCAAATTTTTGACTATAAATTGAAATATATTAAAAATATTTTAAAATATTACATGCTCTAGAATATTCGGCTTCGGAATATAAAGAAGTGTTTTCACTGACTCTCTGATCCTTCCAAAGGCACATGGATAATAAATAGTGAATCACAGGACCGTCTCAATAACAACATAAGTGGTAACTGGGATTGAATCTTAAAGGCTATCACCGGTCACGGTACAAGCTTTCCCTAAGGAAGTACGTCCTGTCATCAATGAAGGGAAGCCAGTTCCGAAGCTTTTCGAGTTCTATCTAGGGAGGCGAGATTCAACCACCTTACTGGGGGCATCTCATTCTCATTTTGAGGTGCCTCTCCAGGGGGGGAGGAGGATATAAAGAATACAAAATACTTCAGTGTAGGTTTGTTTATTTTGTGAGGTAGTAAACCTCTGTCTCTATTTTATCATGTTAATATATTTTACTTATCTACAATTTATTTTTACACGAAGAAATTGAACTAACCCCTTTACCGCATATGAACCGATATATGATAACAAAGTTTGGAATCAATTTTATTTCCAAATTAAGAATCATAAAATAATTCAAACTATTTTAATCCCTAAAATATATTTTTAGCAATGATAAAACGCAAAAAAATTGTTTACAAATTTATGACTTTCGGAATAACTTCACTTTTGTGGAAGTGACTGAAAAAGCAGAATTGAAGTACAAGTGATTCATTTTGAAAAACGATTAAGGAGTAAACCGTAAATAATTTTTTACAGAAAATATGTTTATGGAGTTAATATATTTATCTTTCACGACGGATAATAATTTTTCCGCTTTTCAGCTGCAATATTTTTTGTCTCAGAGTATACGAGGCCATATATGGTGCCTTAAATGAAAACCAAAATATAAAACTTTTTTCGTTATTTTTCTTTTAATATGTCTTAGTGATAATTAAAAAAAATTTAAATGAAATCTGCTATGAACATTTCAATGTATCATGTCAAAACATCATTTCTTGAACGGCCAAACACCACGCGCTCGTGCAAGTTAAATTATATTTTTGTTAATTTAATCGTTTCATCGAATGAGTCACTTTAGTATTGCAAACTATCATAAAAGATACTTTGTCTCGCATTGATTGTTTAAAAAAATATCCCATTTCCTATTTATTTCATTTCATATAATCACCTGCTCAAAAATAAATTTTTCTAGGTTTTATTTGCTGTAGTCATTAACTTCTTTTAAATCAGAGCTTTTGTAAATGCAATGTCAACGCGTTACTAAAAGCTGATTTCTTGAAATTCTCGTGCAGATATTAAAATTTTTAATTTTCGCCAAAGGATTTTTTTTAAATTTTTCTTCTACGGATTTTTGTTAAAGTCAAAAACAACATCATGTTCTGACCTAATAATAAAGCTATTTACACCCAGAGGTATTTTTTCAACGCTTTATTAAATCATGCAGTAAAGGTTTAAACAACAAAAACAGCAATTTATGTTCAAAACTTCCTTTGTTTTGCATTTAATTCTCTGAGTATAAACCCTACACATTTATGTATATCGTTCCTTTTCTTTGAAATCCTATCTTTCATTTAGGATATAATCTATAAGAACTTTTTGCAGTTTTATTCTTTGCTCACAATTTTTGTTTATTTTTGCTGAATATATAATACTCAATTATTGCTTTGAATTCTTTACATTCATGTTTTTTTTCTCAATTAGAAACTCACATCCATATTGTTATTGGCAATTTTTATTTCTTCGTAGCCATATTTATTTGTTATGGCAACATTTGAAATAATCGAAATTATGTTTAGTTCGTACTAATCTTACTACTGCTACTAATCTTGAAGTTTTTTGTTAAATCTGAAACAACACACTTATTGCGTCAATAACTTTATTTTTATATATCCAATGTTATTTGTTTTTTTCTTCTTAATAGCCATTTTTATTTGCTCTAATAAATCCTGAAATATAATTCATATTGTTTTTCGTTTGGTACTCTTTGACCAATATTCTTTTTTGTTCTTTAAATATTAAACGAACAGATATTGCTCTGAATTTTGCCTTCATTTTCTTTTATCTCTCCAGATAGCATTTAGCATAGAAAGGTTTATTATTTGTTTCATTACTTTTGTATAAGTTTTTCTTTCTCGAAATTAGAATATTAAATATGATGTTCATTACTTTAGTATGATTAATAAAAGTGTTTAATATTAAGTACCTACCAAATCACTTTGTAATATGTTTTTGCTCTTTTTTGGTGGCATATATATTTTTTTCATACATTTTAAGGTGATTTTAAAACAAGTTATAGATAATTTGGATGGATTTTATACTATGGTTTTGATGAATGGAAATTTTCAATACATTTAATCCGTGTTGTGTTTTTACCTGTATATTATTCTTTGGAAGTCTAAAATTTAAAAAAAAAATTATAATAATGATGTGAAGTTTATTGCCAATTACTAAAATATATGTTTTATAACACCTGGTGTAGAATTACCTTTAGGTCAATCAGAATTTTTTAAAAACTTTCAAGGTCAAAATTAATGTATTTTATTAGAATTTTTGCATGTTTCAAAATAAAAAAAATGTGTATGAAATCTTCAATTTCATTAGCACATGAAAGCCTATAACAACACTAATAATGTTTATGATAACATACATTTTTTTAAATTTTGGAATAAGCAAAAATATCCGAAAAAATACTTTAATTTTGACTTTAAACATTAAAAAAAAATATGCAAATGGAAGTATTTAGCAAAAAGGCTGGGATTGCATGTTTGATAGGGCGTTGGTTTCGCATCCCTTGGGCTGCGAGTTCGAACTCTTCAGCCGAAGATACTCCGTGTGTGTAATGGCTGAAGCACGATAAATATGTCGTGGTCACCATGTCATCCTTGTAATATCACTGGGAGTACCGGTTTAAAGATGATCATTATCTGTTCCCGATATAAATTACGATCTGTGAATGAATGAATGAAATAGCATGGATGAAGTCTATTCCGTAAAAAGAGTTGTGACGTGTGTGTCACTAAGTCGTACTCTTGGCACTAGTTGGCGCTACTGAAAATCAAGAGACGTTTAATCGGTTTAAATTGTTGACAGGCCTGTCAGAGGGCTTGAAGGGTGTCGTAAGTAACAACAACAGTTTATATAAAGTTTTATATAAAATATTAGTAGCTAGAAAAAATTTGTAGAAACGTTGCGATTAAAAAAAAGATAATATTTTTAAATTAATTTTACAAATTTTTTGATAGAAATAATTTAATATTGAGGGGGGAAAGTGAAACATTTGTAGATTATTATTCCGAATAAAATATAATTTCAGACGTTCAAATTAAAAAAATATATATATATTTAGATAGTTTCTTGGCGTCTTAAAACAATATGCTAGACGTATTTGTAATTATATATTTCATTTGAACATTAAATATTTATGTAACCAATTAATTATTAAATATTAAATTATAAGTTAAGGGTACAATGGACGTTGAAACCAAAATTTCTCAATTTTTGAGGTATTGTTTTGAAATTTTCATGGTAAATGCATTTTATCAATCTAATGCTTCAATAAAAATTTCAGCAAAATTTATTGATAACTTTTTAATTTTGTTAGAAAAATATTTTTAAAAGATGAAAATATTGTAGAATTTCAAATTATTCCATGCGCATAAAAATAGAACATAAATGAACTATTTCAGTGTTTTCTGATACATTTTTTAATTCTACAAAATATTTTGCATGCTTAAATTAATTCAAAATAGGATTTTTCTTTTAAAACTTGGCATTATTGACTTTGTTTCAAAAATTTTAAAAAATCAATGCAATAATATTACTTGAGATCTTCAATAAAAAAATATAAACCACATAATTTATCTTAAAATGCAAAATTATACTATCATATGTTCATACAGCATAAGATAAAAGTTTCAGAGTTGTAACTAAAAATATAATGCGCATGGAGTATTTGAAATTTTGGACAGCATCATAAAATTTCATTTTGAGAAAAAGCTAAAAATACATTTCAATGGCTTCTACAGACCAGAAACATAATTGAAACAACTTAAATATGTTAAATATTTATATTTATAAAAAAAATTGTTTATTTTTTGCAATATATACATCCATAGATTTATAATATATTTGTAAGAATCCACAAAACATATTAAGTAAATACTTCTGGTGTAGCAAAACCAACTTCTTTTTTTCAATTAAAAAAGTTCAAATAAAAATTAGACTTGTTTAATAACATTTAATAAGCCACAAAGATTAATTTATATTCATATAACATTTTTAAACTATATATGCAGCCATAAACATACAAATTTTGAAGCAAATCAAAATACACCTGCTGCATAAATTATATCCTCATGTTTTTCTTCTAATTTGACATGTGCTGATTTTTTGAATTTTTTTTTCATTTTATTGTTATTATATGATGGCAATATGATTCATGATTATAAGATACAATTTATTTTATATGATTAACTATTTTTTTTCTTAGTTATAATAAATCAGCAATCAAATTTTGATACATTTTCTTTGTTGGGAAAAGAAGGGCTTTAGAACTTTGTTGTTCCCTTCAAAGATTTTTTTCTGTAAGTTCCTCCCTAAATACAGAACCAAATTCTTTACCATATTTAGCACAGGATAGACACAATTTTGAAAAATAAACAAAAAAACTTGCTTAAATTATTTGAAGAAATTTTTCCTGAAATTCATGACAAATAATATTCTTCAAAAAAGAATACTAAAGTGTTTGCACAGAACAATGTAACTATTATACACAATTTTAAGATGATGAATTCAATATTTCAGGTTTATTGCATTTGGTAGAAACTTCCAAAATGTCATTAGAATTGCTTGGTTATGAATCAAATGATTTCTTTGTCCATCATATCTTAGCATTTTCAAACTTTGTCTGCTTTCATTTGGACGACTTATTATGCTTTTGGAAGTGAAAACTGATTAAATTCTTTTTAAAACAAAATTTAGAAAAACAAAACAAAAAAAAGATAATTAAAAATAGAGTAAATTTTAATTTCAACCATGAATAGAACTGCTTTTGTATCTAATTTCAAAGAAACTAAAACGAGCAATTCGAATATGAAATATACGAAGAACGAATAAACAAACCAAAACAAACAATAAAAGAAAGAAAAAGTAGAAGTTTTTAACATCTGCCAAAGCAAAAACAACAACATAAAGTCAGAATTAAAAATCAAATACACTAGAGTGCTTGGAGGAAAACAAAACCTTTTTTACAGCAGCTGTTCAAATGAAAACAAGTGGGTGTGGCATCCTAATAACAATAACAAAACGCTGATATTGAGCAAACTTATTAAGATATCAAAATAATTTTTTTTCCAAACGATAGTTTACAGTTTAAATATACATATAAGATCAAAATAAAAATATAGCAAATTTCATCGATTTTTTACATTTTCATCGTCCATTGTACCCTTAAATTTATTAGAAATTATAGTTAATTGTTAACAATTATAGTTATTTTGAATAATTTATACAGTAAGAAATGAACAGATGTATTTAAGGCGATTAAATCATATTCAACTTGCAAATAGCAAATTATAAATGAAGAAGAAACACACGAGATGTAATATTCTGCATTCAAAGTTTACCACAATTTTACAGATATGCATTGATTTAAAAGTTGTAAAAAACTATTGTTTTTACTAAATTCATTAATTGATTTTAATGAATAATTTTTCTAACAACAGTGACATTCGTTATTGCTTATTAAATTCTGGCGACATCTAAATAAGACATTTTTAATGAACAAATAAATTATTAGATTACGTTGTCAATTGAATAATGTAAAGGAAATTTTTTAAAAATAATCATTAGTTGTTGAAAATGTGAATAAATAGACTATTATTGAATTCAATTTAAATATGTTTTATTGTTTTTGATTTTAAATGCTCTATTAATTTGCGTAATGTAAAAAAATGGCTGCATTACTTGTAACAAATTTCTTCATATAATACTGCATTAGATTCACTTATAAAAGATTGAATTTCATTAGCTATTCAAATGTATATAATCTAACGAATGTAAAGCAAATAGAAAAGTGAAATGAAATTTAAACTTGTATTTAAAGCACTAGATTGACTTTGAATGTTATCCTTTAACAAAGCTTCAGTGAATTTGAAATAGAATTACTAATTACGATGCTTTAAATACAATTTTCTCTAAGAATTCACCTAAATGGCTGAAAGAATTTGTTACAAACTCTCTAATATAATATTGTATTAGATTCACTAATAAATGGTAGAATTTCTTTGATTTTTCAGCTGTCTGTTTTATAACAAATGTAGAACGAAAAGAAAGTTGAAAATGATTTAAATTTCAACTTAAAGCATATGCTTCAATTCAAAGCATTGAATCTAATCTTTTAAGTAAGATTCAGTGAATTTGAAATAGAATTACTGATTACGATGCGTTAAATACAATTTTCGCGAAGAATTCACTTGAATTGCTGAAAAAATTTATAGCAATTGTCCTAATACTGCTTTACATTCAATGATAAGCGATGGAATTTCTTGGCTATTCAAATGTCTGTAATCACGCTAATATAGAACTAATAGAAAGCTGAAACGAAATTAAAATTTCAATTTCAATTAAAACACCGACTTTGAGTCTTATCCTTTAACAAAGATTCAGAGAATTTTATATAGAATTACTAATTATGCATTAAATATATTTTTCGCTGGAATTCACTTGAATTGCAGAAATAATTTTTAGTAAATTTCCTAATTTAATACTGCATTTGATTCACTTATATAATACGGAATTTCTTTGGCTATTCAAATTACTATAATTCAATAAATGCAAAACGAATAGAAAGCTGAAATGACATTTGAACTTCAATTTAAAGCAAAAGACTGACTTTGAATTGTATTCTTTAATTAAGTTTCAGGCAATTTGAAATAGAATGATTAATCACGATGTATTAAATACAATTTTCTCGAAGAATTCACCTGAATGCTGAAATAATTTAAATTTCCTAATGTAATACTCCATTATATTAATTTATAAACTACAGAATTTCTTTGGCTATTCAAACGTCTATAATCTAACAAATGTAGGATGAATAGAAAGATGAAATGAAATTTAAACTTCAATTTAAAGCATAAGATTGACTTTGAACATTATCCTTTAACAAAGATTCAGTGAATTTGAAATATAATTACTAATTACGATGCGTTGAATACAATTTCCTCTAAGAATTCACCCGAATGACTGAAATAATTTGTAGCAAATTTGCAAATATAATACTGTATTAGACTCTTTTATAAACGATAGAAATTATTTGGCTAAACAAATGTCTAAAATCTAACGAATGTAAACGAATAGAAAGCTGAAATGACATTTAAACTTCAATTTAAAGCAATAGACCGACTTTGAATCTTATCCTTTAAGTAAGATTCAGTGAATTCGAAATAGAATGACTAATACAATTATCTCTAATAAATCACCTGAATGGCTGAAATAATTTGCGGCAAATTTTCTAATACTGCACTAGATTCACTTACAAACGATAGAATTTCTTTGGTAATCCAAACGTCTGTAATCTAACAAATATAGAATGAATAAAAAGCTGAAAGGAAATTTAAACTTCATTTTAAAGCATAAGACCAGTGAAATCGATATGACATGACTAATTACGATGTATGAAATACAATTTTCTCTAAGAATTCACCCGAATTTCCAGTGAATTCTCACAATTTAATCAATTTAATACATCTATATAATCTCCGACACAGCTTTAATCAGGCCGCCTTTGCTGACAGATGCCGTTTTAATGACGGGGCCATTTACATAATGAGAACATTCAGTCGAAAGCAAATAAACCATGGTGGATCTAGACAGGCATAAACTAATATGCGTTGCGCACTACGCCGTGTTTACATAATTTTCTCGATGTATGCATTATTCAGCGTTCGGAAGTATGTCAGGGTGCCCGGGAAATTGGTGCATTAAGTAAATACTCAGCTAAATTGCTGTATAAAACATGGAATGAACCTCGAAGATTTGCATGATGCCCTGTAAAATGTTTTGAAACAGTGGAAAGTACAGGGTGTCCAAAAAGTTCCCGTAATGATGATTTGTGAATTTATTTTACGAAAACAACTGGTCTAAAAAGAATTATTTTTATGCCAATGATAAAAAGCACTTTTAACATAACTAAAGAAGAAAATACTGAACTTACATTTATAATAAATGTTCAAAATGTCCACCCCTTTTTTGGAGATAAAGCTGAACTCGTTTGCGCATGTTTTTCGAAACGCGTTTTAACATGCTAGGAGTGATTCCTTGTATCCATTGGGTAATTGCGATTATCAAATCATCTATTATTTGAGGATCACCTTCATAAATTTTGTCCTTTAAATATCCCCACAGAAAAAAGTCCGGGATGGTCAGATCAGGGGATCGAGGTGGCCAAATATTTTTTGAGATAAGTCGATCGCCGAAAAAAGCTTTAAGAACGTCCATGGTTTCATTACTCGTATGGCAAAATTTAATATACTTGGAAAAAACTCATGGAAACTGATTTAAATTTGGAGTACGGGAACTTTTTGGACACCCGGTATTTAGCTGTTGATTGGAAAACCAAGTATGAAGATATTTCTAACAATAACAGAAGCGAATAAATCTAATAATTATATGTTTTCATACATACACAGTGTAAAGAAGTTGAATATAATTTTAAAATATATTGCAAATTGTGTAATAAGAAAAAGAGACATTATCCAGCCCAAGGTGTAAGATTAACCCCTTAACTGGTTTGCCCGTATGCCGTACTTGCATCGATTTATCATATTTTGATAGGTGTAAACAAAAAGTAAACCGTTCGTAACGATTAAAATTCAATAGTAAAATGACTTCGAATAATAAATGATTGAATAAAATAGTAAATGATTGAAATTCTCTTCAATAGTAAATGATTGAATTGAAATTCACTAGTAAAATGACTTCTAATACGTATATGAAGTAAATTATTCGATGGATTTAAATTTGAATAAAAATAAGAAAATACTGCCAAAATAGAAGGTGGTATCTTATTAGTTAGCAAAGAAAATAAACCTGTTAAGGAGTTAAGTTTATATTATATGATGATGATGATTATATTATATTATATGATTATATTATACATAACGATGTTTATCGTGAGAATATGGTGTCATAAATAACTCAAATTAGTAAGAACACCGCATTAATAAAAGTAAAAAGGAATAAAATAAGTATGAATCCGATCTGAAGACTCTCAAGGGTTGCCCTTAGACAGGGATTCAAACAAAGGATTTTTTTTTCTGTGAGAGGTCTGACTACTTGTCCAACAATATTGACCCCTCGTAACTAGAAAAATCCTCTGAAATTGAGGCTTAAAAGAGACATAATTTTTTATATAAATCAAACATGAATTGCAATAAAATATAGACAGTGATGTAGTTGAATTACAATAACTTAAATAAACTATAAAAGAAAACGTTGTAATTTATTGTAAATTAAATTTGATTTTGTAAAAAATGACGTATTTATTAGTCCTCAATGGGGAGGGGGCTCTCGTAATTGAAAATGAGATGGTTACCTTTGATCTCACCATCCTGGAAGGTACGTTAATACGTGAGGATAGGTTTCTCCCACCTTTCCCGGGACGTACTTCTTACGGGAAGGGTTGTACCTTGGTCGATGAGGACCAATATGACTGAATCATGGTTCCCACCAGTGTTGCTGTGGCGGCGTTTCGGTTGTTCAGATTTATGGTTTAAATCTGCAAACCTTCAGGGCGGGGCGGAGATTTTGGTACGACTTATTGGTAAAATCCAATAAGTTATATCAGCATTTTATCTTCAGTATTGAAACAATTTTCTTAATATTTTAACAAACATTTTAACATTTTAACTTCAAAATTGAAATTTTAGTCTCCTGATGATCTTTTGATAATATTTAGAAATTTATATTAAAATACTCTAAGCGAATGATCTATGTAGTTCTAGGCTAAGCGGTCACAAACACACACACACACACACACACACACACACACACACACACACACACA
>JAOUZG010003870.1:22120-38457 GCA_026289955.1 Argiope argentata
ACATATATTTTAAAAATATATAGGCATTTATATAACTGTTGCCATTTTTACAAGCCATTTTTTATTGATATTTATCTTTTTCATTTGGATATTTCAGATCATTTATCCAGCTGCACTTCTTATAATAAAAATAGTGAATACAAAAAAAATGTATCATTAAGATCTGTTTTATACACATATTTTAAAAATATATAAGCATTTATATAACTGTTTCCATTTCTAAAAGCCATTTTTTATTGATATAAATCTTTTTCATTTGGATATTTCAGATCATTTATCCAGCTGCACTTCTTATGATAAAAATATTCTATACAAAGATTATTTAGAAAATTATTCACAGAATTAAAATATTTTTGTAGAAATATATTAAGTGATGAATGAATATGACTGTGTAAAATTCTAATTATTTTCAATTAATTAATAGAAATCTTATGAATAAAAATTTGATTTTAAAGCATCTATAAATAAGAAGATTTTATTCTATTTCTATTTTTTTTTCGTTATCAAACGATTTTTTTAAATGTTGTTGTTGATGATGATGAATGAGTTTAATTTAACTTACTATTTTAAAATGTTATTTGTTCAAATCCTAATTCTTAATGTTTTTTGTGAATTTATTAACAAGATCAAGGAAAAGATAGATATAAAATATAGCAAAAATAGTTTCCCATCTGCGGGAAAAATAGTTTTTTTTTCATGTCTTTTTTTTTTGCTTTATCCATGTAATCTTATTTCCGTTTTTCTTTAAATTTTTATTTAATGTGGTTATGGTATGTCAAAAGTATGTTGAATTCATATTTTTTTATCGTTTTTTTCATGGAAAAACTATTTTATGTTATGTACGGGACCAAATATTTATTTAAATTTTCATTGTGCATAAAACCTGAATAAAAGTTCACTTCACAGGATAAATAAATAATCAATTTACCGAGACAATAAAAATGATTTTTTCATTCTAAATTAAAATTAAAATAAGAATAGAAAATTACCTCAAAATAACATCACAGTAATTACGGTAAATATTTGAAATGCATTTTATTATTCATTTTTACATTATTTCTTATATCTACTGACTACTATTATACATTTTTCGAATCTCTTATTTATCCTTTAAAAGTGTAAACAAACTATCAACTCAGTAAAATTCTTAAATTTATTCTGATAAGAAAAAAATGAAATATATTTTTATTTTACAATTTTCTTATCTAGCTGAATATTATTACTATATTGTGAAATTCGAAAAAAATCTTTCGTTAACATTAATTAAAATTTTTCTTATCAAATAGTTCGCATATCTTTATTTCTTTTTCGTGTAACCGTAATTTTTTCTTAATAAATCAGTTAAAAAAATCTATATAATGTTTATTCTAACTGAAAATTTAAAAAAAATCGAATAGAAATAAAATATTTTTTTTTATATAGCACGATATTGCCTTATTGTAGATTCATTTAAAAAACGCTTATTTCGAAAAAAGTTTTGCCTACTTTTGGTTGAAATAATTTTGTTTAGTTATAAAAATAATTAAATTTACTTTTCAACACAATTGTATTTGGGATTCTTCATATTTTTTATTTGGGAAATTTTAAGAACTGTTGTACTTTTTTTTATTTGTCAGAACAAGTGGTCAATCCGTTTGTATTATACTTATTTTTCAATTTTTTTTTTCAAATCAGTCGTTTCATAAATATTTAAATTTCTATTGTATTTATGTTTCTATTAAATACTATTGCTTTGTTACAAAGTAAATACTTCGTTTATATATTTTCTTTTATGATGATAAATTTTTATTTTGTAGCATTTAAATCGATATGAAATTAATGAAATGTTACAATAAATCCTACCCAAGCAAATGATTCTTTCTCGAATCGATAATACTATTAATTTAATATCGGTATCGTTTTGTTTTTTATATTCGTTCCATTTTTTTAGTGCATCGACAATGAAAGATTTATCCTGTTACACAAGTGATCAATTATATTTAATTGAGTTGATGATACAAAAAAATGCTATATACGGCGTTACAAATAATGTGTTATTTGACGGGGAAAATTAAGGTGAAATATCTCCTCTTTGACAAACGATCCAAATGGTAATTTGGAATTACACGAAAAGAATTTTTTTTCTAAAAGACTGTTATGAGAACCAAAATTTACTACAACGGGGCGTCTTTTTGATAAATATTTTTTATTGGTATAAAATATTTTTTAGGAGTTTTTTTTTATGTTACCTACCTTCGATGATCAGAATTTTGTCAATCGAACATGAGTTATTTAGTGTTTTCATTTTATTTAAGTTATAAATTTTTGCTAAAATATTTTTATGTATTTATATTTCTTACGTATGCATTTTATATAGCTTACTATGCATTTTATACATCTTACTTATGCATTTTATATAATCTACTTATGCATTTTTTATATCTTACTTATGCAGAGAGTTTTGATTGCTAGATATAATTACAAAAGGTAAACATTAATCCAGTTGTTAAAGCAGACATTTAAATGATAAATTAATTTTAAGCTAGCTCCCTGGCCTAGAGGAAGCGTGTTTTCTTCTTAATCTGTATAACCTGGGTTTCGGCATAGTTATTCTTTAGTCTATCTTTGCGGTGCCTAAAAGAGCCCTCCCTGTAAAAGGGGTTGTACACGTGGATGTGTGAGTGCCATCTTCATAAGAACCAGAAATCATACTTGTTGCCTCGAGTGCTGAGGGATTTTCACCGTCAGAAGCTATTGTCTCGACTGCACAAACTCGACTAAAATCACTGACTTTTGCTTATGGCTTATAGAAGTGCCATAAATAACAATAATGTTAATTTTGTAACATCTTTGGAAAATGAAAAGTGATGGTGGCATACAGGTGGCCAATAAAAGAATATCCAGAGTTCAAGAACTTTCGAATGAAATAATAATTATCAACCTCAGTACAAAAGCTATGATGTTTGTATGAGAGCTTGAGAAAGGGGGGGATCACTGTCCTTAGGAAATGTCCAATAAATAAGCTATTTCGAGATTTTTATTCAAACATTATAAGTAACATAATATAGGGGACAATTCATATCATATCTGTGGATTATAGAATGTGGCACTGAATAAAAATTGTGGGGAAATTTGGTGAAATCATTAAAATTTGCGTGATTGCATCTCTAAGTTCACAAATTATTTTAAATAAAGAGATAATTAAGCATTTATTTAAATTTGATTTCATGAATCGAATGGTAAGATTTTATATATAATAAAAAGAAAAAAGGATTTGAAAGGATATAGAATTAACTTGTGATATAATATAAGCAAACGGGTGATACATTAGTGCCAAATGATTTTGTTAAAAGTTTTGATTCTCCTTTAAAAAATTTTTTCGTTTTCTAATGAACATTGAAAACGCTTATGATTAAATATTTTTCATTTATATGAAAAAATGACAGCTTTCAAAAACAGGCTCCTTTAAAAATAATTTATTAAACATTTTTGAGAAATTTTACAAATTTATACGGAATTTCACATTTAGATAAGGATTTTTTTATTTAAAAAGTAACGTATCTGATAGATATTTTTCTACTGCCGTACTGGCACCGAAGTAGTGCGTCTTCCTGAACCCAATTCATGCATTTTTTCCAGAGCCGGTTTGTGTTGATAAATGGTCTTGGTGTATCAGGTACAGGTTGACACTGAAACTCACTTATACTGATATTTATCTATCTCATACTGATGGTAACCATTTTTTCGGAGGAAATCGGATACTCGATGGATATCGATTCTTCCACTTGCGCCTACGTCATAACTAACACTGGTAAAAAGACGTTTCCAACTTAAAATTTTTCTTTTTTACAAGGGGTGTTGATAAGGTTATGCTGGTAGTAATGTATTTAATAATGATTGTCAGGTGTGTGTGAAAAGAAATATGAAAAAGTATATCTAGATTTAGGAAATATGAAGGATTCTTCGATGGTAAATACACTTCTGTATGATTAAATACTGCTGGGGATGAAATATATCTAATTAAAAATCATTCATTAAGATAAAATTTCTAAAGATGGATCAACCAGTATTAATGGCATGTACAGTCTTATATTGAACTCTTGATTAACTTAGTCTATTTAAGCTTTATAAGCCAGTAACAACCTCCGGACAAGAGTCATCATTTTTGTCTAGTTATTACGCGGATACAAACTCTGCGCCACGCTCTTTGTCCTTGACCTTCAATCGTCACATTTTTGACCTGGACTACACAACTTTGTGCATCTGTTATGGCGCCATCCACCCGCAACAAAAAAAAAATCGTCCCACTCCCTTGACACCAACAACATCAATTAAAAGCAACAACTCTCACATGCTCACCATAACGTTTGGCGCAATAATATCGTTCGTCTTTCCGCCAACTGACTGGTGGAAGAGTATTGCGGCGATAACTTCATAAGCCAGTATCAACCTCCGGACACGGATGATCATTTTTGTCTAGTAATTATGTTGTCTGGCTTTAAACCAGGGCGTCGCGGGTTCGATCCTTGACCTTCATTAACCTCATGCGTATCTTATACCTTAATGTATCTGATACAAAGTAACAGGTTTATACAGTAGGATCATTCAACCTTAGTTTCAAAGGGGAAAATTAATCATTCACCTAAAAGGTGGTGAAAGAACTAGTCTCTTTCTTTAGTCGTCGGAGAATGGAGTTAATTAATTAGTTGCTTGTAAAGAGGCATTCTTATTAACGCCATATACAATCCCATGTTGATTTTCTAATGAAAAATTATTTTTTATAGAATTTTTCGTTTATCCTATAATTGATATATTAAAAGTAAAATATATTAAAGGTTAAGTGTTTATGTTTTCATTTATGTGGTATTGAGAAAGTTTTGTAATTGTCAAAGAAATTCAAATTCTAGATTTTCAAGACTGTCTAAGGTTTATTCTTGGTTGATTTCAATTAATATATTTTTGGAAAATTTCCATATATCTGCCCGGGACAAAGATAACCCAAATTTCCTTTGAATTACAGGGTTGAAATTCGGTATGCGGTATTTACGCCAATTTTCTTGATTTACGACTGAGTAAGCTAGTGAGATTGTTGATTTGTACTTTCAGGAACCCGTTCACATGATAGTTCTAAGATGAAGCAAATTAAACATATTAAGTTTGATATGGGTTCAGTTCGTTTAGTTTAGTTATATAATTGTCCCGATGCAAAGCAACACTAAGGCTATGTTGGGACAGGCTTCGTGGCTTTGAGTAACTGTTAGATGACGAGGACATCACCTGAGCTGTCAACCCCCTTTCCACACTACACTACACCAGCGGGAGGACGTTTGGATATGACAGATTTTACGTGCAATACTACGGTCCTTACCCTGCGGTTCTTTGAGGAAATCTAGTCTCGAACTTGAAACCCCATGGTTCACGAACTGAGACCTAAGCACCAGGTCACCACAGCAATTACAGTTTTGTCTTAAATTTTTGTTTCAGTCAGTTGAAAATAAAGTGTCTAGTGCACAAATTCAATTTTCGAACACTATTTAAAAATTGACAGGGAATAATCGCCAAAAACACTCGCCAGAGAAAGGCTAAATTCACGCAAAAAATTAATATTTCGTAACTATTGTATGCTAATATTCTCTGTGAGGGATTCTTTGCCGTGACAAGTTTAATAGAAAATACGCGAGAAAATTTGGGGAAGATTTTTCTCGTTGGTTTATTTCGCATATCTTTGAGTCCAGTGTATAAGTATACTTTCTGGGCTGTTGTAAAATGAATTATGTTTTCTACAGATTTGAGTAATCACGTGGCATATAAATTAACATGAAAACTCGCCAGAAAAAAGGCTAAATTCAGACAAAAAATTAAGTAACGCAAAAACAAGCCAGAATTATCTATCTGACTTATTATTATGTAAGGAGCATGATGTTGTTTTGGGGATGAGGTTTTTGGGGTCTACAAAAATCCATAGGTAAAAAGTAACAAAAAATTTTTCTACTCGAGCATCTAAAAAATCTGCTTTTAATAAAGCGTTACTATTGCATTTACAAAAGCTCTGATTAGAAAAAAATGAAATAATGACTACACCAAATAAAACGTAGAAAAATGTCATTTTGAACACGTGATTATATGAAATGAAATCAATAGAAAATGTGATATTTTTGTATACAATAAATGCGAGACAAAGTTTTTTTTTGGATCGTTTACAATACTAAAGTGACTCATTCAATGAAACGATTAAAATGAATGAAAGTATAATTTAACTCGCACGAGCGCGTGGTGCTTGACCGTTCGAGACATTATGTTTTGACACGATACAGTGAGTTATGCATGACAGATTTTCTTTTAGTTTTTTTTTATATTTTCTAATCATTATACTAACAATGAAGCATATGGAATCTATGTAGTATTATTCAAAAATCTTCGATTCTGTATAATGCGTATCTATTGACCAAATTCTCAAATTATTTCTTTTTTACCATTGCGTTTCTTTCTTAGTACCCACTTTGTTTATAAAAAAGTAAAATACAAGCTTTACAATTTTTGTAAAGTATTGAATTATTTACATATTTACAATCTTATCGTAGATGTATTTAGTATATTCTGTTCACGAGATGTTATAGACACAATTTATCATTGTATGTTTATGAATTTTTTTTTATTTCAGTTCCCAAACGAAAGGAAGTTTATAATTTTAAAAAATCATAATCCGAAGCAAAAGTCTTCATGCTTCTCTTAGTATAAATGATTAATTGTTATTTTATTCGGAGGTTTCGTGTTGTGTCTTTATGAAATCTACTTCATTTTGGCTGCTTACCAAATTTTACTGTTGATTGTCGTTTTTATTTATTACTGCTATGGAATTTTTTTGATAAATATAACTATAAATTAAAATATATCATAAGAAATGGATTATGAATTTATGATCTTTGAAAATGAAAATGTATAAAATATATATTTCATATCGGTAAATATATTTAAAAATATCTTGCCAACTTTATGTCTTATGAATTATTGTATTGTGACCTCCTCATTCCTGAGAACATTTCTTCTCAAGTGCCACAGAATAAGAAGAGAGAATTTCTTTCCGAATGTTAATGGAAATTCAATACCAGTAAATTATAGGAAAGGATGGCTACCACAATTTTTTTAAAAGTGTTTCTGCCGGTGAGAATCGATATATTTACTGATTAATTCATTAAAAGAAATGTTAATTTCCTTAATAGTTTGTAGCTCAGAGAGTTTGTGAATAGAAGAATAGAATTTTCTAAGCAAATTTGGAGCATTTCAGAATACTATGGCTCATCTTTTTCTTCATATAGAAACAAATAGAATTGGGAATGAATTTTGGAAAATTTCATTCGGTAGTGTAACTGAAGACATTCACTTTTGCTATCGAGCAAATAAATTGATTTCTTCTGAACATCAGTTTATTTATTTTAAGGTGTCAAAGAATCATCTAGAGTTTTAATTCCTCTACTTTCTCTCGATGTAACGCATAAATTGGAAGAAAATTTAGCACTATTCAGTTACAATGTGGTATCTTCACATCACATTAAATACAATTGGGAATAAAGTTTGGAAAATTTCCTTCCATGTTGTGACAGAAGACATACACTTTTGTGACCGAGTAAATAAGTTAATTTCTTCTGAGCATCAGTTTATATATTTTAAGGTGTCAAAGAATCAGCTAGAGGTTTCTTTCCTCAACCTTCTCGCTTTGTAGCGCACAAATTGGAAGAATATTTAGCGCGATGTGATTCAGTAAATATGGTAGATTTTTTTCTGCACATCACAGTGAATAAAATTGGAAATAAAGTTTGAAAATTTTCATTTCATTTTCTGACAGAAGACATACGCGTTTGTTACCGAGCAAATAAATTGATATCTTCTGAACATCAGTTTATATATTTTACGTTTTTAAGGAAGCAGCTAGAGGTTTCTTTCAACTTTCTCGCGATGTAGCGCACACATTGAACGAAAATGTAGCACCATGCGATTCAACACATTATGGTAGATTTTTTTCTTCACAACACAGTGAGTAAAATTGGGAATAAAGTTTGAAAAATTTAATTCCATGTTATGACAGACGACATACATTTTCGTTACCGAGAAAATAAATTGATATCTTCCGAACATCAGTTTAAATATTTTAAGCTGTCAAAGAATCAGCTAGAGGTTTCTTTCCTCAACTTTATCGTGATGTAGCTCACACATTGGAAGAATATTTAGGGCGATGTGATTCAGCACAATATTGTAGATTGTTTTCTTCACATCACAGTAAATAAAATTGGGAATTAAGTTTGAAAAATTTCATTTCATGTTGTGACAGAAGACATAAACTTTTAATATCGAGCAAATAAATTGATTTCTTCTGAGCATCAGTTTATATATTTTACGTTGTCGGAGAATCAACTAGAGGTTTCTTTCCTCAACCTTCTCGCTATGTAGCGCACATTGGAAGAATATTTAGCGTGATGCGATTCAGGGCAATATGGTAGTTTTTTTTCTTCACATCACAGTGAATAAAATTGAGATTAAAGTTTTGAAAATGCCATTCCATGTTGTGACAGAACACATACACCTTTGTTACTGAGCAAATAGGTTGATTTCTTCTGAACATCAATTTACATATTTTACGATGTCTAAGAATCAACAAGAGTGTTCTTTCCTCAACTTTCTCGCGATGTAGCGCACACAAAGGAAGCAAATTTAGCGCGATGCGATTCAGCACAATATGATAGATTATTTTCTTCACATCACAGTGAATAAAATTTCGAATAAAGCTTGGAAAATTTCATTTCATGTTGTGAAAGAAGACATAAATATTTGTTACTGAGCAAATAAGTTGATTTCTTCTGAAAATCAGTTTATATATTTTAAGCTGTCAAGGATAGAGCTTTAGAATCAGCTTTCATCAACCTTCTTGTGATATAGCGAACATATTAGAAGCAAATTTGGCGCGATTCAATACACTATGGTGTATTTTTCATATTACACTGAATAAAATTGTTTATGTATTTTGTGAAGTTTTTTTTTGTTGTGACATAAATTTTGAAAAATGTCCTTATATTTTAGGACAGAAGGTATGCATTTCCTACCGGGCTGATACATTCGTTGTATCTTTTCTGATTCTGAAGAAACCTTTTATTATTCTAATTTCACTTTTCATTGTTTTATTCCAAAGGATAATTCAGTAGAGCTTTATGTGATTGATAAATTTAATATCTGAAGACGAAAAAACCGAAAAGTGTTATCACTGGTAATTGTAGAAGCTCTGAATTCATAAAATAGAATTGTTATAATCTAGGAAAAACATTTTTTATTTTATTTTCTATCGAATTTCCCAAGTCTTGCTGGCATGCTTACAACCTTTAATGATATACAAGACGAGAACTCAGCTTATAATTGTGAGAAGAGCTAAAAAAAGCTGGCGTGATTTCGCCAAAATCTCTATAAAAGAATATTCCAGGGAACACTTTGCACGGCATTGGCGTACAATAGTTATAAAAAGTGTAGATTTTGGCGTGAATTTAGAATTTTTACTGAAACTATCGTGTCAAAATTGGCTAATTATTTGGCAAATAATCCTTGGATTGCGGTTAATAATGTGGTGAATTCCATATAAGCCAGATAATATCCTTCGAGCTGAAGGGTCCCTTTTGTTCGATCGGTATGTAACTTGGCTTCTAACCATAAGATTGGAATTCGGGCCTACCGCAATCAAATCACACCCTGACATGGTAACAAGGCGACCTTGAATAACGCAACCTTCGCCCTTAGCTTCGTTCAACTGTCGTGGCGGCCTCTATCGGAGACTCAAAGACCTAGACGTGCATTAAATACGACATTTGTTAAAAATGACCAACAAAACCTCACTTTGGTATCGCTCGTCTAATCCACCGACTCACTGGTGGGAGAGTACGTGGTGAATGCCATATAAGCCGGATAATATCCTTGGAGCTGAAGGGTCCCTTTGGATCGTTTGATTTGGTACATAAGATTGGGAGTTTGGGCCTAGAGCTGTCCGCTACACACATCCCAACAATAGTATTCTAAAATCGAATTTGTGTTTTAGAAGAATTTTCCTCAACAGGTTGCAAAACTACAATTAAAATCACTAAATTTCATAGGAAGTTTGATATATTAGTTACTGCATTTATGAATCATCCCATTTCTATGTTACGCACAATCATTGCTTACCATTAGTTTCAATGAATTTGGTTCACATTTTGACAAATGTCTTCATTATGTACGTTAAAGATGTGTAATGGATTTTGTCTAGGTAGTTTTTTTTTGTAATGATTTGATAACTTATTATTGAAAATTTGACAGCCGAACTTCCTCTGAACAAATTTTAATAAAAATGCGAATTCAATATGTAAATTTGATGTAATGATCACATACCAAATTTCTACTGTCTAACTTAAAACGTTTTTGAATCATATTGATAACAGACAGACAAATGGACTGACATTTCTAAAAAGTTTGTTTCTTCGATCCCAGGGAAGTCTAAGCCATGGAGATTCATCAAATTCTCGAGTTCTAATGCTTTTGATGATGATTATACTTTCTCTACACTACATATACAAGAAGTTGGCGTCTGGCATGGACGTAGCGCGTCTTAATCGTGATCTGAGCGTTACGGGTTCAAGTCCCAGATTGGGAATGGTTGTTCTTTTGTATTTTATCTGCAAGGCGTGTGTATATGATGAGTGTCTAAGTTATAACCAAAAATTTGTATACCGAGTTTCTGATGCCTAGTTAGTTTGTTTTTATTCTGACAGTCAGGCAAAAACATTTTCTCTGAATGTTGGTATCCTGGCATAGGGGTGGTGCATCTTCCCAGTGATCTGGGTGTCCCGGTTCTGACATGGTTGTTTTTCCATGTTCTATCTGTAAGGTGTGTGAATGGCGCTCCTCCTGTAAAAAGAGACTTCAAGCGAATGTGATGACCGAGTAAATTACATACTCTTGGCCCTATTTGGCGCTACTTCAAAACAAGAAACGCACATTTAGGCTTAAAATCGCTGATGCATGAGTGAGGTTGTCCACCGCATGTACCATTATAAGCAACAACAACTTAGACAAGAAAGTAAAAACAATGGTTCTGAAATTATCCATTCAGAAGCCTATTCACTTGGATTACAGGCTTTATTAACATAATAGTGCCTACGCATCCTTATAACTAATGGATTTTTGAACAGAGCTGAACTGCAATCTTGCCTGAATATCAGATTAAAACAATATGATTTTCCAAGTAATTGATTGCAATTTATTTCAATTTGAAATAAAATCTATAATATTCCAGATTGCAATACGATTACATGCACGAAACGAACATTACATACGGAGACGCCTCCTTTAATGAACATTTCATCTACTCTCTCATGCTTCAGATCCGTGCAGAATTACAATAATCTCACTACGCTAATCAAAGTGCATGCATTGAAAATTATCGGCGATAGCTATATCAGATATGTAATGAAGTACCACAGACACCCGATCTCCGATCTAAATCACATTAAGCACCCGCATTAAGGCACGCATTAACGCCAGAGACCAGCTCAAAGATCAGTAAATCTCAGAGTTGCTAAAACGCATGATCAGATTCTTAATGAAGCCCCACAATGCTGAGACGGTAACGGGATTGTTCTCATCATTTCATTATCGCGCTGAAACCTGGTTTAAGTAATTTGAGCTTGGCTCCAGAGATGAAATTAGCGATCATTATCGCTGAATATCGTTTTAAGAATAAATTATGTGATTAAAAATGAGAAGATTGGAAGTATTTTATGCTTGGTTGGAAATATTACATTAGTGAATTGCTTTTGGAATTTGATTTTGGGATGATGTATATGAAGAATTTTCAAAAAGAAGGGCAATGTTTAAAGAAATGAAGGAATATATTCGCATTTTACTTATAGGGATTTTTTTTTACTTGTAGGTATTGATTATTGATAAAGCTCTCTATTTATTGTTTTGTGTATCTTAGTTTCTTAATAGATTTCTCAGCAAAATATTTCTAAGCCTCAAATTTTGATAGTTATACACTGAAGAGCCAGAAAAACTCGTAGAACTTCATATGCAAATGACAGAGGCGTTCAACCAATCGGTGTAACGTGATAAATTCGGTTATCAAGATTTAAGTGATATTCAAAGGGAATAATCGTCAGCGCACAAGCATTTCCCAATTAGCGATTAAATTTGAATTTTCGTGCATAACTATTTCAAAAATGTACCGCGAATATCAAATTTCAGGTAAAATTTCAAATCTCCGGCTGAGGTGCGGATGGATAAAGATCTTGATAGAATGGGATCATTGAAGGTTGAAAATAATCGTTACACGAGATGGATGTTCAACGCTGTCTCAAATTGTTAATTGACATGCAGACCCATTAACATGTGTCAGCGTAGATATTGAGCAACGTAGCCTGACGTAGCATAGAAATCCATCTTGTGTGCCATTGTTGATTCAGTAGCACAAAGTTGTGCATATTTCCTTTTCTTGCCAACAACATTATTGGACTCTTAATGATTGGAGAATCGTTTTCTATGTATGACAAATAACGTTTCCAATTGTATCTAGTGAATGACCACGGGTGAATGTGGGGAAAATCCCATGGATCCATGAATCCCTCACGACTTCAAGAACCTGCTCAAACTGGTGGAGGCTCTTTCATGGTATAAGGTGTGTGTAGTTGGCATGAAATGGGACTGTTGATGCATCTAGACCATGACAGGTCAGCGGTATCCTTTCTGACCATCCGCATCCATTCATGCCTTGTGTGAATTCCGATGGACGTGGTCAATTCCAACATGATTAAGCGCCACCCCACAAATGTGTAGTAGCTATGAGTGGCATGAAGACTCTTTTTCCGAATTTCTTCCCTTCCCATGTCCACCTAATTCCATGGGGCTGAACATTATCAAGCATATCTGGAATGTTTTGCAAAGTCCTGTACTTAGGAGATCTCCTCCATTTTGCACTCCCATGACTTTGTGGACTGTCCTAGAATATCTTCACAAATTAGTTGACTACATGCCCCGCCGTGCTGCTGTAAATCTGCGTGCTCGTGATGGGCTCTACACGCCATTGGATTAGAGTATTACTTTTTCTGGCTCTTCGGTGTATAACTTATCTTATAAAACAGCCTAAAGATGTTCATTGTACAATGAACTCTGACATTTTCTGAACGAAAACTTTCACTTTTAAATAGAAATAAAAATGCTTAATTTAAAATTTATATAAACGTTTTTTAAACTAAAGACAGCTTGTTGTGTAATAATATCGTTCGGGTTTGCAATTTTAAGTGGTTTATAGAATAATTTACATAATTTATACAATATCTGAAAGTAGGATTCAATTTGTTTTTTCTTTCATCATAAATAACAGTTTTTATTTTTACTTTTAAAAAGGATTAAAATGGCTTAAATAATAAAATATTATATATCATACTCTGTGAAATAGTATTGACTCTCCAATTAAAAAAAACATTCTTTTTTTATTTTCTGTTATAAAATATGACTAAGTTATAAAGTTTTGAATTGTATTTATTTTTATTTTTTTATTTATTTTGCCACTATTATTATTTTTGTATTTTGACTCTAAATTGACATATTCTTGAATTTCTTTTTTCATGGATTGTCTTTCCACCAAAACTGTATTTTACAGTAAAATCCATTTATATATTTAATATTCAAATCTATGTAATTTTTTTTCTTATTATTTTCTGTAAATTACCACATATATTTATTACCAATTTGATTGCCTGCGAGCGATGATGAACCTTTACATTTTAATATTTCAATGTCTCATTTGCTGGCTTGTCCCAGATGAGCACTGCGAACTTTTCCAAATTAAAACTTTCAGTATCTCGTTTGGTCTCCTATTCCTAGTACCTTTGCGAGATTCTTTAATTAAAACTCTCAGTGCTTCAATTGCTTGCTTGTTCACGAATGTCTTTTGAAGCTACTTTAAATTAAGTCTTGAAAAGTCAGAACTTGGATTCTCCTTACCCCTGCCACCAAATTTGAATCATAAGACTCAACGGTTCAATATGATCTCAACTTCTGGAATTCCTTTCCGAGTCTCTTTAAATTGTAATTTCTAGTTTCCTGTGGGATTCGACAACCCCTCTCAATGGAAAGTTTTAGTCCCTCAATTTGGCCACCTATTCTTGATGATCTCCGAGAGCCTCTTTAAGCTGAAACTTTCAATACCTCTTCTAGGTCACCTAATCTCGATGAGTTTTACAAGATCTTTGAGGGCCATTGCGTAAAGAACGAACCGCTTCCACAGGATAGAACGCTCCGAAGTAGAGAATAACTAGACACGTGTAATTTTAATAGTTAAACCTACTTTCACGAAATACTTTATATAATAATCATTATTTTAATGCAATGACATACATTTTACTATTGTAATACACTACTACGTAATATGTATTAATATATAAACTGTATCAGTAACAGAAAATAATAAAAAAGCAAGAAAACTATTTTTAACTATACCCTCAGACAATAGTACAGTTTTTTATCCAGTTAACAGTTAACAGTAACAGTTTTTTATCCAGTTTTTTTACAAATATTAATTCATTAATTAAGTATTATTAATTTTTAATGCTTTAAATGCCTGCTGATTTCAATTTGTAATGGAAATTGGAATCAGCAGGCTGTTGCTTGATTCGTAAAATGCGAGGATTTCAGTATTTTTGTGTTAAGATGAAGAATGCGAGTACAATTATTGCAAAAATCAATAATTCTTTGATATTTTATTTATATTAATTGAAATTATTTAACTAAAAGTAACTAAAAAGATTTAAATGAAATCCGCTATGCATATTTCAATGCATCCTGTCAGAACATAATTTCTTGAACGGCCAAGCACCACGCGCTCGTGCAAGTTAAATTGTACTTGCATTAATTTTAATTGTTTCATTGAATGAGTCACTTTAGTATTGCCAAAGATCCAAAAATCTCTATCTCTCAATTGTTGTTTAAAAAAAATTCACATTTCCTATTTATTTCATTTTATATAATCACGTGCTCAAAATGATATTTTTTTAGGTTTTATTTGCTGCAATCATTAACTTATTTTTTTAAAAATCAGAGCTTTTGTAAATCCAATGGCAGCATGTTATTTAAAATCTGATTTTTTTAGATGCTCGTGCTGATAATAATATTTTTATTTTTCGAAAACAGATTAAAATTTTTATTTTTCGCCTACGGAATTTTGTGGATGCCAAAAACCTCATCCCCCAAACAACTTTTTCTGACATGATAATTAATCTTTTATTGTAATGACTTAAATTTTGCAATTGCAATATACTAGTACTTAATATGTATTAATATAAAGATTAAAATTCAAATAAGGTTTTATTATTAAGTAATCATTAACAAAATAAAGGAACATTTTGTACAAGACAAAGGGAATGTGATTCTCTTACATGTGAAAATAAAGATGGTAATAATTATAAAAAAATAATTTTTCGCACTTTCCAAAGCATTGTAATTAACTCTTACAGCTCCAACCTAATATAAAGCAATTCAAACATTTTTGTTTAAAATATTTCCTTAAAATAAATCTCACATTTTTCTATTTTTTTATTAAATATTCAGAAAAGTTTTAAAAATATAACCCGAATAAAATAAACTTGCATCGGACTGAGTAGACAAATATTTAATTCTTTTCCGGTATTTAAAAAAGGCTGCAAGAATTAATAAAAACAATTTTACTTATTTTTAGAAGAATGCTATTATTAATTTTTCAATGAAAGTTAATTAAGAATTTCTTTATTTAATCTATTTATTTTTAATAGATGTCAAAGCAAGAATAAACGCATTTCTTCTATTTTTTTCTCTTTTTCTTTCTATCTTTCTTTTTCTTTTTATTTTTTTCTCATAATTTACTTATTTAAAATTAATAGTGGAACGTTAGATATTATTTTATACAGAAACCTTATTTTATGCAATGTTTCAACAATTTTAATGTTTTTTTAACGTATGAGAGCATACTGTCGTTTTCGTTAGGGGTTTTATATAATTAAAGGCAACTAGTAATTGAAACTCGAAATCACGTAGGCAATGAATGAAGTATCAATTTTAATATTTATCATCATCTTTTAATTCTATACATTTTTTACCTGCTTTTATAAGTATTATATTATTATTAGATTTTCTTATGTGAAAACAAATGCGTTTTTAAAAGGTTGATCTGCTTTTATTAGCATAGCTTTTTCAAACTGGTTTACTACTCAATGATTTGCATTAGTTAAGATAAATAATGGCTTGAAAAATAACAATGTTCTCACAAAATAATATGAAATGTGTGGTCATAGATTTCATTTTTTAATTGTATTTTT
>JAOUZG010003870.1:52557-67545 GCA_026289955.1 Argiope argentata
TTTTTTTTAAATTTTACCCTGTTTCCTAGTATAAGTATCCATCATTATGCAGTGAAAAAGAAATATTCAGTGACGAAAAAATGGCAATTTATAGCCAAGCATGGAATGTCTGAATCTATCTTATGAAATTGTGGCAAACATAAATCAGTTCCTTTCTACGCATGCTTTGCCTACTTGCATTTTTATAAATGGCCAAGTATAAACCTGGTATTAACTTTTACTAATATATTTATTTAAAATTTAATTCATATAAAAATAATGCATTTTTATTCCTTTATTCATTTAATTTTTTGCCTTTTTTTACAGAAAAAATACCGTCTGCTGTTTTCAACTTTGATTATAGATCAATGCAACTTTAGATTCATTTTTTAAAAAGGCACAGACCTTCACAATAAATTATGTTTAAAACTTTACATGGAGAAAACATTTGGAAAACAACTGTGAATAAATCACAAGCAATAAATGGGCCACGTTTATTTCATTTTCGTGTTTTAATAACGGTTGAAAAGTTTTATATTCTTCGAAGTATGTTGCCAGTTTCATTTAAGCGAAAGGAATTTACAATTTCATTTGGTAACTATAAATTTCCTTTCTCTTTTTGACAACTCAGTCAGTCATGAAAAAAGCATCTTTCTCTTCAGTTCCATAAAATGAAAAGCTGTAAAATACGATACTTTCCACCGGAGAGCCATAAAATGCGAAGTCACAAAACAATCGTAAAATTCGGACAGTTGTTCCTAAATGTACGAAAGAATCCCGATTTCTATTTCTTTCCATTAAACAATTGATGATTATTGATTTATTTTTTAAAAAATACATGTTTCAGAATTTATTTAAAAAGTTTTAAAACTAGATATAAATAGAATGAAGGTTGAGAAGGTTTCAATGATGGTAATAATCATGAATTATTATTTTTTTAATTCTTTATATGATTTATTAATTTTATTTAGTTAATCTAAGAAATAAAAATAATGAAGCTCGATTCATACATGGGGAAAAATCGAAACCTAAATTAATGAAACTGAAATTAACTGATTTTTTTATTGTTTTTATATCATTTTTATGCCTCCTATTACTTTATAGTTTTTATAAGACTTATGCAATCGATTTTACTTAATTAATCCTAGAAATAAAAATAATGAAGCTCAATTCATACATGGGAGAAAAATTTAGACCTAAATTTACGAAACTGAATTGAACGGATTTGGTTATTGTTTTGTATATAATTTTTATGCGGCTTTGTACTTTATAATTTTTATATGATTTATATAATTAATTTAGCTTAATTAATCATATAAATATAATCCATGTATGGGAAGCTCAATTCATATATGGGTGAAAAATTGATTCCTAAATTTACGGAAATACATTTATTGGATTCGGTTATTGTTTTGCATATCAATTTTATGTCGCCCGTTACTTTATAGTTTTTGAATGATTTGTGCTTTTAACTTTACTAAATTAATCCTAGAAATAAATAAAATAAAGCTCAATGCAAATATGGGAGAAAATTTGAAAACTTAATTTACGAAACGGAATTTAACTGAATTGGTTGTTGTTTTGTATGTCATTTTTATGCCGCCTATTACTTTATATTTTTTATATGATTTATGTTATTAATTTTACATAATTATTCCTAGAAATAAATAGAATGAAGCTTATTCCATATATGTGGTTAAAATTGAAACCTAAATTTACAGAAAACACAATTTTACTAACTCCGTTTATGTTTTGTATATCAATTTTATGCCGTCTATTACTTTACAGTTTTTACATGTTTTGTTTTATTAATTTTATTTAATTACTCCTAGAAATAAATATAATGAAGCTCAATACATATATAGAGGAAAAATTGAAATTGAAACTTACGAAACGGAATTTAATTAATTCGGTTGTTGTTTTATATATCATTTTTATCCAGCCTATTACTTTATAGTTTTTGTATAATATATGTTATTAATTTTACTTAATTAATCCTAGAAATAAAAATAATAAAGCTCATTTCATATATGGTAGAAAATTGAAACCTAAAATTTACGAAACCGAATTTAACTGATTCAGTTGTTACTTTGTATATTACTTTATCGTTTTATATGATTTGTTCTATTAATTTTATTTAATTAATCCTAAATCTATATATAATGAAAATCAATTCATTTATGGGAGAAAAATTGAAACCTAAATTTACAAAACAGAATTTAACTGATTTGGTTGTTGTTTTGTATATCATTTTTATGCCCCCCATTACTTAATACCCTTTACATTTCTCACTTTTAAAAATAACCTTAATTTTCAGCCTCAGTATTAATATTAATACATTATAAGTGTCCTAATATCAGTTTTATTTTTTATTAGATTCATAAATTTCCAATAAGTTCATATAGTATTAAAAAGCTAATTTTAAAATACCAAATTCTTCCAATGTTTTAGATAGTATTGAAAAATTTAAATCTCTTGATCATAATTTCATGGTTCTTTCTTTTGGGTTCTGTTAAATACTTGATTAAAGCAAAAAAAATCGATAATTGGAATGAAAATGCTATATCATAAAAAACTTAAGATTGGTGGATTATATTTAGAGTAGAAACTCTTTAAGATCAAATATAAAACTAGATTCATCCTAAAATATTTTATATTTTGCGTTCTAACATTTTCTTGCAATTTCTAAGAAATTTTATTTCAGCTAAATGATGCATAAAAAATGAAAATAAATATTAAAAGATTTAAAAAATCGTTTTTATGATTATGTCTGACTATGATGAGATAAAAAGATCGTTTTCATGCTTTTAAATAACTTTAAACCGAGACCATAAGTAAAGTAAGATATGCATAACGGTAAAATATACGTTTAACAAGCATTTGAATGATAATGGAGGATTCTTCTTGCTTTTAAATTGCGAGTTTCTTCTTTTGTGTGTCACTAAGAAAAAAAATTACGATGATGAATATCTTTCTCGCACAAAAGAGCATTCTATCCCTAATTACTTTGGATCTGTTTTTTTCTACATTGCCTGATATCGCTTAGATCTTTGCAAAAGCAAATATTATTGCAAGAAAAGGAGAAATGAGATTATATTCTAAAAGAAGTTGAAAGCGAATTGCGTTTTTTTTCAATAAAAATAAAATTTATCTTTAGTATTTTCAGGCATACTTTTCATGATTTAGTTCCACTGATTCCATTCGATATTGGTAGATTTTGTATTCTACTAATTCAGGTAGATACTAGTTAGAGGAAACTAATGTTTTCCATATAATTTGTAATCATTATTAATCAGTAATTAATGGAGAAAATTTAAATGCTTTTTTATTAAATTTCAACCGAAAATCTTTACAGCAAAAATAAAGGATAAATTTCACTCGATTCACACATAAATTTCAATTTAAAATGGAAAAATATTTAGATGTATCAAAGATTTCTGAAACTAAATTGAAGAAAAACTTCTGGTTGACATATTTTTGTCTGAATAATTTCATATCTCAATCTGTGTTCAAATATTTTATGGATAATTAGAAAAACGATGCATAATCAAAATAAAGAGCATAAAACAATAGTCACTTTGAAATTGAGAATTTGAAATAATCATCCTTAAGATAAAACATCAATGATTTAAATAACTGTTTTTTTTTATTTCTTTCAAAATAACTATAAATTAAGTTAAAAAATAATCAAATTATCACACAATTAAATTAAAATGTTAACTATATTTGACGAATGTTTCTGTAAATCATCTTCAGTTAAACATGAAAATATGAATACAATATAAACTAGTGTATTGTTCTGTCTAATTCCACAAAAGGGCAATAAATATCAGAACATGACAATTAAAAAAACATTACAAACTGAACAGGAGTCCTAATTAGAAATGCAAAAATAGAAAACAATTTATATATGTTAGTGTGTGTGTTTGTGTGTGTGTGTGTGTGTGTTTGTGAGTGTGTGTGTGCGTGCGTGTGTGTGTGTGAGTGTGTGTGTGTGTGTGCAATAAATTAGTCAGAAGGAATAAAGAAAGTAAAAAAGCATAAATGGAGACGAATGTAAAAAAAGATATGAAGGGAGCGAAATCATTTTAACTGGTCTTATAAAGAATAATATTCTTTTAAATCTGACAAGTGTCGAATTTTGATCGGAATTATCACATGTGTTGTCCTTGAGCGGACCCTGGCAAGAGAAACGCAGGGATCCAGAAGAATCCGTTTACATCATTAATCTCTGTCCCTTCTCTCGGCCCGTGCACTGATGACACATTATCTTCATAAAACTTCCTTTGATTTATTAAATAGAAAAGTGGAATGGGATCAGAAAATAATACAAGTTACTATGGTATAAATTAATATAAAACTTTGGAAATGAAAGTTTAAAATATTATTACACACACACACACGCACACGCACACACACACACAGACACACACACACACACAGACAGACACTCACAAGCACACACACACATTCCATATGATTTAATAAAAAACTTTTTTATATAATAAATAATGTTTTCTTTACAAATTATTTTAAGTTGAAGTAAATAAAAGCAATCAGAAGTTTCTGCATTTCCAAATGATTATCCGTTGCAATTCAAAATAAATATAGTTTATTACAGAAAAGAAACTGTATATTGGAAAGAAAAGGAAAAGCTCACGGAATTTATTACGTCAGTATGCCGAACCGTCGAAATGAAACGACTCCTCGAAGGCGAAATCGAAAAATTCGGGAAATAACAAAGAATATTTGCATAGGATTCTCGATCGATTCGTTGAGAAACCGAAGCAATATCCGAGCTCGGAGCTGAAAAAGCAATTCGGATTGCAAATAACCCTGATTGGAATGCTGATGTGAAACTGTCCTCCCGTTTCAATCTGTTTCTGGTTGAGCATAGAAACCCTAATTTAAAGTTCGCGCAATGAAAAGTTAAAGATTTTATCAAACTAAACTTTAAAAAAAAATCTTTTTGTTGCTTTTTATTTTAAATTAACAAAAAAAAAAATATCCAAGAATCGAAAAGCATTTGATCTGTCCCAGGGAATTAAGAAATAAAAATGAAATCATTAAGTCCTCAGAGAATTTTTTTGTTTCTGTTTTTCTAATAACTGAAATACTAATAGCTATCAGATTTGAAGGAATCGATATTTTTTTTATTATTTCAGAATCCTTTTTAAAATCTGCTTAAATATTTATGTTGTACTGGCATCGAAAAAGAATGTAAACAAGAATGAAAACTGAATAGAAAATAGAAATCAAAAAATTGCCTGAATCCTTATTATTCAGATCATCGTAAACGATAAGAGCGATTAATTTTTGATTTTATTTTACAGCAAACGAATCCATTAAGATCAGAAGAGCTCAAAGAAACCTATAATAAGCATATCTCTTAACAGCTTTATTAATATGATATAATTTGAAAAAATAAAAATGAATCTCTAATTAATTATGTAAAATTAGCTTATTGTGTTAGAAATTCTAATAAAAATGTCAAACAAATTGTAAATTGAAAAAGATTATAATGAAATCTGCTAAGCATATTTCAATGTATCGTGTCAGAAAATCTTTTCTTGAATGGCCGATCTCCACGTGCTCGTTCAAGTTAAATTATATTTTCATTCATTTTAATTGTTTCTTTGAATGAGTCACTTTAGCATTGCAAACGATCCATAAAACTTTGTCTCTCATTGATTGTTTAAAAAATATTACATTTCCTATTTATTTCATTTCATACAATGCGCTCAAAATGACATTCTTCTAGGTTTTATTGGCCGTAACTTTTTTTAAAAATCAAAGCTTTTGTAAATGCGATGACACGCATTATTAAAAGCTGATTTTTTTTAGATGCATGTACAGATAATAAAATTTCAATTTTTCGTATAATGATTGTTTTATTTTTCGCCTAAGGATTTTTGTTGAAGCTACAAATATCAATCCCAAAATAACATCGTGTTCTGTCATGATAACAATGTTAGCTTTCTGCTTGAAATGTATACTAATAAAATTTGAATTTAATTCCTGTTTGCTTGATATATTAGTCTTACAATATTTTAAGCAATTAATTATCTAATGTAATTATATTTTGTCCTCGAAAAATGACGTAAGAAGTTTTTTATTGTTTAAGGTATTTGAATTCAATATATAAAATAAACGTTATGTGATTATTATTCAGTGAGTGTTAATGACTAATAATGACACGTATAATTCATTAAAAGATATCTAAGTTGCTTCCTCATTATACATAATTCATGTGTATTGAGTTAAATTATTTGATTAAATTAAAATTCCTTTGTTGATCAAAGATTACAACAATCACTTTAAGATTTTATTTATAATTCTATTCTTTCGCTCTTTCTTTTCATTTTATGTTCGAAATTATTGGAAATGATTGGATGTATATTGATTGAAATTAACATTTGAAAAAGAAATTATAACATCGCTACAAATAATATTTTTATTATTTTTATTTTTCTAAAACTTAATGCCTTTTCTTATTTTATTTCTATAATCATGCACTGGATAACATTCATGAAAAGTTTTTGTATAACTACGACGGCATTGACGCAAATTTAGAAAATTCTAAAGATCTAAAATTACTTGATTTTCTACTTATTTTATGATTTCCGAAAGTAAATTAATAGATTTGTTATATTAAATATTAATTGATACCTACAGGGTAGTTAACAATATTTGAAATTAATTAGCAAAATATAAAATATTTTATAATATACTAGAGTGAGAAAATTGTAAATAAATTCTTGCGATTATCAATTCATATATGGTCTATTTGAGCTGTAACATCTTGACCAAGATCGACCAAAAAAGAGATTAGTGTAAAATTCCAGTCCTTTTATTTACAGTCATATATATTTCAGCGAGCACATCGTTCTCAACTACGTTAACATTACTTACGAAAAATGAAAAAAAATTACAATATAAAAATGGTCCCTTGCTCAAAACGGATACTAAAATAACCGCTAACAGACTATTAGATCTAAATGATTACTCAAGGACAGCTCCAGAAATTCACCGATCTATTTAGGGTGGACCCTAACCCAAGAGAAAAAAACAAGCGAAGCTAATAATAATAATAAAACATTTCTGCACTCATAAGTCTGTCTGAGTTTTCTTTCAAAACCCTTCTTTTGAAAAGGACCTCATTTCCATTTCATCAGATATCTGCCTCCGGTTTTCTCATTGATGAATTTAAGTTCCCTATCACCTAACAGCTGTCCATTGCCGAGGGAGTGTCTGTTAAAGAGACATCATATGGCCTACAGCACATATCAATTACAAACTATTCGTGGCCTACACCGGCTGAAGTGCACTTGGGTGTGACAATTAATGACAATGGTTGCTGGTGACTAATTGCTTCTTAAGGATTTGAGTAGTCACTTAATAATGAATATAAGTAATGCATCTGAACCTTTTTACTTTCCTTTTCTTTGAAGCCTTATGGATATATTAATGACAACGGGATATACATCTATTTTCTCACAATACTGTTACAATCCGAAATAATGACACTCCTATTGAAAAGGCTTCAGTTCTGGACATCTGAATTCCTTAACTATGTGATGAAAAGTAGGGTACGTTACATTTGGTCGAGATGGCCTTGAACCTGAGAAGGAAAAGGTAAAACATCACAGAGTAAAATGCTAAAAATTGAAATAATCAAAGGAATATTCTTTGGATGTAAATAGAAAGAAAATATTATTTTCAAAATGAGTTTTGATTCAAGATACTTTCTCGAAATCATTTTATAAATGACTTTTTTTAATAATTATTTAAATTTTCAAAACTGCGTTGAAGGAACTTTTTCGAACAAATTTCAAAGTCTGAAAATGTTTCACACCAACAGGTAAGCAGTTCGCATTACGAAAATCAGGTTTCTTAAAACGAAATCAAGAAATAATTATTTTATGATGATATACTTTGTATTCGAAATTCAAAAGACATGAGATAATAGGAGGAAATCGGAAGGTTCATCTCCTCTACCGTGTTGCATCCCTCTTGTCGGGGAAAAAGCAAAAATATGTCATGCCAGTTTTGCAGATGCCATGTTAAAATTTCTTTTACAAATTACGTTTAACGATTAAACAAACTGGACTGTTTTAAAAGCATCTAAACTCTAGACATTTGATAGTTGATGAGTTAAACAACTGAAGGCATACAAAAATCTCGAGATGCGAACTTATAAAAATACATTGCATAGCAGATCACTGTGCATATTCTTTACAATAAAAAATAAAAAAAAATAATCCGAAAGTTTAAAATTAACCTTTTGCACTCCGAAAAATAATTAGATACAAATTTATTCACCTTACACAAAAATCTGTTTATTGCTATGAAAAATAAATATGCATAATTCTTTCATGTCGAATTTCTTTGAAAAATTAATCTACATCTCTTAAACATTATGTAAGCGTTTTTAACAATTAAATTTTAAAAATAAATAAAACATCAAAACGATGCACAATCTTGAATGGCGAGTCAGATGCACCCTCGGAGGGAAAAGGGTTAAACTAATACACTAGGCTCTTAAAAAGAAGGAATGGTATACATTTTATAAACATAGGATGTTTTGAAGAAATATGAATAATTCATCTTTAATAAAAAATTAAAAACCCAACTAGTTTTTCTTGAATTGTGCCTATTTTTATGAAACTTTGCTTATCAAAAACTGCTAAAATGTGTCTTATAATATGTATCTGAAATTCCGTTTGAATCTTTTATTTCCAAATATTATTGCAAGTATGAAGCATTGCAAAATTATATTAAAATTAGAAAAAAAGAGCAATTTAATAAAAAGTAAGATTTTCACACATAGTAAAACCATGTCAATTTTCAACCATTCCTAATATTCCCCATGCTTTAACAAAAATAAAATACTTTATTTCTAAAACAACATTTTCGTTAAGAATTACTTTTAGTTTATGCAAAATAAAGAAAAAAAAATCTAAATTTTCTGTATTTCGCTGTCGGCAGATGCTGAATATGCCAAAAGAGAACACTTTGCAATTCAAAATATATTTTACTACGAAAAAAATACAGCTTATTTGAAAGAAAGAAAAAAAATCTCAGAATATTTGAAGACAACATTCTGAGTCATCGAAAGAAAACTTCTCTTCGAAGAAGAAATCGAAAAATTCTGATAAACTAAACTGATAATTTGCATAAAGTTCTAGTTCAATTCGTTAAAAGCCGAAGCAATATCCAAGATTGAAGCTGAAAAAGTAATTTGAGTTGCAAATAACTCAATGTAGATGGAAAATGCAGTCCCATTTCAATCTTTTCTGTTTATGCATCCAAATCATATCAATTATTTTATAAAAAGAAATATTTACCATATTTTTATTTATTTTTGATTGAGATCGTTTGATAAAAACAAATACAATTTGAAAATAAAGTTTTCTGGTAATTTTAAAGAAATTTTCGGATACCATGTAAGAAGTTTTAAAACTTTTAATATAAATCAAACTCTAAGGAAAAAAAATCAGCCGAATGAATTGATTTTAGAAGTCAGAAATAGTTTATTCCAATCGAAAAAAGTCTCAAAGTTGAAAGATCAATAAGTCTTCCTGTAATTTAACTACAGCTACGTAAAATATTGTTTCTATTACGAAAGCCTGAAATTATAGACAGAAGAACCTATTATCATGTATGAACTGTATCATTTACTGAAAAGGTATCAAGTTTTGTACGAATTTATACGTAAAATCAAGATTGCTCAAACAATTTTTAAATTAAAGATAAATATTTCAAGAAGAAAAAAGTTAAAAATCTTATGAATATACATCTCATCTATAAATATCTTTAAGAATTTTGGATAATTGAAATCCACTTTATAAAACCTTCACCTAAGTATTTAATTTTCACACTAAAATTTGTATTTTAATTAATTTAAAAAACATGGACCTGAATCAAATTTGATGTAAATTAATTTACATTTGATTTGCAGAGGCTAGAAAGTAAAGTCTATATGATTTATTTATATAAATTGAAAAAGAAAATTATTAGAGAAAAAAGCATTTAAAAAAAATTAAAAGGAAATCTACTATACATTATTCAATGTACCACGTCAGAACGTAATTTCTTCAATTAGTCACTTTAGTACTGCCAACGACCCAAAAAAACTTTCTCGCATAGATTGTTTAAAAAAAATTCACATTTCCTATTTATTTCCTTTCATATAATCACTTGCTCCAAATGACATTTTTCTATTTTTTATTGGCGGTAGTCATTGACTTCTTTAAAAAAAATTAGAGCTTTAGTAAATAAAATGGCAACGCTTTATTAAAAAGGCGATTTTTTGCGATTCTTGTGCAAATATTAAAATTTTGTTTTTTTGCCAACGGATTTTTTTGACGCCATATACTTCATTCCTAAAATATCACGTTCTGACATGATAATAAAACCTTTATCACAGTATTTAATTTTCGGAACGAAATTTATATTTTAAATAATTAAAAAAAACTAATAATTGAATTAATTCATAGAAATAAAAAAAATGTGTTCATAATATTCTGAATCAAATTAGGTGTAAATTAATTAGATTTGATTTGCATAGGCTAGAAAGTAAAGTCTATAATATTTATTTCTATAAATTGAAAAAGAAAACTATTTGAGTAAAAAACATAATAACGTAGTTTCTTTATTTCTCATAAAACTCAAGAATCATCAAGACATTTCGCATCAATATCAAAAACTTTCAAATAAGAACTATCTTTTGTTCGAAAATATCCTTACTAAGATGTATGGAAACTCTTTATTCAAACTCTCCAGTGCGAACTCTCTATAGCTCTAAATTGCTTTCCTATAAGACGTTCTCCAGTTTCGAATACTTCAAGCTCCTGTGATTTATTCTGGCGGAGAGTCTCAAATTCTCCTCCCCCAGCTCGAGCCCGGTAACTTATTTCCTTCGAAATAAAATTTGAAATCGATAAAATATGACTCCTCGGCTCGCATATAGAGGATATTCACAAAATTCTGATCGTCTTTTACATGCTCTGCAGAAAGCGATAACACTCCATCCGCCTCGTAAAGTGAAGTGAAGTTGGCGAAAAGGGTGTTCCATGATAACAGAAGCAAGAAGACATTACTCTTCAGGTAGCGGAAGATTTATACAGATGGTGTCCCGCCTCTTTTTTAAAAATTCATGCGCTGTAATGCTCGTAGACCGAAAAGAATGATGGGAAAAATGACGTAAGACGGGTAAAGAGCTAGATTTTTATCGTTTGGTATTATGACTTTCCAAAATGAATGGAACTTTATGTTTGAAAAAAAAGTAAAAGAAATAAACCATGAAATCTTTAGAGAATATGACATAAACATATTTTAATAATAATTTTTATATTAATATTTTAATTTAGTTTAATTAGTTTAATAGAAGGTTATAATATTATGATTGATTATAAAAACCAAGCAAAACATTTTAAGAAAAATAAATAAATAAATAAAAACTTTTTAGAAAAAAATATTATGATATTTAATTTTACAGATTATAAAACTAAATTACTTTTGTAGTAATGTATTTAAAAATATTTAATTTGCGCAATTTTTTTGTTATTATTGACAAAGTACTATTTGACAAATTAAAATAAAAAAAACATAATTTAGCGGGAAATTTTAAATAATTCACTATTTCAAAATATCTTTTAATTGATAATTTGCATCAAAATTAAAATGAAACAATTTTTACAATTACTAATAATTAAAGCTCGAATGTCTGTTATTAAATAAAAAGAATTAAGTTTTAAAACCTTATTATAAGTTTTGAATTAAGTCCATTATATATATATATATATATATATATATGTGTGTGTGTGTGTGTGTGTGTGTGTGTGTGATATCTCGGTATTATTTCAAACTAGTTTATGCCGGTTAATGACATAAATTAGTTAATAACATATGATAGCTTGAAATTTGCGATCGTAAATTCTATTTTTGTAAAAAACAATTTCTTTTAATTGATGTATATTGTTAATAAATGTTCTCTTTTTTCCCCTTTTTTATTTGCTAAAAATCATATAAAATTATAACTCTAAATAAAAATTAAAATTTCCAGATGTTTCCATGATAACTTTATACAGTAACTATTTCAAAATTTATCACAGGTAAATATATTTAAACACAATAAAAATAACCTAAACTACTTTCTCTGACATTGTTGGGAACATTGACATAAGAAGTAGCAAAGTTGTCTAGCAAACTATTCATACTCCTTTTTTATAGTCTATCCATAACGTCTCAGCCGTAACCCTACCTGACCGTTAATCACCAGCAAGCTTTCCTGCTTATATGATTCTTTCTGTTACTTTTTATCTCTTAAAAAGGTTTATTGCATCATAGCATAAAGGCAACAGCACAGTTGGTGCACTTCTTTCTTTCTTTCTTTTTCACTTTCTCGAATCATTAAATGGAAGTTTAAAGAAGTGTGCAATTTTTTCTTCAGAATTCGGATACATTGTTGATAAATGATTTATTAAAAGTAATAATAAAAAGGGATAAAACTTATTGAGAAAGTTATTTATTTGGTAGTAATTCAATGTTAAAAATTGTAGTTGTAAACATAAAAAAAATATCTTATTTTGAAATTACAAAAGGTTTTAGGTTTTTTCCCATAAAATAAATTACAGTAACCCGTAACTGGAAACATAAATTTCCTCCCATTGCCAAAGATATAGAGTCAAAAAAACTACATCGTTATTTTTCTTTTTTGACTTTTATAAATAGAATTGCTGATTATTTTGGAAACACAATACATCCTAGAAATCATGCAGATAAAAAATATAAAAAAAAATGTTAATATTGGAATTGTTACATTTTATTAACTGTTACACATTAAATAAATACGTTTGTATATTAGCATTTTAATATTACACTTTTAATATTGACATCTACTGTTGATTAATATTAAGTGTTGTGTCGATGTAATAAAAATCTAAACTGCATATTTAACGAATATTTATCTCTTTCAGATATTCAGTTATTACTTCTTTCAGATACTATTAGATCAATGTTAAGGATTCAGAATTTGACAACAGAAATGAAAAATGAAGGGCACTTTTCCGTTAGCCGGGCGTCAATAAAAAAATCTCCAAATATATGATGGGATTTCACATTATTTAACGAGTTTTCGCTTTAAAATCACAGTAAGAAATTTGGCGGAATTTCACACTATTTGGCGAGTTTTCGATTTAAAATCCTTGTAAAAAATTTGGCGGAATTCTACATTATCTGGTGATATTTTGCTATCACCCGATTAATGGGAAAGTACCCAATATAATATTTTAGAATACTATTTTAAAAATATTTCTTTATTCTTTTTGCAATTTTTAAATTAAAAACAATTTTAGAAACATGGTGTCAATGACTCCATAAATAACAACAAAAACTTTCAAAAAGTATAATTCATTTATAAGTGAGTGCTCATACTTAGACAATTAACAACATACTTCTGAAAGAACCACTTGGATGTACTAAGGAAATGATTCTTTTCAAGGACAAAATACTACATGATAATCAGAACTTATGAACAAAATTGAGTCATTTTGACTTCCATGTCCAGTAATGGTTTAATGTTTATATTAATTTATATGAATGCATATATGAATTAGAGACATTCAGATTTTTTTATTTCGAAATTCATAAAGCAGATTTTTATATCACTTTACATCGTTTTGATTTTTTAAATATTTTTTATCTTGGTAATTTAATTTACTCAAATGAAGATATCAGATTCCTAAGCATGTAAAACTACGCAGATACTAAATCATTTAATTCATATTAAAACAACTAAAGACAATTTTCAATTCCTTTTTTGCCTGGTTTGCTCTAAAATAAAATGTGTTTTCAATTGTTTTTGTGGGCATTTAAGACTCCGAACACACAGGTAATATAAGCCTACTTTCAAATACAGATCTTTAGATTCTAAGTCAAATATATTTCTATGTGTTATTTAAATTAATATTAATTTATTAAATTAAATTCTCAATGCATATGTTTATTTTAATATCCTTTATAACTTTCTTATTTTACTTTTTTCACAATTGCTCAACATTTGTTTATCAAATTTTATGAACCGATGATCTGGAATAGAAATTGTTTATGACAGGATATCGCCGTTTCTCAATTAATTGGATTTTAGATACTTTAATATTTAAAAACTAAAACTGCGATAAAACAATATAATAGAATTCGGATTTGATGAATACATTAGAAAATTTGATAAAATCTTTTAAATCCTTTAAATTAATGAAATAGCTTTTTAAACAAATGAAATATAGATTATGCAATATAAAAATCTGACTGAGAAATCTAAAAACCTGAATTTTTTAATTATTTCTCTCCGAAACATTAACATTTTTAGAGATTTACAAGTATTACATTGTGATAAATCAATTGCGGTAAAGAAATGATTAAATAGTTTAAAACCCTGCCTTGCTGTTGCATCTGGGTTAACTGAATGACCAACTAAAACTCAATGAAAATTTTTTTGACAGAACCATCTCTTCTTACAGAAACTGAAATTCCAAATTTAAATTGAAAAATACAAATCATCGTGGCAGTCAGTTCATTTCTATTTAAATAAATTAAAAATTATTTTAATCAATAAAACATAATTGAAAATCTTATCAATCACACCCACACCCACATAATATACCGCATTCCATAAATACCATTTATACGCTGCATGAATTAGAAAAGTTGCTTCTTTTTCATTTTTATTGTCTATCATCGGTTTATTTATAGAATATCTAGTTATTTTATTTTAGATAATTTTTTTTATTTTACACTTCAGCTGTCTCTTATTAGTTAATTTATATAATAACTAGTTAAAATGTCAAATTAATAACATACACATTTTAACGGACATGATCAGTTATTTCTTGAAATAACTAGGTATTCTATAAATTAACTGCCTTATATACTTTAACGGTAACATATATTAACGGTAACATGTGTGTGTGTGTGTGTGTGTGTGTGTGTGTGTGTGTGTGTGTGTGT
>JAOUZG010003870.1:73300-85403 GCA_026289955.1 Argiope argentata
ATGAAAAAAAATAATTTTATCTCTTGAATTTAACTACATGTTTTATTGAGATTGTTAAAAAGAAGTTAGCAAAATATACTACAATCATGGTTTTTCTTATATATATATATAGAAAAAAATCAGCTCTTCGATTCCGATACTTTTGCTGAATTTTCTTTATTCAAATATAGTCTATGCCTTTATTTCATACATAAATATTTATTTTCCTTTTTTAAAGCCTTATGAACAATCTGGAACAAATCTCAGATTATTTGAGAATTTCTTTGCCCCTATATTTTCTAAATAGAGAAAAATAAGCCTATTAATATTATTATATTAATTACAAAAGACGGGAAAACTGTTTTCTGGTGTTTGATGTTTCTGTGCCTCACCAAAAAATTACTTCTTGCAATATTCTGCTTTCATCCTAATGGTCTTCTTTCTTTAGACAAAATGGAAAACTGAATTGTCATAAATATTGCTCAAAATTCATTTAAAAAGTAAAAATATAATTTTATTGTATCGTTAAATTATCATTAGAAAGGGTATTCGCATTTATAAATAATTTGCGTGGTATAATTATTCTATAAGTTACTGGTAAAAATCCCAATAAAACTCATCTAGATTTTGGCTTAATTTTTTATTATTCATTTTAATATTTTACAAATGAATAGTTTGAAAAGTTTAAAATAGCCAATTTGACATCTGGGCCTCCTTTATCACAGAAGGACTTAAAAATTTCAAGACTATTAGAATTTCGACTTTGGGTTTACCCCAGGCAAATTGATAGCTGCATTTTTTAAATATTAATATGATTCACTTTTCATAGCTTTAATGTAGTCTATGTAAACATGTTGTAAACTACACAAAATATAAAATATACTAAAGGCAGGAAAAATACATAATTATGTTTCAGTAACAACATTTCCTGTAGAACTTTTAAGAAAATAAACAGAAATTCTCTGTTTGTATTCGTGTTTGTAAATAATCAAATCAGACAAAGAAACCAAAACGGATGGGAAAAAGAACTAACTTCTATTAGTGGACCTTAATGGGGTGGAAAGTATCCTGAAAGAATTCCTACTTCAGTTGCAAATTTTCATCTGAAGTATAGAAAAAAAAACGATTTTGCTTGAATTTATCCAACAAACCGTATAGACTACACATAATAGAAAAACCATGACGAAATACCGTCGTACACTCAAAAGCAGCAATAAATATAAATATAATAAATATTAAATTGAAAAACTTTCAGAAATTCGAGAAAAATGCTGTGCATGTTGATATTTTTTTTCAAAAAGAAAATAATAAAAAACTTACAATGTTCGTAAACTGTGAAGTTGCAATAAATAAGAATTTCTTTAAGAGATATATCTCCTAATAAATTAGGAACTGTGCCAACTTTTATAAATGCATTGGCACTTTCCAAAAATGTTTTTTAGTATGAAATAAATTTATTTGATTACACTTTAAATACATATAATTTTTTTTGCGCTTGCAAGAGTTTTAAAATATCTGTTAACGACAATTTACATTAAAATTTACATTAAATTTTAATGAAAATTTTAATCTAAATTAATAATTCAGTTAAGCAAAAATCTATTAATAAAGAAATTAATATATTATCCTCTTCTGGTTAATACCAGACACTCCTATTATCTCGAAGGCACACAGATTTAAACCACTGGAGCTGAATCACCGGACCACTGAAACGGAAACACTAGGGAAGAATATGGTTGAGTGCTAATGGCCACCACCGGCCGCGGTACAACACTTCCCTTAAGAAGTGAGTTCCATCATCGATGGAAGGAGCCTGCCCCCTTCTATTAGTGTACTTATCAGGGTGGGGAGATCCAACCACCTTGCCGAAGGCATCACATCCTCATTTCGTTTTGCACCCCCCCCCTCCACCCGAGGTGGTCATATTCTGGGTAGTAAATATTTGCGATTATTTTTAAATTGTTTTTTTTTTCAATAATCAATAAAGTAGAACAATTAAATTCATCAAAATTCAATTTCAATAATTACATTATTGATGATCATATTTCTTTCGTATTTATTCAATTAAACTTCAAGTTTTCTTTTTAAAAAACCTATAGCTGAAAAAAACAATTTCTGCATTTAATAATTTAATAATTTATAATAATTTTTAAAGTATTTTTAAAAGCTTTATTACTATTGAATTCTTTTAATCTAAGAAACACTCAATTATCCATTCAAATACTTTTTGTGAAAAATTACAAAAGTAATTTTTTATAAGAAGGTTTGATAAGATTTTCTCTCTCTCTCTCTCTCTCTCTCTCTCTCTCTCTCTCTCTCTCTCTCTCTATATATATATATATATATATATATATATATATATATATATATATATATATATATATATATATATATATATATGCCTTTTATATCCTAGTATTTTTTACTTGTTATTATTAGATAATAATATCTTTTAACAAAGGGGAATTCTAAAATATGACTTGTACTACTTTTCTTGACGATACCCAGGCGACTTGAGTAAAAGGGCTACAAAGTGGAACGGTAAACTATTCATTGCTCGTTTTTATTACCTGTCTGCTACGTCTAGCCGTAACCGTACCTGCCCGTTAATCACCCGTTAGGTTCTTCGCTTGTGTTCTCTCTTTCCGCTACTTTTATCTCTTAAAAGGCTTTATTACGTCATAGCTTGAAGGTGGAATTCAACATTAAATTGAAGTGCAAATAAGTGAGCGAATGTTTTTTCCACTTGCAGCTTTGCATACATGAGAAGAATTTAAAAATATTAAAGGGAATCGTAAAAAAGCGAATAAAATTTTTACGAGCTCCATTCTTCATCTGCAAGAGATTGAAACATTAAAACAATAGAAGGAATGATGATATCCTAAAACTTGTGGGTAAGAATATGTAATAAAATGCAGATAGTATTTTTAAAAAGACGTTAAAATGTTTGATTTTGATTGTTAAGTTAGTTTTAATGATTTTTTTTGTGCATATGAGGTAAATTTCAGAGATAGTGCTTACTTCTTGTCAAGGAATCCTTCTACATCTTTTTCTTTTAATAGAACACGGTTTTATGTATAACCACAATATTACAAATTATATGTGAACTTTGAATTTCTTTTGGATTAATAAACTACATTTTTTTCCTTGTTTGAAGAAATATGAACGACTCTTTTGCCAATATCCTGTCAATTTGAGCGATTGTATTTTTCTACGTTTGATTCTTAGTCTTCGTCCCGTCAAATGTTCGTTTCTCTCTGGTATTAATTTAATTTGCGTACGGATTTCGGCTCATACACAAAATGTCTGCTAAAATGAATCTTATTTTTAATGAATGCTTTCCTGCTTCGAATATGCTGGAAAGTACTTCGACTTCGCATTTCTTCTGGAAAATAAATTATATACCCATCTAGTTACCATGCATAACCATAAATTGTACCAGAAAGCTAGTTTAAAGCAATTAAATCTAGTTAGAGGTATCTTGGCTCCTGATATCAATTTAATGCGCGTAATAATTTCAGCCAATATAAAAGTGAAATCTTCAAACTTATTTTAAATCTAATACTTTCTAGCTTCATTTAAAATTCTGCTGCATAGCAACTACCATCTTAGATTTCTTCTAGAAAAATAAACTGCATATCTAGAAAGTTACCAGGTATAAAGATAGTGCCAGAACGAAAGTTAAAATCTGCTCCATCCAATCAGAGGTTTTCTCGACCCCCTTATATAAATTTAATAACCGTACTAGTTTCAGCCTATACCCAAGATGGATTCTAAATTGAATTTTATTTTAAATCTGATATATTCCATCATCGGATAAAATTCTGCAATATGGCCACAAATGCCTTATATTTCTTTTCGAAAAATGTGTTATTTACCAGCGATGGTACCAGAGAGACAGTTGAAATTTTAGGACGGCACTGAAGTTAAATGTCTTTTCATGAAATGAGAGATTATTGTTAGGAGTAAATAAGGGTCGTGACGTTTTTTTAATAATGATAATATATATAACAATAACGGTAAGAAAGTTTTTATAATTTTATCGTGATTTTTTTCAGGTTTTTGTTTCTGAATAATTTACCAATCTTATCCTATAAAGCTTTTCATTTAGACTTTCTTACATATAATTAAATATTGCTTTAAATCTTTCAATAGATATTTTAGAAGAATCCTAATCAGGAAATTTGTAAAACATAATGATTACAGAGGAACAGGTGATTTAGATTTTGAAGTAACAACTATAGAAAATTATTTTTAGAAATTAAAATATGTTAGCGATTTTATTTTGGAAATTAAAATATATTAGCGCTTTTAATTTGGAAATTAAAATATATTAGCACTTCTATTTTGGAAATTAAAATATATTAATACCTTTATTTTGAAGATTAAAATAAAAGTACTTATATTTTAAAATTAAAGTAATAGTGTTTTTTTTTCAAATGGACAGAGACGTATTTTTATGGGGTTCGAAAAAGAATTATTATATTCATATATTTAAATATTATTTTAAAGCATACTAAATTTTGAAAAATTCCACAATGATTAAATTGGTAGTTTAAATTTCAAAATAATATACTTTGGCAATAATTTTAAAAAATCCAAATTACTTTACTTTTGAATTCTTCTGTGTATATTTTTACAATTTAATCCATTATAAATCCTAATTTCCGCTCTATTTGAAATTCGAAATAAATTGACATAAAATCGTTGGAATAGAAAGAAAAGAAAAAGAATAAACGAATCGAGAAAAAAATGTATTAAAGTATTAAATCAAATCTTTCCTCCGAAAAGAGCTTAAGAATACGATTAGTGGCCGTGAATTCTGTTTTTTCCACCATCCCCCTCAACACGCACGGATCACCGAAGCGAAACACATTCTCCTTAGCAAATTCGATTTCCGAATCCATTATCGCGCGGATTATGCAGTGTTCGAAATCGCATCCCACTGGGACACGGAAGCACTCAGCCATGCCACTTTCGGTTAAATGCACCTCACATGTACGGTTGTCATCACTTTTTACTATTAGGGTTGATTATCTCCGAAGTCACGGTTGCAGAGAACTCCCTGGAGAGAGTAAATATTAAATTATTGTCAGTTAAGGAGGACAATTGGGTGAATGGGACATTGATGTTTACACTATCTTTTACTTTTCTTGGTATGTTTCTTAAAGGAAGAATAAATTAAAGGCTTACAATGATACCGACTTGATTAGAAATGAATCTAACTTTAATAAGAGGTCACTTTATTGAGATGTGTTTAAATTGTATTGTGTTCGATCAAATTTGTACAAATGCACTATCAATCTTGGTAATTTAGTTTATCAATACTAAATCATCGGCATTAATATCAGCAAATTTAAATTTGTGTCTAGTATAAATATCTACCTGAAATAAATATTAGTGTTGTTGTTGTTATTAATGAAACTGTCCATGGACAAGCCCGCTGATGCATCAGCTGATATGAGCCGAGAAAAGCGTCTCTTGCTTGAAATAGCGCCAACTAGGACCAAGAGTACGGCTTTAGCTACACATTCATCTCATCCGCTTTCATTGCCCCTTTTTAAAGGGAGTCACATTCACACTCCTCATAGAAAAAACACAGAAGAACAACTATACCCTAACCGGGATTCGAACCCGAGACGGCCAGATCACAAGGAAGACGTGCCACCTCTGTACCAGGACGTCTGCCCTGAAATAAATTCTTTTATAAACATGATGCTTTTTTTTATTTAGGACTAAACGGTTTTCTTCGCCTGATAAATATCACCCGCCAACACCAATATTATTCGATATTATGCGCGATGTTTGTCGGTTCCAGTTAGTAAGATTTTAAACTTCAATACAAATTCGTTCAAAGATGTAAGCTTAAATATTATATTTTGAAAACATACATTTTCAAATTGACCAGCTCCCAATTTAAACTAGCATCTTAATGAGAATATTATTTGCTAATATCTAAAATATCTAAATATTGATTCTATTTTTCACATTTTGCAGGCAACTTATTAACTCCACACACAGCTTTTCTTTTCAAATGACCTGATTTTCCCTTGAAGTTTTTTCGTATATCTTCATTTGTCTGATATCGCTGGATACGCCATTATCATACGAACACATTACTAAAAAAATCGGAAGCTATTCATTTGTGTTGCCACAAACGGTGTGTGTAAAAGTCTAATTAAAAAATATTATTGTTTTAAACTCATTTGTTATTAATTGACATTTCTTTTTTTGTCACCATTTCACCAATAAGTGCAACAAAAATACTTATTAGGCCACAATAATAATCTTCATCAAGTATTTCAAACAATACTGATAAAACGTACCTCCACTTTCATAGGTCAGGTGACTCGCTATCTACCAATCACAACAGACACAATTGAAAGAAACAATGTGATTTATCCTTAAATGTTTTTTTTAGAACAATCTGTAATATTCTTCCTTTAATTGTATACGCTCGACGAACAACTCGAATACTATAAGCATTGTGAGAAATAAAAATCACCCAACAAATTCTTAATTAGTGACCAATTAACAGAGTTATAAACTCCTTTGATTAGTAATTAGCGATAAATCCACTGATTAAAAGAAAATTTTCATCAATATTTTGTATTTATCAATAATTTAATTAAGAATGTTTTAGAATATGTTTGAAATAATAAGCAAAGTCAATGAAATGAATAAATTAACTAAACATATTTCAGTTAATATATGTAAAAAATTAAGTGAAAATGTATCTCATGTTTATGTTATACTAGTTACCTTTATAAATAATTTGGTTTATAAATACGGCTATAAAATGCCTTAATAAAAATTGCAGTTGTTTCTTTCAACGGAATGTTTTAAATAGAACAAAATATCAAAAATATCAAAACATGTTTTTCACTGAATCTTACTTTACACGAAAAAAGTAATTAAAATATTGATAGCTTTATTATGATACTAAAAAAAATGCCAGAATGAAATATTTGTAGCCCTGATGCGAACGGTTTGACTTCCATTTCAAATATAAAATAAATTTTTTAAATAGATAATTGAAATATTTAAATTAAATATTAAAAAAACAATAAGGCAAAAATTATAATTAGAGTTACCAAAATTATTCTCATATTCTATTATACTATCTGTGTCTAGTTTATTAACTTAAGATCAATTGGTGATGCATGTTAATCGCCAACGTAAACTTTATACTTTTATATCTGTTATTAGTAAAACCTTTTGTTTTCTATTTTCTTCTTGATTATTAGCCATTTCGTCAAAAAAATAATTGAATGAATTTAAATAATCTTTTTGAACAAAATATTCCTTATTAATTTAGTTCTACTAATAAATTTGAATCTGGTTTCGTAATCGGAACTGAATAATTGCAAATTCAGGTAGTGGAACTGAAGAACACTTGGAGAGCGGTGAGCTTTCAATGATGGAATACGAGTGACCAGATTTTGATAGGGCTTCCAATGAAGATTTCATCCTTTTTTATTATAGTTGAGTGTAAATTTTGAGGGTAAATTGTGAGATTTTTTAATACTATCATAGTTGGACATAATTTTTAGACTTTTGAAAAAACGTGCTTCAGTTTTGTTCTTCCAGTGGTCACAAATGTTGTTGTTCTCGTGTTCCGCTTTGCAACGGTAGGCGGGGTGCAGCGGCTTCTTAGGGTATGGACCCCTAAGCATTCAAGGGCAGAAGTCTGACTACTAACCCACATACGTCAGAAACCCTTCTTACGGAGTGGATTCCATTCATGCCTTTCAGTCATTCATCGACAGATCAGAATTTAGAAACAGAGAGCCCCCTAGTGATATTGCTCTCTACACGGCGGAATTTGACACCACGACATATTTAAAGTGCGCCACCACCACACGCACGGAGAAACTTCGGCTAGTGGATTCAAACTCGAAACCCTAGGTATGCAATTCCAACGCCCTGCCAACCAGTCTATCCAGCTGCAGTGGTCACAAATGACAGCAATAATCACTGTAGAACTTTGGAAGTTACTCGAGTATGAGATTCAGTGAGGCATAGTTTACCACCCCTAGTGAAAAACTGATCTAAAGGCCCGAAAACTTTTCAGATGAAAAATTTTACAGTCAACATTTAAGCAACCAATATTCCAGCATTACAGAGTTGAGTAATTTTATACACTGATAAAGATAAATCTGACAAAACTGGATGACACAATTATAATTTTTTTATGTATGTATTTATGAAATATACTGAGATTTCTAGGTATAAACTTAATTATGTCATACAAAATGGTCAACTATATGTTCATACACAATGCCATACAAAACATTTAGGATTTTATTTTACTATGAAAGAATGAGTATTGCTAAATATTTTTCTTTTGAACTACATGTCTTATAACAGAATGCAAGTTCGCAGTTATATTTAAAGCCAATTACAAATATCCATTCAGTTTTATAAAGATGGCAGAAGAGACGAATATTACCGATCTGGAAGTGGAATTTACATCATATCACAAAATCTTGACTTCAGAATTCAGATGAGAAAACCCGACTACTGCTCAGTATTTTGCAGTGAGCTAACAGCCATTCCTGAAGCCTTTGGTTTTCTTGTGTTTATTCCCCATGGAAAGGAGATATGGATTCTGTCTAAAGCAGAAGTGCAATACAGCACTTGGCCAATTGGCAAAGCGTGAAATAATGTTGGAGTGCCAATACTCAACGAGTTAAAATGGTTTTCCATATCGCGTTAAATTAATCTACCCTTACCGCTTCGATCTTCAGGGAAATGAGATTACGTACTCTTTGGCCAAGGATGGGACTCACGAGGCCTCTGTGACGTCAGCATCCCTCACTTTTTTGGAGATTTACTCAAAAATAAAACACAAGATCAAGATCTTCAGTAATCCAACTCTCAGAGTACCAATAGTATCAGTCTTCGCGTCCTAGAGGCTCCCTGGCTCACAGTGTTAATAGTAGGAGCAAATCATTCTTCCCTTCTTTTGAAGTGGTCATCTTAAATCGATGGAATTTTCAAAAACATCCAAGGGATTCGAAATGTTTTCCAGCTGTTCTGCTGAGCAGTCTTCACCTGATATCATTCTCCCGTGCATGTGGCTTTCCAAATAGGATTTAACTGACGATTCTTTAACGGTATCGAATTTTTTGAAGGTGAACCTGGTCTAGCATTGTTGGCCAATGGGGGTGTGCAACAACAACACAAATCTCAATTTATCATCTCGTTTTGCTCTCATAGTTGCTTTTTTTTGGAATATGAGAATTTTTGCCGTTTAATCAAATTCTTCTTAAGAAAAAAGTTAAAAGTTTGTATACATGCTTTAATAGATATTCGCTTAATATATACGCTTTAATAGATATTCGTATAATTATCTATCAAAACATTGAGTATGTTTTGATAGATAATTATACGAAATGACATTCATCTAATTCGATGCCTTACCACGATGAAATCCGTAATATGGTCTTCTTTATAATGACAAAATGTCTGTAATTATAATAATGCATACTCTGAATGTATTTCGAATACATATACATTGTTTAGACCGAAATATTTTATGAAAGATTCCACATGTTTTAAAAAGAACACCATCATGTGGCCTCATTCAATAATTATTCAAATATTTCCCCATTTTCTAAGCATAATATTATAGTGTTTTATTCCAAGCTTTAAATCGTCAAATTTATAATTTAATTGCATTAAAAGGTTATTGTTTTAAATTTCGAAAGCATATAAAATATTGAATGTTCGAAACTTTTCCATTCTGTGATTTAATAGCTTTACGATTTATATTTAAATTAAAGAATTTTATATTATCTTCCAACTTCAACATGTCAGTTTGACATCCTTAAAATAACTTAATTTCAAAAGTTAAATTGAAGTTTCTATAATTAGTAGTCTCTTACAATGTTCTTTTTCTAAATTACCTACAGCAATGCTTTCGAATAATGAAAAAGAAGTTGTAGTTTTATTTTTGTTTATCTTCATGTTACTTTCGATTAGTCTCAAATTAACTGCCAAATATTCGAAAGAATTGAAAAATGGAACGCTAGAATTTCACCGTAAGCTAAGCTATATCGAAAGAAGAAACAAAAAAAAGTCAGAGTAATTAGTGAAGCGGAGAAAAATGTTTAAAATTACAGAAGTCAACTCGAACAGCAATTTATTTTCCTCGAAAGTTTTTAATTCTAGAAAATTCCCTAAACATATACCCTCAACGGTTAAAAAAGAAGAAAACTAAAATGCTGACGAAAGTAAAAAAAAGCAAACGAAAAATAATTCATTTCTTAAAAATTCATCGCATTTTATTGAAATGGAAGAGAGAAAAAAATCGTTTGCGTGCTCGGAGGTAACTTGAAACGGAAACAGTAATTAAAGTCAAATCTTATGCATAACGATAAAATATCCGTCATGCATACATTTGGGTGATTAGGGCAAATTTTTCCTTCGTGTAAATTACGGTTTCTTCTTTTTCCCTTTGTAATGGGAAAATTACGATGATGAATGTCTTTTTTTCCCGAAAAAGAAATATTTCTTGGAAATTGCTCTTGACTTTTTATGTGAGTGAATTAACAGAGATCTGTTCTAAGTCAAATATTATTAACAGGAAAGAAAGCTGATTAAATTTTTTAACTACATTTCAAAAAGTGGTCATTTTTATTTTCTAAATTAATTTTTTTGCTCTCTTTGAGATTTAACTGCTTTTTATAATAATAATTTTTCTTCTGTCAAAAGTTTTTATTATAAACTAATTTCTTTTCTATAAATGGAATATTTCAGACTTTATTACCCATTTAATTCTTATCATGTACTTTATTGTTTAGAAAATGAAAAATTAGAAAATATAATAAAGCATAAATAAATACAACATAACGCAATAATTTTGATCCGCTTCAAAAAGTAAAATATTTTCACAGCCAATTAGAGTCTGATTTTTCTGTCATATTTGTATCAAATCATTCAGCGATAACCTTTGGCATACAAAATAATTTAAAATTATGTATATTTAGAATGTAATTCACTGCAGAATCCACATTTTAGGGCAATGTTTTATAAAAAAATAAAATATCCTTCAATACTTTGTTTTGAAAGAATGAAACTAAAAATAAATTTACCAATTCAATTATTCCTGAAACATTAAATAAATTTTAAGAAAACGCTTTAAGAAAGTTTAGTTTTACATAAGATTATAATCAAAAGATAAGATATGTAGATATTAATTTCAATTTTTTTTTCTTTTATCGCGTACAATATTGTGATCTCCAAAAATCTATAAAGCAATCTATAAAGCAATTTCAAGCGTTTCTATTTTTTTTAAACTTAAAACACGTCTTAATAATAATGGCTGTTTTTCAATTAATATGTAAATCATAAAATTAAACATTTACTGGCATGAAATTTGGCGTGATGCCTATCAATCAAATTATCGGGTATTTATTATATATTTGGGGAGATGGCTTGATGCCATAGATATATATCCATCTGTATATATTTATACATTATAATCTTGTAATGCTCTACAATAAGCGTTCAAATCTCTCTCTCTCTCTCTATCTCTCTCTATCTTTTAATGATACATTTATTTATTTATTAGCAGAAGATATTTTATGATGTTTGATGTTCTAAATAATAATCCTTACATAATCAAATCATAGAAAATAAATTAGAAAAAATATAGTTTTGGTTTAGAAAACAGTTAAGAAGTTGTGTAACAAAATAGTTATGGAAATACAACTCAAAAATCCAGAAAATAATCCGTAAAAAGTTTTCGCCAAGATATTTTTTTTCATTTTTCGTTAAAAAGAAAATGGAAATAAAAAATCAATTATTTATTCAATGTATTAATTATTTTTCAGAAAACTTTTAAATAGGAGATTGCTTTACAAAAGAAGAAAATCCAAAATTTTCTTTAAAAAATATCAGATATCCTACCTATCTTGAAGCAGAAAAATCAGGACTTCCAAAATTATCGGAGGAGGCAATGCAAAATATTTTCGAAAATGAATACAAATTGCCTTAGAGAAAACAAATGCTAATAAGAAAATGTTATTTTTTTTCCATTGATCTCATATACCCATCTAAACTGTCAAATGAAAAAAAAAAGAAGAAAAAACGCAAATTTGATGCAAAACACTCCAGA
>JAOUZG010003870.1:96659-134278 GCA_026289955.1 Argiope argentata
TGTGTGTGTGTGTTGGCGCTGTACACGCCAGACCATTCGACCTACAGCTACCAAATTTGGTACATGTATACCTTGGGGGCCGGAAATGTGCACCTAGGAGCCCTTTTTTGAATTTTTAATTAAAATTTGAATTAATTAAAAAGTAAGATATATTTTGACGTTTTTTTCGCTATAGCTTCCGAAAATATTACGGCACAAAATTGATTTATGAGCTCTCCATTAAGTAGTGAAGATTAATAAAATTCTAACATTATTAACTGAATTATTTTCTGGATATTCTTTAAAGCTCAATTAAATTGCTTGCTATTTATACCTATCTACCAAAATTCCTAAGAAGATAATTATTAGTTCTTCCCTAAACATTTTTACGTTTAAACAATTCTTTTGTCAATGAATTTTTCCCATCTGATTTCACTATACTTCCTTCTTTTATAAAACAAATGCTCTTCACCGAATTATCTGGAGCGTAACATTAAGGGAAAATCCCCACATACAATCCTTTCAGAAAGATAGAGTTCTGTAAAATCCCCCACTGCTTCTGCATAAGCAATTCTATTCATCAATTTCCCTCTGAAGCATCGATTTCCCCCCTCCCCCCAACGAGTCTTCCGCCGCATTCGTAATCAAACAAACAATATGCTAATTGAAAGGAATCTCGCCAGATATTTCCCAGATGCCGCCAAAGGAGAATAAATCACCGCCAACTCTCCGAATCCAGTCCCTGGCGTGAAAGACACTGATGGTCTAGCAATAACTCTTCGATGCCCCTTTTGCCTTTGATCTCGTATTTAAGCCTCCCCCTCTGTAAAGTAGAGATAGGGAGTGACCTTAAATCCGTACCTCTACACCGAACACTCTTCGTCTCCATCACCAGGGAAGAAGGGGGGTTATCTCTTCATTCAAACACCCTGCCTTCCTTTCATATTGGGAAGAGGAGAAGGTGAGTAGGGTGAAGCTTTCAATGAGAAGGCGGCATTGTTCGCGGGAAAAGCGTAGAAAATTCTTTGGTGGATTTGCTCAGAGTTTTCGAGATTAGAGATATAAAATACTAATGAAGGAATATATTATAGTATTTTATTTGGGAAGATGCTTAAAGGCTCAAAGTGGCTTAATTTTTTCATGTTTGTGAAAGGTAAAGTCAACATAAATATTTGAAGCAAAAGATGCATTATTTTTATTTTTATGATTATTTCACCACTTAACAATACGTAAACAATTTAGAGAAAGACGGAGATGAATTTATTTTAGATTCATAAACCTAAGAAAAAAAGGATCTTAAGTGCAAAGAATGCATTTGTGTCATCTTTATGGCATTGGGCATTTTATTAGACAGCTGGCGTCTTTGCATAGATGTAACACGTCTTCCTTGTGATCTGGCCGTCCCGTTTCGGGCATGGTTGTTCTTCTGTGTTCTATCTATGAGGCGTGTTTATGTGCCCCCCTGTAAAAAGGGACTGTACAAGCGAATGTAAAAAGTGAGTAGCAAAAGTCGTGCTCTTGACCCTAGTTGGCGCTACTACAAAATAAGAGACCCTGATTAGGTATAAATCTCTGAATACCTCAGAGAGCTTGTCCATAGCAAGTGCCATAAGAAACAGCAACAATAATCTTTTTAACAAATTATAATCGCAAAAAATAACTTTCAACATTAGAAAAGTCATTCCAGACACTCCGACCCGCCACTAAGACTTATTTAAACTATACAACTGAACTACCTGATTACCGCCACAGCAACACTTGCAGGAACAATGTGTGAGCTCTAAGGGTCATCACCGACTACGTTACAACCCTTTCCGTATGAAGTATGTTCCATCTTTAGAGGAGGAGCCAGCCCCCACCTAATTATGTACCATCCAGAGTAGCGAAATACAGCCAGCGTGTCGGAAGCATCTTATCCTCATTTTGAGGTGTACCCCTAGGAGGATTCAAAAATGAAAAAAAAAAAAAAACATTGGCTAAGATATTGAAAGATAACAGTGATTCACAAAGTTAGATACTTCATAAAATAGTGAACATTTTTATTCAAACCACAATGTAATATATTTTTGAAAATTGGGGGAAATGTATTTGTAGCGTGCTAAAATTTAGGGAGAAATTTAAAGGCCTTTTAAATTGGTATCATTGAAAATAAATTTTTTGTTCACTGAAACTGCGTAAAATTGCGTTTTGTGCAATAATGTTTTCGAAAAACCAATACATCGAAGCTAAATCTACGTTTTAATTACCTGAAATTCTAATAATAAAATTTCATAAAAAATATCTCTCAAAGATACACACACACCATTCAAGATATATCTGGAAACATTTAGGTAAATTTGGTAAATAAAAAGCAATTATTAAGATTGCCTAAGCAAAAATAAAGATCAAAATACCTGAAATTCTAATAAAAATTTCAAAAAGCATATCTCAAATGTTCGCACACCCACCTTTTAAACTTTATCTGGAACAATTTTGGTAGCTTATATCCAATAGACTGAATTTAAATGTACCAATATACACTTAAAACGCATTGCATACATAGGTATTTCCATAGACGCCACTTGCGGTTTTACTTTTAGTTGATATTACCTTAACAAAAATGAAAATATTTGAGGATTAAATTACCTGAAATTCTAATAAAATTTTAAGAAAGTATATTACAGAGAATCGTACTCAAACCTTTCAAAGTTTATCTGGAACAATTTTGATAACTTTAGGTTCAATAGATTGAACTTAAGTGTACCAACAGGCATTACAAATGCATGCATACATAAGCAATTACATAGATACATGCCTTTTTATTTTTAGTTGAGATTAGCTAAACAAAAATGAAAATATTTGAAGATTTAATTACCTGAAATTCTAATAAAAATTATTAAAAAAAGCATATCTAAAAGATTCACACCCACCTTTCAAGGAATATCCGGAACAATTTTGGTAACCCTAGGCTCGCTGGACTGGTTTTAAATGTGCCAACATATACACAAAATTCATTTGTCTATGTAGTTGCATACATAGACAAATACGTAGACAAATGCATCGTTATTTGTAGTTGAAAAAATAATGCATTTTAGTATTTTATTAGAATTATGCAAATTGAAATTTGGTGATTTATCAAACTCACTCAACCAAAATCTTTAATGACCCCATATCTTTATTAATACAAAACAACAGTAAAAATGATGGGTAGTTTTAGAATAAGTTTTGCCTTATTATTTAAACCAAGATTTTCGAATCGATTTGTAATTCCTTTTTTCTTAATAACCACAAAGAAAAAATCCCTCAACCACTATAAGTAGTTTACGAAAATTTAATAATCAACACGAAAATACAATTTAAGATCCTTTCTGATGCTTTGTGATACATTTTATAATGTTTGAAAAGTGGAACGGGAAGATATATTAGATTCATCCTTAATGGATGGTCTGTATTATTGGATCACGCCTTCGCAGATAACGCTCTAGACGGTAAACTTCACCAGCGGAGAAAAACACATTTATTCTGTCCTTTAACATAGAACAACATCAAAACATCTGGGAAAGTGGAATTCAATTTTCAAAAGTAAATGGAATTTTGAGCCGTCCCAAAGTAGGTGGTGGAATTTTAGATTTCAAAACCCAAATATGTTTTATTTGGAATCTTTCAGCCAGACAAATTTAATGTTGTATTGATCTTATTGTTTTTTTTTTTTCAATTCAAATTTACTTTAAAAGTGCAAAAAAATTTGATCCAGAAATTAAAGAATAAAAAGTAGTGGAAAATTTGCGCCAATTATAACTGGAAGTTTTTAAAAGATTATCTTCTTTTTCAGTCTACCTTGATCACGAGAAATATGCTTTTGGAATTTTTTTTCTTTCTTTGAAGTTTATCTTTTTGTCAGTTTGTCTGCAAATGCTATATATTAATAACTCTCTAATTTAGATCGATGATATTTGGCGCAAGATCTTAACGCCAAATTTGTTCCGCCAAATTCCAGCCAAAATGTAATATTTCGTAACTTCCAGTACACCAATGGCATGTTAGGCGTTATTCGACATGACAAATTTATTAGAAATTATACGTGAAAGTTTCGGGAAGATCACAAACACTGGTTTCTGATATTCTGCTCAACATTTTAGTGGAGTAATCGATAAATTTTGCATTGATTGCAAGGCATTTTGAATTGATGTTCCTTCTCGTCGTTTCAAACGATTTTGTGCAGAAATGGCACAAAATGGAATGATAAAATTGATTTATTCCTGAACATCTCTAATAGATGAGATTTGTTACATGATCTTAACTCAAAATTTTATACTTTTTATGAAATTTGATCTTAAATCCGGTGTGGCATTATCATGGGTAGATTCAATTAATTCCATCTAAAAAGCAATATTTCGTAACTTTTTGTACTCTAATGGCATGCAAGGCACTATACGACAGGACAAATTTATTACAGAGTAAGCAAGAGAGATTTGGGAAGACTACACTCTCAGGTTTCTGACATAAATATTAATCTGATTAAATTTTTAGTGGAGTAATCGATAAATTTTGAGGAAACAGTTTTCAAATGAGGATCATTCTGGAATTTAAATCAATTCTGGAAAAAATGCCACCTAATGGAATGAAAAAATTTATTTATTCTTGAATTTTAATTTATTTCTCTAAATAAATTTGAATGGCAGGGGCACAAGAAACTTTTTTTTTACATTCAGCAAAATTCTTAAAAATTAATTTTATCAGTATTACTACGAAACATTTTTGAATAAAATATATAAGGGTATCAAATAAATTTCTTTTCTATTTTTAATATGAGTTGAATGCACAATTTTTACTATTTAATATATTATTTATTTTGTTATATAAGAACTCTTTTGCCTCCATTACTTCTTCCGTTTCTCAAAACGCCTAATTTAGCCTTCTTCCATTCTCTCTTTCTTTCTTTTTTTTTTACAATGAATAATCCTTGAGGTGAGATTTTATTCCTCTGGTAGATTTCAAATGCTTATCCCGAAGATAGGTTTTTAAAGACATAAAGAAATGATAATCTGATGGAGCTAGATCTGGAGTGTATGCCTAATGAGGTAAAATATCCGTCAATCTGTAAGAGCTCATATTTTTTGACTAAGGTAATATGTAGTATCACATAGTTATGAGAAATAACAACACCTCGTTAGTTCTTTAATTCTAATCGTTTTCTTGCTATGACCTAGAATATTCCTGGAATTTATCGTTTCACCTTGAGAATGGAGCTCGTAGAAAATTACGCCTTTACAATCACAGTAATTGAACAAAGTAGGGCTGCAGATAAAAGTCTTAGAAGAGATTATGGGTCAAACGAAACTTACTGTAAAAGAACTTTGGCTGTATGTTTGCACATGAAGTGCCAGATTAGGGCCTTCATAACGCGATGAGAAAGAAACTTTTAAAACACCCTAATAATTAAAAAAAATCAAATATTTTAATTTTCCTAAGTCCTTTTATTTCCAATTTCCAATTTAGAAGTTTTGCGGAGAATTGTACTTTTTTCTATTTATTATTGAGAAAATTATTTACATTTAATAAGTTTGTAATACAAACCTAATAACCCTATTATGATATTTAGTTAATATCTACTTGGGTGTAGCATCCAGATTTGAAAGAGTACATATAATCCCAATATATACATTTTGGCTACTTAGCCTCCCCTCTAAGTAATAAATCTCACTGATGAGACCACCACGACAGCCCTGATGGGAAGAATGGTTGGGTTATAAAAAACTATCTTAGGCCATGGTACAGCTCGTTCCTTGGGAAAGTAAGCCCAATCAAAGTAGGAGGTAAAAGATTCCCGCCATTTTTATACCTATTTTTGTAACGAGAACCAACCACCAATACTTTTGATCCTTATATATGAGGTGTCCACTTTGTCGAAAATTTAATCTTCATCTACGATTGTCCCGGTGTCCTGACCTTGGAGTAGAGTCTCTTCCCCGTTATCTGTGATCGAGTCCTGCTTCGTTTATTGTTATTCTTTACCTTCTATTCTATCTGTGAGGTGTACGAAAGAACTTCCCTGGAAAAAGATTTTGGAAGCGTAGTTGCATAAAACAAGAATGTAGCTGTTATAAAGTAGAGGTACACCATTTTGATTAAATAATGATTGGGACAATGGAATTGATTATTTTGGGCTATTTCAAGTATATCAAAAGAAGTTTTACAAGTTGTAAGAGATTCCACTTATCTTATTATAATCATCTAAGAGTATTAGTAGTGGTTCTCTGTAATAGAATCGCATATAAGTTTATTTTCCTTTTAGATGTAAAATGGTAGAATCAGTGGGCTTTCAAGTTATAAGAATAAAAAAAATCAAAGATTTATACCTTTGTTCTTGATAAATATTTGGCGAAATAATTAAGAAAGGTTAAACCTTCATTGAAAAAAAGCATATTCTAGTATAGAATTTTATGCAACAAAGTAGATTTTATAAAATACAAAAAACTGAAAAAAATTGGATGAAATTAAAATTTGTTAATATTATTTGCATCATAACATGAAAAATATAATTCAATAAAATGTAAAGTGCCGTGGAAGTCAGATTCATGGAATGTATTTTTTGAGGCCAAAAGCGAAAAAATGTTGAAAACTTGTTTAAGTTTTAATCCATACAAATTCTAATAAAAAATATAAAAATAATAAGGGAACAAACATCTTTTAAATTATATCCATACTTAATTTGGTAACTCTAAATCAAATGATCACCATTGTTTTGATGCAAAATACATTATTATAGGGGATAAAGAAATATATAATTGTCTACTTTACTAGTACCACTTTTTTTAATACAAAAAGTGGATTGTTACATGTAAAGTTCAAGAATAAGAGCTCATAACATGCAAAATAATACCATTGAAAGATCCTTTCTAACAGAATGTGATACTTTCTATCCACTCGGGACCATTGAATTCAAAGATATATTAGATTCCCACCTAACTGATGTTTGCCGATATTGGATTAGGCCATTAAAGATGGCGCTGCTTAACGTTTAGTTCGTCTACTTGACGAACTTCAACAGCGGGAAAAGTTCAGAAGAGAGTATTTATTATCTGCTTTTGCTGCAAATGACAGTCAGACTTTTGTGGCAGTGGAATTTAATTTTCAGTCATAAACGATCGTTTCGAGGATTGATTGTAGAGAAGTGCTCATGTTTAAATACTGAACACGTTTTATGTTGGAATGTTTTAGACTGCCTAGTAAAACTGCCATAAGTTTGGTTTGTTTTAATTGGATTTGTTCATACGGTGAGCAGAAAATATTATAAATATTTCTATATTAGTATCTTTAATCTCTGAAATTGTATGGGAATAATATGATAAAAATTCGAAAACTATGGATTTTAAATTTAATTGATATTTTCTGGAGTTATAAAATTAACCCTTGCATTTGGTTGAGGACTAGCACTCACCACTTAAGACGATACTTCCTTTTGGCGCTTTTAATATTTATTTAATTTTGGTTGTTACGCCATGCCTTGACTACCCGATCCGTCGCAAAGCCACACGAATTTAACATACTTATCTACGTATTGGAAGTCATTTTACTATTGAATTATAATTGTTTTGAATGTTTTATTTTTTTTGTTTACAACTACCGAAATTCGATAAATCGATGCACGTATGGCGTACGAGTAAACCGGTTAAGGGGTTAAATCTGTCAGGACTACACTTCCTCCCACTGGTTTGATGTGATGTGGAGAAAAGGATACTCAGATGTCGTCTTCGTCATCTGACCCCAGTTCAAAATTACGAGGTTCGTCCCAAAATAACCCTAGCGTTGCTTTACAACGGGATATTACTATAACTTAACTAAACTTAGCATTTAAATTGTAGAATTTAATCACCTTTTGAGCAAAATCAGATGAAGGGTTGTCTGCCTTTTGATGTGTGAATTTGCATGTGGATTAAACCCGATTACTCAAAAATATATTGACGTAATTGAATTTTGGCATGCGAACTTGTTATTAAAATTTAAAATTTCTCCTAAATCTAGGTATTAGCTGAATATTCAAATTCGTTTTTCTTTTCACTATAATCAAAAGCGCAATGTTCCATTCGCAATAAAATAACAATCTGATTCCTCGTGGAGATAATGATCTTGACAAATGTTCACAATGTTATTTAAAAGACCGGAGAATAATATTTTTTTTGTTAAGATGTATACTCAAATTTTTGGGGAAACTATCTTGCAGAATTTTAGAGATTTCATAATACGAAATTGCTTTCTTTCTTAGTATTCAATCATTGCATTCCATTTTACATATCCTCAAACAGATCGACTTCTTTGTAGAATGGGCATCGGAATGAGGAACAAAACAATATCAATCCAATTGCATTTTAAGACTGGTGCTCGTTAGCGTAACCCCAAACGTGCTGTTTAGGTTTCCCGATCCATTCGATTTCTTACGCGGGATTAGATTCTGAGGAAGTCGTTTCCCCCCCCCTTTCTACGTGAATGACCTCCCAATTCAAATCCGCCATCAATTGATTCAGCTCTGCAATTGCAATCACAGAAACGAGCATGGATTTTTCGTTTTTTTTTTCTATTTCATTGCTACCTAAACATAAACTTTGGCGACTAAGACTTCATTTTTTTGTTTGCTTTCTCATTTACTAAAAATTGTAACATCAAAAATTTCGAAACTTTAGATTTTGACGGATCACCCTCTTTCACTGATTCTCACTGAGTACAAAAAATGTTTACCTTTATTTAATAGCTACCTGAACATAAACATTTGGAGACTAAGACTTCATTGATGTGTTTACTCTCTCATTTACAAAGTATTGTAACGTAAAAAACTTCGAAACTTTAAATTTTGACGAATCACCCTCTTTTATTGATTCTCACTGAGTACAAAAAAAAATATGTTCACCTTTGTACAATAACTAGCTGGACACAAGCATTTGATGACTAAATTTATTCTTTTTTTTTTGTTTACGAAGTATTGTAAAGTCAAAATTTTCAAACCTTAGATTCTGGCTGATCATCAGTTTTCAATAATTTTTATTGAGTACAAAAAATTAAATATATATATATATTCACCTTCATACAATAACTATCTAAACATAAACATTTGGGGACTAAGACTTTATTTATTCATTTTTTGTTTACTTTTTAAAAATAAAATTTTGTAACTTCAAAATTTGCGAACTTTAGATTTTGACGGATAACCATTTTTCACTGATTCTCACGGAGTATAAAAAATCATTATCTTTATACAATAGCTTTCTAAACATAAACATTTGGAGACTAAGACTTTATTTAGTTATTGTTTACTTTCTCGTTTACGAAGTATTGTAACGACCAAATTTTTGAACTTCAGATTTTGAAGGATCACCATTTTTCACTAATTTGCACTGAGTAAAAAATAAATGTTCACCTTTATATAAAAACTAACTGAACATATATATTTGGCGACTAATATTTCATTTATTTATTTTTGTTTACTTTCTAGTTTATGTACGTTACGTTTGTATGTTGTTACATTTTGTTTTAGTATTGAAAAAGTCAAAATCACGAAATTTCGTGGATTTTCATGTTTTAAGTCACATTAAAAAATAAATTTGGAATTATATCTTTGATTAATATAATTCTGAAACAATTGGGGTGGAGGAAAGGGTTATGATATTTGATCGTTATATCACTTATGTTGACTTGGCAATTTTGAGCAGATTCCGTTGGTATTAAGTGCCAGCCTTTTGAATGTTAACTAACATGATGGTACAAAATGAGGACAGTTAGATGAACAAAATTAGAAACAAATGTTCAACATCAATAGAGAAGACACTTAAAAAATTTTGAATCAAATCCAAAGAAGAAATGAAAAAAAATTCAGTGTTTATTTTCAGAAACATGTAACCTCAAAACTGAAAAACCAGTGACTTAATTGTAAAAAATAAAAACGCCTTGCTTATACTCATTATATACTGTTCACTTTCAGCAGTTCTTTAAAAAATTGAATAAATTATTATTTAAATTGGAAAATCCTAATTTGACGACATGTCTGTTCACTTTTTGTTTCAATGCTTTTGGAAAAATATGTTTGATACAAGAATTCGATTTTCGGATATTATTATGCACATGCCAAGAATTCGTAGGGAAAAAACTAAATATCGCCAAATTGATAATACAGTGCTGCAAAAATTTATGAGCTGAGTTCAGTTTTTCGAGTTTTAATGGCGCAAGAGTCAAACCTTGGCCAAGCTGCGCTAGGCAAAAATGTATGCCAAAGATTAATAATTTTTTAAACGGTATATGGCAATGTTACAAAAGGTGTACAATGGAATAATACCTTTTTAAATAGAATGCGAATGGTTTGTTATTTGAAAATCGATAAGAAGAATTAGATTTTTCTTTCACATATTGATTCATGCTTTAGAAATATTCATTGAATATGCCGAATATTTTTAATGTGCCTGGATTTATATTGAGATGGATGATTTTAAAGATATCCAGACGTATAGAACTAGTCAAATATGGAAATTTTGGCTCAAATTTTGTGACCTGCAGAGCTTCAACACACTCACAAATGTTCATGTATATTATTAGTAAACATTCGTATTCTTCTGCATTCTGATGATAATTAAGTGTTTGCCGAAAGTAGCATTACACCGGTAAAAATCTCATAATTAAGATAAGAAAACCAAATTAAAATAACTATCTAAGGATTAGCTAAAACAGCCAAAGAAAAAAAGGGTAGGGGGGAAAAGGAAAGGGGGAAAAAGGATCAGGCATAAAAAGAAAAAGTGGAAAAGAAAAGAAGAGGCCTACATAATATTCCATAGCTACAGTATCATTGGAGCATAATTAGTAAATAATAAAATTTACCAAATATAGGCAATTACATTTTAAAAATAGAAAAATAAAATTTAAAAAACCAAGGAAAGAGAAATATATATATATAAAAAAGAAGTAAATAAATGAAAAAAATGACAGAAAAATAAATAAATATATACAGGAGCTCAATCTAAAATAGAGTCCATGATCACGAACAAAGGCCTGATAGAGTTCTTTTTGTACTTTTCCTACTGTTTACTTTTATATACTGTTTACTTTTAGCAGTCTTTGACAAACCAGGATAAATCATTATTCAATTCGGAAAATCCTATTTTCATTGCGCTAAAGAAAATCCAAGATATTTTGAGCTTCTAAATTCCATTTATTATTTAACAGAATTTGGGAAATATTTCGTTGAGGTTTAATAAGTTTTCTCAAATGTTGAAAAAAAGGACAATAGAAAACATTAGTATGCTCGTATTTATATATTTGTAGTTACATATTATGGTGTGGTTGTGTTAGGATATATAGAGAAATGATGATAAATCTTGGATTTTTGAACTAAATGAAAAATTAAGAATAACTTGATCCGAAATAAATACCTTCAACAATTGCTCAAATTTCTGGTTCTTAGAGTAGTTTACTTTTTAATACTGGCATCTTTTTTCATTATAGCTCTAAGATCTTATCATTTTTTAAAAAAGAAGCAAAATAAGATAATATCCTTTGCTTAATCCTTTGCTTAATCCTTTGCTTAAATTTTAGATTATCATAATTTATTAAAATATCACAACAGAATACGATAATCTTATCTGCTTTTCTATATCAGTCAGTTTATGGTTTTGGTATTGATCAACAAATTTGGTATCATTCTAAGAATAAATTAGCAGCAAATTCAATACTTCTCTTCTCCAAAGTTTTATCCTTCATCCCGTATATTTTACGATACTTTGGCCTAAATGTTCTTTTTTTTATTATTATTATCCTGGATCCTGAATGATATCCTATACACATCGGATGGAAATAAATCTGTTCTCCTATGAGCTATCCCGAGGGGAATAAAATTACTCTTTGTTCGAAATGGAATATAAAGTTCTTCCAAATATCCAAATGGAAGATTCTGGATGATTTGTTTCTTGATGTGTTTCGGATACAAAAGAACAAACAATAACATTATAACGGTAATGTAGTATATCTAAGGTAAACAAATATATCTGGAGAACATTTATTGCTTTACATTACTAGTATTAAAACAGTATATTAGAATAACATTTGACATAAAAAAATTAAGTGAATTCCTATATAGGTCAACAAAAAAACTTTATTTAGTTACTTTTTATTAAATAATTAAAAATAATCTAAATAATTCATTAAAAATGCGCTGATATTCTCAAGAATTGAACTCGCATTCCTCATCTCCAAGTGAAAATGCTGAAATCTTCGCATTTTACCGATCGAGCTACTGCTTGTTGATTTCAATTTTAAGGAAAATCTTCTAATACTTTATTTAAAGTATTAACATTAATTCAATTTAATAAAAGAATTGACATTTGTGAAAACAGCATTAACGCCAAGTGTCACCACAAGAAGTATAAAAAATTTATTTGAACTTGAATAGATGAATAAAAGTATTTAAATTATTATTAAATATTTATTAAAAGTATTAATAAAGTATTCTATAATTATTATTTATTGAAAGTATTAATAAAGTATTTTATAATTATTAAGTATTTATTAAAAGTATTAATAAAAGTATTTTATTAATACAAAGCTGATAACAATGTTATATTAAGCTGATTTATTAATATTGTTTATTCGATGTATTAATAAAAGTATTTTATTATTATTAAGTATTTATTAAAAGTGTAAATAAAAGTATTTTATTATTTAAATGAAAAAAGTATTTTATTTCGTTAAAAGTAATGAACAGATTATATAAAAGTATTTTATGAATGGAAAATTTGAACAAGATACATAAATATATATAGAGAGAGTGACAAGTAACATTAGGAATTGAAAAAATTGCAATATTATTGATGAATTAGAAAATTCTCAGTTATTTCAAACACGTTATTTGCAAATTATTTATTAATATTGAATCATGAATTGAATATTTTCCTACCTTATTATCATCTAACTCATTTTCATCAGATATCCATTCTATATATGGATAAAATAATTTAGCTATTCTTATTCATGCATTCACGACTTTTAGAGATAAGAAGAAAACCTATGAAATCTTTATTCCAGATATAATCATCATCCTTATGTTTATGGTATAGCTATATGGTATTGTATAAGATGTGGTAAAATACATAGAATTATGATAAAAGTGAATATATATATTTACAGCCAAATTTATTTATTTTCACCATTATATAATGCTCCAAATTTATTTTGACAAATTTTTTGATATAGATAACCAAACCCTCTTAGCACCTAACGGAACATAACATCCGGGAAACATCATTCCATGACATGACATCATTTTTGATGTCATTTCTTTCCAGAGTGTTACCCTCGGATATACTGTCACCACAGTTGTTTACTCCAGAGCCTTGCAGGATATCAGTATTTATATATCGTTTGCCGTCTTATGGTTATGGGTATAATTCTATGTGTTATTGGCGAACGTAATCAGACCGCGGGAAAAAATGTTCCAGAACGTTGACTCTTGTTGCCTGAAATCCCCTGAGGTATGCAGTTGCCATAACAACCCGGAAAAGTTCCATTTCTTTCTTCTTTTTCGGTCATAGAATGTTATTTTTATCTGTTTTATCATCAAGATGTTTCGTCTGAAAGTTTTTTTCTTCTTTTTTCTTTTTATTTATTTCCCGCTTTTCCAGCCAAATATTGGAATATCTATCGAAGTAAGGGAAATGAAAGTGGTCTGTCTGTGCCTGGAAGACCTTGATATTTGAATTTTAACTTTTTAATACCCAAATAGTGAAATTGAAATAGTGAAATTTAAGATGAGAAAATTTGTAAAAGTCAAATTATATCAAGTTTTAAGAGAATCAAATTAAGTTTTTTTAAATTTTATTTAATGGGTGTATTTAAATAGTCAAGAAATATTCATATCAAGGATAAATACTGAGAAGAAAATATGCCATTTATTTTATAAGATAAAACTTCTTTGAAGCTATTATGATTGTGCTTTGTATATGGCAAATTACGTCTGGCATTTGTTCAATACTTTTTGCTTTTAATTCCTTTTTTTCTGTACTTGAAACCCCTATTTATAAGTGCAGATCCAGGGTCAGAAAAAAAAAACATCTAAAGGCAGGACGTTTTTGCTTAGGAATTGGGAACTAAATTAATGGGGTTAATCTTATTATTAGTCGTAGTAACTATTACTGCTGTTTATTTTACTATTATAGTTACATAATTAATTAATATAATATAATTTATTCTCTAAATCCGTTCGCGATTAAAATTTTGATTTAAAGATACAATTGTTTTGTGAATATGTACACAATTTATTTACAGTTTTAAATTACAGTTTATTTCTGCTATTTAAAAAAAAACTAAAAATTGATTTTGATTAAAAAAATGAAATTTTGTTTGTTTCAGGAAAAATTAAATATATTTTTCAAATACCTTGTTTGCTAATAACTTTATTGCAGTAACAAATATTTAATCAAATTCAATCTTGATTTCTTTTAAATATCAATAATATATCTTACTGAATATTATTTGCAAGTAAACATGTAATTGTGTTAGAAAACTTAGTTATTACATAAAGTAAGAGATGTAACTCAAGATTCTATATTTTAGGATATTTAAGTATGGAATCCTGAGTAAATTCGACTATGAAATTGAATCGATTTTTAAATGTAGGATAATGGTAGGAGAAGGGTTAAAACGTATGGACATTCTTTAACGTTTCGAATGGACGTATATTCATTTGGTTTCGGAGACTGATTTTATTAATTTTCACTTATTTTAAAGTTAAAGGGTCAGCTGAAGGGTAAGGTATTTGATTAGATTCGAAGGATATTTTTCAGAAACAAAAAAGTAATGTTTATATTATGTTCTTTTATTAATATTAGGATAAAATAATGAATAGAAGTTATTCCAACATATATTTGTAGCCCTTGTAGAAAAACTATTATTTATTGTAAATTTTAGCATTTTTTTAGAAAAACTAGAAATGTTGTTGAGAAAGAAAAAAAAATATTACATTTTTTTTCTTTGTTACACTACATGTGTAGCATATATTAGTGTAATTCACTATTATCAAAAAATTATATTTGAAAATAAATTTTAGTGCAATAAATGAAAACATCCCTGAAATTTCGGGATTTTTTTCAGCATTATTTTCACTGATCAATCATAAATACACTTATGAATATTCGACAGAAAATGCATAGCTAATTACATTCTTTATAACATAAAAAGGACTAATTAAAAATTTTATTATCTTTTGAGATATGAGGTAATCGGACAGTAGATTTGTGGATAAACTCATTATTCAGGAAATGATTTTAAGTTTTTAAATGCTTATAAATAAGTATCATTAACATATCAACAGTTATTTAAAATTTGGCTTATAATTGTGATAGAGACAAAATAATCATTGTAAATTGAAATATACCAATTTTTTTTTATTTAACCCGGCAGGACGGGCGCCGCTGAAAGTAACACGAGAACGGGCGTGGGGTGTCAGCACACCCCAAACATATTAAATGGCATAAATACGAAATTTGTTTTAAAAAAATTAATTTCTAAAGTAATTTGTGATAATTAAACTTTTTTGCAAGGAAAATGATAACTAATTTGTTAAATCATCGTAATTTTCAAATTTATTAATGAAAAAATAAAAAGCGCTCACCGTTTTTGTTTCAGTTCCAAATACGAAACTTTTCCCTTGTAACACTTCAGTTTTTTTTTACAATTTTTATTATAATGCATTATTTTAATAAAAATACTGATACTAATCAATTTTCTTAATAATTTAGGTGTACGTGGACCTGAAACTTTAGATTTTTGTAGTTATTACATACAGTTTCAATTTCTGAGTGTTCTCAACAAATATTTTTGTCACATCTCACACACATCATTTTCGATTTAATATCCTTGTTTCTTGGGCACAAATAGCATCTTCCGTGATTCAGCTTTCTTTATATCTTTTCCGATAAAAAAATTAGTGTGGTCGCAAACTTCCTCTGGAGAATCGTATTCTTCTAATTCAGATTGGTGGTCACTGAATATATCATCATTATTTAAATCGTTTAATTCTTCTTCAATATTCTTTTCATCTGACGAAATCTCCTCTGACATCTGCTGAAAGCTGTTCATTCCTTGTCCATACGTCAAACGTGGAAAAGACCGAACAGAACGACTGGAACAAGCCATGACTTCGCATTGAAAAATACTAACACGAGCGCGCGCACGGGGTGTCCGCACACCCCAAAATCGTTCTATAAGACTAAAATGGAGTCTGAATTCGTCGTTTTCAGACTCTATGCATGGAAAGTGACCTTAGAGGCAGGTACTGAGGGACCAGACCACTTCGGTTTATAGAGACAGACAGCAGATGAATATTTTTGCAAGTGGGGTGTTGAAACACCCCGCGCCCGTCCTCCCGGGTTAAAATAGAAAGACGGATTTTTTCCAAGTTCATGTTTTTAACTTAGTTGAATACCTCAGAGTCCTTTTGATTTAGTAATTAAACTTTACATTTCTTTTATTAATTATTTTACTTTATTTTTATATTAACGTTCCATTTTAAAACTATGCAAGAGATATTTTGGGACGGGCCTCTTAATTTTGGAGTGAGGTAAGATGACAAGAAAAACATCTGAACCGACACTCCTCTCTCTAAATTTCTACACCTTATCAGCGGGAAGACTTTTGGCCTCGATCGTGCACCTTAATGTAATGACTTGATCCTGGTCGATCAAATAAAATGGTTGCGTTTTAAACACAAAGGTTTTATTTACTGCATTATACAATAACAAAAACAACAACACGTCCTCTATGTTAAATGTTGGGAAATATTTACAACTATATTGTCGTTCCAACCTCTAATTAGGATTACTTCCGGTAGATATTTTCAATAAACTTGAGATTAGGTGGTATCTCTTCAAATCCAGCTCCTTAGCTCTGCTCACGGTTCGTTTCGTTGTCGTATCAGCTTCCATTCCGATCATCCAATCATTCTTCAGAAAAACTCCCTGTGGTCCACCATTATGTCGTGGGAATATTTTCGAATCATCCACCCTTTAATAGAATCTTCACAATACACAAATATTCGCATCTGGAGGTTTTAGCACTTCTTTCTTCAATGGGTCGTAAAAAGCATGTGTTGCTCATTATTGGAATTTTATCCCAGTTTGGGTGGTCCATAGAAGAAATAGTCCCATCTTTTGTCTGGACACGGCTCCAGTCTTCAAAAGGTCGCAAGCCTGTGTATTTCATTATCTGTCTCCGTTTTAGTCCGAAGGGCGACACTAAAAGGGAGAATCACAATGCGCAACAAAGGATGAATAGTCACACCGCTGGTTAGAAGTGGCAATGTTCGAACATGTTTCTCTTCCAAAAAGGAGACCAGGTTACAACTTATTTACAATAACCTCTTATTCGATGGTAATTGGTGAAATCAGATCTCTAAAAGGAAACTGTTCAAAAGCCGCTGCCTTACCACCAGGCCACAGTGACCCTACCGGACACCTTAGAATGAAATAATAGAGTTTATTCATTATTGTAATCGACTCATTACTCATAGTAACATGTCTATTTCAACTGACTTATTTCGCTTCCCGTTATATGGCTTTGTCTGTTCTCTCTGGTATTGTATTTATAAAAATGGAAATTCTGCTTTCTCCCATATCCTAACATCAATTCTCATTTTCTAAATTCTCCTACCGATCACCTCGGGTAAGCATCAAATATCAAGAGAACAGGAACATGGAATGAAACAATTTCATTCAAATTATGTTCGTAGATTGATATTCAAACGAAGTGAAAAAAACCTAGACACATTTTGGGGCGTTTCCAATCAATTTCACCGTCGGCGTTGCTGAAGACGAAATTGGATTCTTTGAAATTCGAGCATGGTTTCCCCTCACGACCCACATTTCAAATACAAATCTGATTGATTCTTCTGTGTAGTTGCAGTCTCAGAATCGAAATGTATGTGTCTTATTTTATTTTCACTTTTTTTCCACCCCAAAGGAAGAAATCGGCTTATCATTTTTCTTTGGGGGGAGGGGGAGGCAATCGATGAAAGTTGGATGAAGACAACTCCCGTGTGATGGTGATGCTCGTGTGTTTGACGTATCTTGGAAATAAAAAAATAAAGAAGCAGATTAAAAAAAACATTTTTTTTCTTCACAAAATAAATTTAAAGGATGAAACATATATGAAATTTCGGTTTTCTTTATTTTTGGTGCTCGACGTATACTCTCCTTGTTTGCCAACAAGTACACCACATGGCTGACATATGTAGGTCATTTAACAGTTAACAGTAGAACAAATTTCATATACAAAGAAACAGCACAAATGCAAAGAAAAATGGGAAAGAAAATACACAAAATGGCTCATATATTAACAGATACACACAGCAGATAATATAGTACATGGAAGAAGCCTCATAAAATAAAATATTCAAAATTCAAATATAAAAGAAAATATTCAAATATATCTACGCAAACAAACTGAAATAAAGTTTAAATAAAGCAAGGGGAAATACTATAAATGTATGTACAAAAAGAAATGAAAGATGATTTATGTGGTTGTTGTGGTTACTTATGGCACTTGCCAGATTGGACAAGTCCCCTGCTGATACTGCAGCAAACTTAAGCCGAAAGGAGCGTCTCCTGTTTTCGAAGTAGCGCCAACTAGGGCCAAGAGTACGACTTAGTTACACACTCACCACACCTTTGCTTGCAGAACCCCTTTTCACATGAGGGCACATTGACACATAGAACACAGAAGAACAGTGCTTCCCGAACCGGGACTCGAACTCGTGAGTCCCAGAACACGAGGAAGACGCGCTACTTCTGCGCCAGAAAGACGGCAGATAATTGATTCTGCACAAATGCAGATAAATGAGATGGCCAAGCTATATTGTTCCTTAGAAGGCAGTTCTTGAGTTTACATCTTTCGTGAATAAATTTCATGCTTTTAAATATCGAATGTTTCACATCCTGGATTGCACCACTGTAACACAAACACCTATCAGTAGGCGACAAATCGAAGTGTTTTAACTATGCTTTAAAGTTACCCCGTCCAATCAGAAACTGGATGAGCTTAAAATTTGACACAAAGTAATTAAATTAGACTTTAAGCGACTCTGTATGGGAGGAATAAATTCCTTAGTGATTATCGGCTACTTAGATCTAAATACTAAAAGGATTAAATGTCTATATGGTTAGATGAAAGTCTCTGAAGACATCTGGTATTTTATTTATATAAAAAATTATCGTGTAAATTCGAGCGACATCTTAAAAATATAATTTTTGATGCAAAAAATAATACGAACCAAATATTAAACATTCAATGCCCTATCCAGTAAGTGCATACAAAAGATTATTTTCTAGGCATTTAAGAACCACTTATTTCTTATTGGATTTTATGATGTCTGGCTTTTGATTTACAATTATTACTGAATCCTTACTGAATTACTGAATACTCGTTTATGAATCATTACATTACTGCCTCTGATACTACTTTTCTGGTTCTTGATTTTGTGGTGAAGGCTATATAAGCCAATTAATATCCTTCGAGCTGAAGGGTCCCTTTTGCTTGATTGGTATGTTACTCGACTACTAACCTTAAGATTTGGAGTTCAGGCCTTGCGCTATCCATCTCACACCAACAATAGTAACCCGGCAACCGACCTTGGATAAACGCAACCTTCCCATTAGCTTCCGTCAACTGCCGTGGCGCCCTCTATCGGCAACTCAAAGAACTAGACGGGCATTAAATACGTCAGTTGTTAACATCACCAACAAAGCTCACATAGGTATCGCTCGTCTAATCAACGACTCACTGGTTGGAGAGCATGTGGAGAATGCTATATAAGCCAGATACTTCCTTCGAGCTGAAGGGTCCTCTTGTTTGATTGGTATGTTACTCGACTACTAACCTTAAGTTTCGGAGTTCGGGTGTAGTGGTATCCGCAAAATCACCGACAGTTTAAAATTATTATTTCATCCTTACTCGCTCATGAATCATTACATTACTGGCTTTGATACTAATTTTCTGGCTCTTGATTCACAATTTTTACTGAGTCACTAATCGTTCATGAATCATTACATTGCTGGCTCTGATACTAATTTTCTGGCTCTTGATATAAATTATTACTGAATCTTTACTCGTTATTCAGATCCTAATTATATCAAAAATTGACACAAAATTAAATCATCACCTTTAAATTTAATTTCATATCCTAAAATGGAAAGAAATATGTTTCATATGTTCAGTAGTCGATCGAGTAGTCAAAAGAGTACATTCTTGCTATTTAATTATCATATTTTTCTTTTCGTTTGAGAATATCTGGCTGTTGATTTAGAAGACAAATTTTACTTAAAATTTTTTTTTCATATAAATTGAAACAGTGTCTTATAAATTTCATTTCAGATGGAAAAAAATGAGTGGGGGAACGGTATAGGACCAAAGTGCAACATTAGGTTTTGAAGACGAGTAACATAGCCACTAGACAAAAGTTAATTACTCGAGCCCGGATGATGTTATCTGACTTATGAGGCTTCTACCACACACTCTCCGATGGTAAGACGACCGATGAATTTTGCGTCGAACGTGCGTGCGAGTTGGTAGTGTTGATGACTGCTTGTAATGTGACTGAAGACATTTGCTACCGGTAGAGGACAACACAACAGCTGATCGGTTATGATGGTTCCTTTATCCAAGGTCGTGGGTCACCATTGTGGATGCATGATGTAGAACCATCTCGCAACATTACGGTTTGCAGTCGAGTAACATAGCCACTAGACAAAAGCAATTACTCTTTTTGGGAAGAGGTTAGATGGCTAATGAAGTTTTCACTACAAATGATACGAAATAAGCACCATGAATTCAATACACGCTTGAGCTAGTACGTCTAACAGCGTACTTTTTCTGTGCTTGAAAACCACCAATTGCTCACTGCAAAATTAGAAATTATTACATCTTTAAAAATTTAAGAACTGGATTTTAAAGATAAAAAAAAATTAAGATGCGGTATTTGCAAATATAATTAAAAAAATTAGTTTATCAAATACCAGAGAAATTTAAAATAATTTTCTAAAGAGAAATTGTCATGTGCCAAACCTCTAAGTAACTGTTTCCAGCTCCCAAATGGAAATGAAGTGAAGAGAGAGGATCAATTGCCCAGGTGTGTTGGCAGGTGCTCAAGCCAGAATTACCAAAAATGAGTTGGAATTTAGCTGTATATATGTGATTAGTTATCGATCTTTTAATGCCTAAGAGGTAATAAACTCGCTTTAACCACTTAACTGGCTCATTTTCTTTACTGGCTAATAACATGGCACCTACTAATTTAGGAATATTTTCCTTCTTTGTTTCAAATGGAAATCCATTGAATACATTACTTTTCTAAGTATTCGAAGTAATTTTCATTTTGAATTATAATCATTATGAGTGGTTTTCTTTTAGCTTACAGCTATCAAAATTCAATAAATCGATGCACGTACAGGCATACGGGCAAACCTGTTAAGGGAATAACAAGAAAAGTGTCATTACTTGATTCAAAAGGAGTGACAGAAATAACAGTGATAGTGATATTTATTTACAGCTAAATATATAGTAATATAAAGAAATTTTGAATTTTGAACATGTTTATACAATTACCGATATATGTACTTGTTTATAATTACCGATGATTATTCATAATCACCAATAAATTCAATGGTGATAAAGAATTATCATCAACTTCTTACATTAACTGTAAGACATATAATATCTTGCTTTAATTTTAAATGATGTTTTTGTTATAACAATAAAAGTTCAGAAAATAGAAGCATTATTTAAAGATAAAAAAAAGCTTAGAAAGATGATGATGATGTCGTGTCCGCTTTTTACCGCGGAAAGAGGGGTGCAGTATCTTTTGAGGGTATGAACCCCTGAGCACCCGAGGGCAAAAGTCTGACTTCTAGCTCATATGAAGATGAAACACACACACATACGCTTGCACAGCCCCTTTTTACAGGGGGGCACATTCACCCATCTCACAGATAGCACACAAAGGAACAACCATGCCCGAACCGGGACTCGAACCCGGGACCTCCAGAACACGAGGCAGACGGGTGCCAGCAAGCCGGCCGCTTAGAAAGATGAAAATACTAATAACTGAAAAGAATTCAAAAATAAATATTTTTTCTAAATTATGGATTCTATTTTTTAATTATGGATTACGTTTCCAAATTAAAATTAATCGTCAGAAATATCGTCATAGAAATACGATTCAGTAAGTATTCCTCCCTTTTTTTCTTTTATAAATAAAAAATTAATTTTTCTTTCTAAGCAAAAACAAATAAATACAATACATTTTTTCTGCATTTTTTAATAATTTTTTTACAATTCCTACATTCACACTTTTACACTTACCTATACTTTTCCTTTTGAAATTCCTCTATATGCAGAAATACTCCAGAAACTTCTCTTTAGAAATCCAAGACAACTCTAGCGTCTATTTCAGGAAAGAATAGTTTTCCGTCTAGAATAGTTTACCGGAGAGATATTTATTTCGGTTTTATGCGTTCAAGCTATCAATCAAGATTGAGGAAGTATCCAGAGAGGAAGTTTATTCGGGCAAGAGTTTTATTGAGCAGATAGCCCGAAACATAAAATTTGGAAAAAGGGAATATTGCGTTTGTTGTTTATTTCTAGAACGAAACAAGAATATTTGAACAACACTGAAAGAATAAAACTAAATGTTTGTAAAGATATGCGAATACGGACATTTTGGAAAACAAATAAACTAGGCACTTTTCTGTCTGTAATTAGAAAAGTATTCCAGTTAAAGTCCATAGTGTTGGAAAATAAAATGTCGTGTTTCTAGTTCATTTCTGGAACAAAGCATAATTTATCCACCAGCATAAATTTACAATATAAAGCAAAGAATTCGAAAAATCAAGAGGCTATAATATTGGACTGATGTTTCTATTCTATTAAGTCAGGAAATAGCAAGAATATATTGTGACAATATTAGATGAAGAATAGATTGAATTGTTATAATAAAGGATCATACCTACATTGTAAAATAGACTAAATTTAGTTATAGATAGACGGGTTAACATCGTTTATAGGTAGGTTTCCTTGTACATAATTTGAATAAATAACTAATATATTTGATTAGCATTGGTAGGCAAGTCTGTTGATGTAATAAATGTAAACACGTTACAGTAAATGTAATAAACTGGTGATCATTCCAAATCACCAATGAATTTAAAGGTGATTATGAACTATCATCGGTAATTAAACATACTCAACATATTAACATACTTACCGTAACATTACAATCTCAATAATAAATCTTTATATTTGAGAAAAGAAACTAATTTTAGAAATCGAATACTTTAAATTCCCTTTGTTTGAGTTGTAATATTAAAGAATATTTGATATCGTTCGAAAATAGAACTCAAATTTCATTTGAAGTGTCACTGCACATTGATAACATGGTGAATTATATTTTTATATAACATAGTCCCTTAGTTTCTACTAAATAATATTCGGTTTATCTTTCACTAAAAATAAGAAAATGCACTTCGTAGATGTTAAAGGATATGAAAACTATCATAGATATTTTAATCGCAATGCACATAACATATTAAATTAAATAATGATATCAGGAGAATGAATGTAAGTAATGAAAGTATTTAAAAAATCGAAATTGTCTTTTTTCGACATATTTTTTATTTCTTAAGTGCAAGAAAAGTCAATTTAAGATTTGTTAAAATAGCTAGTACATTTAGAGTCCGAATCCCTCAAAAAAGTTCAAACTCAAATACAAAATATGATCACATATATCAGCCGGATAAGAAAGATGTCAGTGTTTATCACAATGATTGTTGCATTTCTTACACCCAGTTATTTTGACTTAATTTCTTCTAAAAGGTCAAAAGTTATTTACTTTTTCAAGAATTGTCCCTAACCCTGTAAATGATCATTTAACCCCGAGTATTTTGGAATTAATCAATTCATGGTTACCTTGATCATTAATCAATTCATGGGCCAACGTTTATCATTGATCATTTGTTACAGTTCATCATGAATCAATCTATCTTACACCGTTGATCATTAATCAATCCACCTTACAACTTTCATCATTAATCAATTTACTTCTCATCGTTCATCATTAATGAATTCATGTGCTACCGTTTATCATTATTCTTGTGCTGTCGGTCATCATTAGTCAATTCCCTTTACACCGTTCATCATTAATCACGTGTTGCCGTTCATCATTAATCAATCATCTTTACACCGTTCACCATTAATCAATTCTCTTTACACCGTTCATCATTAATCAATTCTCTTTACACCGTTCATCATTAATCAATTCACTTTACAACGTTCATCATTAATCAATTCACTTTACAACGTCCATCATTAATCAATTGATTTCTCATCGTTCTTCATTAATGAATTCACGTCTCAACGTTCATCATTAATCAACTCATTTATCATCGCTCACATTAATCAATCCACTTCTCATCATTCATCATTAATACATTTGCCATCATTCATCATTAAATAATTTATCTGCGAACGTTGATCATTATTCAATGCATGTAATAAGTCACTAAATGTGATATACATGATTTTTTTGCATTTTATTCGAGACTGAAAAAATATACATAATTTATTGAAGTATAAAGCAGATTAAAAGATACTATTTTCTTCCATTATTATTTGGGCACACTTGTGGGAATTACGTTTTTTTGTGCACTCTATTCTTGAAAAGCTTGTATAATTAGTTTTTAAATCATACAGCATTTTATATGTCATAATCGCAATCTTAGATGAAATTTAAGATTATGATACGAATTTATCATAAAACTAGCCAACATAATCATCTTTGGTAATTGATGATAATCAAATTATCCCTTTAGAAAAACAATCAGTTTCCGTTTTGTAAACTTGCAATTTAAATTGTGTATCAGGTTTGTTGAGTTATCATTGGAAAGAATACTTTACACCATAGTATTAGTTGTTGAGAATTACTCATAATTAATCCAGTCAACAAACCAAGAATAAAATTGCTAATCCGAAAACAAATAAAAATAAATCTAAATATAATCTAATACTATACCCTTTTCATTTTTCTTGTATATGCTGCTCAATATATCAGATTTTCTTAATTCTAAAACTTTCACCGAGAAAAAAAAGATACATTAATCAAATTATGCAAATGCTTCATTGAAAATAAGAATAAATGAAGTAGACGATCATCCATTAATAATTGAATAAAAGTTTTTTTAATGAATTTTTACACACCGAGCGAATAAACGCTGTATTTCCTTAATTGTCTAATCAGGAAACATCAGCAGCTTCTGCAGCTTCCTTCGTTTCCAAATGAGGATAATTAAATCAATTTCGTTAGCTTCACCATTTTTTTTAATTTAGATGTACCCAGTTGGAGAATTATTTGATTAAATATTTATTTCAGAATTAAATTTCATTGAATTACCAAATGCATTCCATTTATTTTTTCGTATTTTTATTTACATTTTGAGGATTTAAGTTTTATTATGACATTTAATTTATTTAATATAGTGGCTTATATTTTAACTGATTTTACTGAAGTTATAAAATATATTAAGGTAAATAAATTTCTGGAAGGATATATGTTATTTTCAAGTGCGAACATGATGTTTTTTTGGTTAGGAGTTTTTGATGTCCCTGAAATTTGAAGCAAGAAATATTCGTTTTTTCATTGGTAGATAGCGAGTCACCTAATTTGAGGTTTGTTTTGCCACTATTGTTTGAGATAGTTATTAAATTTACTATAAATTGCTTTCTGTTTGGGGTTTCTATCAAATGATGTTATTTTCCAGCTTGCTTATAATTTCTTACTTTTAAATAATTAATCTCGATCTCTGAAAATTATCGTTTTTTTTAATTCTCTTTCAATTTTTATCATAGCAATTTTGTAAAACATGACATATATTTATTCTTTAGCGATATTATAAGTCCATTCTTACTCATTGTAATTCTCAAAATACTGTAAATATTAGAATATAAGTTTAATATCAATATTCATTAAGTTTTTAGATTTTACCACATATACAATAGCGTCCAGTAATAGTGAACATTTCGTCAAAATTATTGGGTTTTTTAAAACATAAAATTAGTCGAGTTCCAAAACTGCCAGCTAGAGAAAACTGTTTGCCAGCTAGAGAAATGGAAAATGAAAATTTTAAATAAATATCATTAGAGAGAGAGATAGAGAGAGAGAAGTCTTCTAATTTTTTCAAACCAGTTTAAGCTGGTTAATTTCTTAAATTAATTAAGACAAATAATCACTTAAAAATAATAATGTTTTCACGTAATAACTTCAAATTTGCAACCGTAGATTTCATTTTTTTTATAATTATGTCTTGAGGGAACTTTATATATATATATATATTAGTTTTTTTATTATAAAAAACAAAACTTTTACTTTAATATAATCGATTACTAAAACCTATAAATGCAATATGTTATTCGAACAACTGATAAATCCAGGGACTTCTGGATGAATTAATATTTATGTGTCAAATTCGATCGCTTGATTATAGTCATGACTATACGGCTATTGGGAAACTTAATCAAATCTACGACCATATCTGGAACTTTGACTCGTGTTGCTTGAAATTCTTCCCGGATTTGCCGTTGCTATGACAACCAGAGCCAGTGCCATTCCTTATTTCCGTTTTATAAACCAGTGAATATTCTTTTTTTTACTTTTTTTCCCCAACGGAATCTTCAGGAGGAAACGAGTATTTCTTTTTTCATTCTTATTTATTCCATTCTTATTTCTTTTTCTTTCGGTGAAGTTTTCGGAATGTTTGGTGAGGTACAGAAAATGAAAATGGCTTGTCTTCGATTGGAAGAGAAGAGTTCATGACGCGTGAAGTTTGTGGTTTCAGCACAAGGTTCTTAGCTGAGACTGTTGGTGGAAAAAATATTTAAAAAATGAAGAATATCAGACACGCTCGAATGAATTCAAGGAAAATTGTTTTCAACGATATTTAGAGAAGAATAGTAATTTTTCCTTAAACAATCTGATGGATTCATTTCATCAATCATTTTTTTTTCTTTTTTAAAAACGTCTGGTGCCTGCTTTCTTTTATTAATAGAACAAAGTTTGTCATTTTTAAATTTATATTCCATCTAGAAACATATATGTTTTGTTTTGCTTCTTTTGCCTGCATTAAGTTTCTGCTTTTATTTTTATTCTAAATATTCTGCTTTTATTTTTAAAAAATAATTTGACCTAATTCAAAATAATGATTTATGTATAACTACTTAGAAACAAATAATCTTTTGTTCAGATTTTTTCCTTAATTTCTTCTCTTCTTTAACAATTACTCATGTTTATTTTTTAAGCTTTTGTTATAAGAATTACACTAATATTAAAGATAGTATCATTATTATTTTTTCTTGCAGTGGACAAATTCATCTAATTGGGCTCACATAGTTTTTATACCGTAAAAGTTGATCAATACAAATGTATCCATATTTTATGTAAATCCTTTCATTTTCATAAATTGTTATTGCAGAAAATTGGTCTTGAAAATGTATTTCGCGATAACAAAACATTCCTGATATAATATTTATATCTAAAAGCTGAGATTTTTATAATTTTTTTTAACTCAAATGTTTTTATGCGATTGTTGTGTTTGCTTAAATTTCTTTATCTTTCCCGTTTAATGTCATTTTTATCTAAAAAAATTTACATCAATAAAAAATGAACTCACTAAACGCTGAATGAAAAACACACATGATCAATTAGACTTTTAAGTAACTTTCTTCATTTTTTTATTTCTAAAAGTAATGATTTATATATTTTTTGAAATTCTTAATTTTTAAACAAGCATTAATAAGTTGAAAAGAGTGGTTTAAAGGGTATAAATTCAATCAGGCTATTATTGTTACATATTCCGTATATTTATTTATGCTGTAAGAATTAATATTAATATGCAATATTAGGAATATTGTTTTTAATATTCCAAGTTTGTTTTTCTGTATAAAATTTTAATTTCCATTTGTCTATTTATATTAAATTTGTTTCCACTTTTGGTTTCTAAAGTCACTTTGCTGAAATTATATTTTATAAATAGATTATCAATTAAAAGACTATCCAAAAATCAGACTATAAATAAAATTCATGGCATTAATTTCAGCTATCAAAATGACCGATCACTTGATGAAATCTTGGAAAAAAAAACCCAAATATTTGTTGCCAGTAATCTAATATAACAGATTAAAAATAATCTAGCTCTCTCTTAATATATTTAAATTGTTATTTTGATAAATAATATAGCAAAAATTAGATATACAAGCTAAATTGCGTGAGTAATATATTAAATGTTTTGATTAAATAAATTGATTTAATATGACACGTTAAAATTATCTTCCTGAATTCATAAAACTCTAAAGTTTTTATATTACTGATTACAAAATGACACAAAATACACAGTTAGATGACTTTGAAAACATCGATGGCTCACACTATTTTTAGAAACATTACAAGAATTGGAGGAGAAAAATTATTTTCATGAAGCTTCTTTCACCAACGTTGGATGAAGTTTGCTAGAAGCTTTTACCCTGGATTCTGGCACACTTCAAGTGCATTTTTTCGCAATTTTCAACGATATACTACACTGTGGATTGAAATTCAAATGTCACCCATTTTTCGAAATTCATAACTTTTTAATTCCTGACATCTTTTGATATTTCAGTCAGTATCTTTTTTTCCATTGTTAAATCTCACCGGAGGGCAACTCGAAATGAGGATGAGAGGCTTAAGGCATGGTGGTTGGATCTTGCCACCCTAAGGGGAGGGGGGGGGGGTCATACTCCTCCCATCTATGACGGGACGCACTTCCTACAGGAAGGGTTGTACTGTTGCCGGTGAGAGACATTAGAACTCAACCACAGTTCTGTTGTTGCGGTCTGGTCATTCAGTCCTTGTGGTTTAAATCCATACGCCTTTGGGCGAATCGGAGAGTCTGGTGTGACTTACCGACGTTAGAGATAAAGACACCTGTCCTAAAATATGTCCTTTTTTAAATTTAGACTAAATACATTGGCATGATTATACGTTTTGGCGCAATCCACAGGATATGTTCCATATAATAAAAATATCTTTCGAAGATTTAAAGGTCTTATTAAACATTAATTTTCAAATTTTAGAGAAATTTAGATATAACACATGTGTAGACTCCAATAAAAACTCGATTATATAGCTATGCATTTCCACAAATTGCTATTTCTGGATGTTTAAGTATCACAGAGTATATCTATTATAATCACTGTTTTATTTATAAAACTAACAAACAAATTTTCGTCTACATCTTTTCAATAAAACTCTGGTAATAATGATTATTATATCTCCTTTACTAGTTGGTAAACAGGATTATCCCCATAATGGTATCATTCCACAAAGACCTTTGTATGCCATATCCCATTCCAACCGGTGATAGTTTCCGATGTCTCTCTGGGTAACAGTATTTATGTATCGCCTTCGATGCCCATAACTGCAAACGTAACTCCTCGGATGGCGAGAAACTTAATCAAAGTTACGAGGAAGGATCTGGAACGTTGATTCTTGTTGCTTCCATTTCCCTCAGGGATGCGGTTGCCATGACAACCAAGGACAGAACCATTTCTTATTTCCCTTTTTATAGGCAGAAAATATTCTCTGTCTTTTTTTTTAATCTTTTTCCCCAACAGAATCTTTCGGTGAAAATGGATATATATTTATATTTTTCATTTCTCACATTTATTTATTTTTTACCTCCCCCCCCCCCGACAAAGTAAAGGAATGTTGGGCACTGGAAAAAATAAATGATATGTTTTCGACTGGAAGTAAGGGTTCATGACGCGTGAAGTTTGAGGTTTCAACAACCAAATTCTAGGTTGAAATCGTTGGGAGAAAGGAGGAAGAAAAGTGTGGCAAAAGAAGATATTAGATACGCTCAGATGATAGCGAGCGAAAATGTTTTTAACGATTTTTTTCATTGATGATATTTTTTTTGTCTTTTGATGGATCTATTTCATCCATCAAATGACTCACATTTCGAAAGTTAATAGGCGACTATGCCTTTCAAGTCATTGCTCTTCTTCTGCATACGTCTGACTTGTGAAATCTTTAAGCAACCAAAAGTATTAAATACAAAATTCTATTTCTTCTTCCAAAATTTTATCCACTTTGAAAACCGTTATTTATAAATAATATGTTTATTACTAAAAGTATTTGTAAATTAAATACTATGTTCGTGTTTAAAATAAGTTTGTTTTACTTGTCCTTAGTCTCATTCTAATTTTAAAATTTCATTTTTGTTTCGAGTTTTACCATAGTTTATTTTCAGAGGTTTATTTTCAATTCCCATTGATAATATTTATTCATTTGGAATACCTTTTCATCAAAGTGAATTTATTTTTTTTAAGAACTGTGTATTGCATTTCAAAATACCGGGTGTCCAAAAAGTTCCCGTACTCCAAATTTAAAAAATCCTTTTTCATGATTTTTTTCACGTATATTAAATTTTTCCATACGAGTAATGAAACCATGGACATGCTTGAAGCTTTTTTCGGCGATCGACTTATCTCAAAAAATATTTGGCCACCTCGATCTCCTAATCTGACCATCCCGGACTTTTTTCTGTGGAGATATTTAAAGGACAAAATTTATGAAGGTGATCCTCAAACAATATATGATTTGAAAATCGCTATTACCTAAAGGATACAAGAAATCACTCCCAGCATGTTAAAACGCGTTTCAAAAAACATGCGCAAACGAGTTCAGCTTTGTCTTCAAGAAAGGGGTGGACATTTTAAACATTCATTATAAATGTAAGTTCAATATTTTTTCCTTAGTTATGTTAAAAGTGCTTTTTATCATTGGCATAAAAATAATTCTTTTTAAACCTATTGTTTTTGTAAAATAAATTCACAAATCATCAGTACGGGAACTTTTTGGACACCCTGTACTTTAAATTCATTATTGAAGTTTGTTTATTTAAATTTGCCTTTCATTTTTTCTGATATCTGTGTTCCGGCTTATTTAATGTATTCTAACAATGATTTTCAATTTTTTTGCGATTCCTTTTCAAACGTGAATATTTATAAATATATATACTATTTTCTTTTTCCGGCTTTCCGGTATGGCATTTTCGTTATCTGGACACAAGCAAAAAATTGCCAAATAATCTTGAATTCTGTCAAATGAAATTTGGCAAAATATCACCAAATAATGTAGAATTCCATATACTGTTTTGTCATTCACTTTACCTGGTGACTAGGTTCACGTTTAGTTCACAAATGGCGACATTAGAGCCTGGCTATCGGAAAAATAACAAATACTTATACCTATTTCTTTTTTAAATAATATTTTTTAGCATCAAATATTTCGTTCGAAAGAACTAATTTACAAGCTTTGACAATATTCTTCCGTTTTGCTTAAAATAGAATGATATAAATATATTCAAACATTTAGAAAAAAAATTAACATTCATATATGGTGATAAGTTGAGTACATTATTATTGAAGAAAGTATAAATAAATGAAACACTAAAATATGTTGAAGCAGTAAAAAATGCCGGAATAAATTTTTTGTAAAGGTACCAACTCTCAATTATTATCCAAAAAAGAAATATGGATTTTTAATCATAAGAACCAGGAAAAAAATTGCTTCTTAGTTTAAAAATCCTTTGTATAAGAAATAGTTGTTGAATGCAGATTCATTTTACTTTATTTTTGAGCATATATACTTGTTATTATTTTTTGGGCAATTACTGAAATCCAGGAAATATATAAATTGTATCAGAGTTACTGATAGCCAATTACACTTATAATATAAATTAAAAAGTCAAATTTCTAAGCTATTTAATGAAAAAAATTATATTCAAATATATTCAAAATTATGAAATTTGTATTTATAAAATATTTATGATCGCATGTAAAAATTTTAAGGTACTCAGTTTAATTACTTAAATGAATTTAATTCATCGCCTCTTCTTAATACATGCAATTTTAGAGTAATAATTTATATTGGGAATTTTCGTTATAATAAAAAAATTTGTATTTAAAATATAATAAAACATTAGGAACAATAACAAAATATTTTAATATAATTAAAAATTACTACTAGAACTTCCCGAGGGTGTTTAATAATATATCATTATAAATAAAGTGTCATTACATTCTTTAATAGTATCTTAATTTAATAAAACAAAACTAACTCTAAATTCAATATTTTATACGATTAAATATATTTGTAACCTAACTCATTCTCTTTTTACTTCTGTATAGATTTAGTTGTCAATGTTATAGATATTTATTACATTTATTACTATGAAACATTGAATCCCATCTGGTAACATATTACTCATCTGTCATTTTTAAGCTATAAATCTTCTGCTGTAATCATTCACTGTCAAACTTCCAATCTCTAAAATAATGTTTTTATGGTTGCCTAGCAACTTTTTTGAGAGCAAATGATACTAACGATATTTTAATCCTTTTTTTACCTGAAGACGATTTAATCAAAAACAGGAAACGTTCTTTTTTTTAAATGATTTTCTATGATTAATATTTCGCTTTCCCCTTCTAAAAAGCAGAATGTTAGTATTTTTGCAAAGCATTTCGTTATTTCTGGTTTATTTCGGTTTTTTTCGATGCATGATTTTTTTTAGTTCATTTATTTGTAGTATATATTTTCTTCTTTTAAAACAAAGTATAGATATAGAACATAATGTGGGCAAACAGATTTTAAATGCAATTTTTAAGCAAATAACAATTATTCTTATTTACTTATGTTATAAAAAACATAAGTAAACAAGAATGAGTAAACAAAAAAACATAAGTAAAATAATACTTTTAGAAACATTAAACACAAATTAATTTAAAAGTTTACAGAAAATTTCGGAGTTTGCTAACTTTTAATTGGAAAAATGTAATAAACATTAACTTTCTAAAAACTAAAGTTAAACATATATCGATTTATCTTACATCGATAATTCTGTAGTTATATCTTGTAGATATCAATATCGATGCCAGGCTTCGATAATTCCTGCCAGAAACTCATGGTTTGAAATTACTGGGGAAAAATTTTCATACACCCCTTTCATTTCTTACATAAATTATGACTCCGAAGAAATAATAACGAGAAGTTTAAAAAATTCAAAAGTGTCTGTTTTCTTATATATATTAGATAAAAGACATACTATAAATACATACATATCTATAATTCATCTTCAAAATAATTAAAAGAATTTCTGTCCCTTCTTTGAACTGCAATTTTTGTCAATTTTACAGAATTTAAAATTTTTTTTAACACATTTTTTGTAACTTTTTTACGAACGATTGTAAAATCTATACTATGAAGAATTAATTATATTGTAAAACGACGATTTTAAGAGCTAATTAATCTTGCAAACTTATTCATTCCGGAGTATTTAGATTATATTTCAGCTCTTCTTGTTCGATTGAACTTGCCAGCAAAATTATGTCTAAGAATTAACTAATATGATTATTTTGTAATTAAGATATAATACGATACTAATTCCCATGTTAGCATAAATTTCAGAACTTTCTAATTGTCTTTTTGATAAAACATTTGTAATTAATAATTTTAATGCAATACATAAAATTTTAAAGAAATATTTATAAACAGAAGGATGGTTTTAAAATTAAATTATATATTTTTTTGTCATCTTTAACATCTAAATTAGTTAACACAAAATACTATAAGAAAAATATTTGCTATCACTAAAAACACTGCTATCATTCTAATAGCTGTTTTTAATCTATAATTAGACTCTTAATCTTAGATATAAAACTATTTTTGTGATTCTTTAATTATACTAATGGGTCATAAATCATGCTAAATTATATTAAACAGATATTAACCCTTTGTGGTCCGATGTCGAATGTGACTCGACATTCAAGACTGTGCATCATTTTGACGTTTTATTTATTTATTTTTCAAATTTAATTGTTAAAAACGCCTACATAATGGTTAAGAGATGTAGATTACTTTTTCAAAGAAAACGGACTTAAAAGAATTATTTATATTTATTTTTCATAGCAACAAACAAATCTTTGTATTAGGTGAATAACTTTACTTATAATTTTTTTCGGATTGCAAAGGGTTAAATTGGATAAAAAATAAAGATTCAATGAAAACAACATAATAATCAATAAACTCAAAAGCACAAATCTTACAAGTCTAATTAAAATTATTATTTTTCGTTAAAGGAAATTATCAAGCTAATAATTGAATATATATCCTTATGAATAAATTTAACATAAAATATGAAAAATGATAAGTAATAATCAAACTAATAAATTAATATATTTCTAAATACATGCATTTTAAATAAAACACAGAAGGTGACATTCGAATCAATCTTCGCTAAAACTTTTATTGGATAACACATTGCTTTTCTTTTAACAATTTATGGAAATTCTAAACGACAGATTCATTTATCATGAAAGAACTAAATTCTTTTCTGGATAATCGTTTGTTCATTTTAACGATCTATAATCGTTTTCTCATTTGAACTATTTATTTTCATCACATTTTGCGCTTTCCCAAAGCTATTAAGTTTGAATTATACTATCTAATTCTAATTTATTCTAATTTAGAGAATCAATAATTAATCAGGGTTTCAATTAAAATTTCGTTTAAGAGCAACGAAGATAACTATATAAATGAAATTTGGTACAGAGGTATAACATCTGTACTATAGATTAAATTTGGAGGCAAATTTGTTGTGACTTAATTATATCAATTTACGCCTAAAAGAGTTTCTTTAAAAAAGTTCTATCGTCTGCCAAAGCCATGCAAAGTGCTCATTGCGATGAAAAATTAAATAGACAGTGTGACAAAATTTTTTGGGAGGATACTTGGGGTTGTTTTGTTTTTATTATTTTAATTTTTTTTTAAATTTACGTCTGTGATCATAAGTTTCTTCGCCGCCAAAGAGTACCAAGTCGCCAACTCTCCAAAGAATCCATTTAATTTCTTGGGAATGTGGGCGGATGACCAACCTATGGAGTTTCAACTATCAATTGATTATTTAACGATTTCTATTTCGGCATTGATTCTGAAGCTTAAAGAAATTTACTTTTGGACATATTTTCATGGAGTAATTTATAATCTAATCAATTATTTACTAGTATTTTATAAAATCAATTATTGTGAGTAAATTGGACAGTACAATAATACTTTTTTCTGATATTGATTTAACACCTTAATAGAATTTATTAATTAAATTTATTATAATCAGAAATAAACATAATCATCTAATTTCTTTAAAAAAACCTCAAAATATTATGAAAATTTGAATTATTTTTGAAATTAGAGTTATATATCGATTATTTTTTAATGATCTAAAATGAAGTCAAGGTTTGGATTATAAACATATTATAATATTAAAATATTTGCTTAAAGTCAATATTGCTTGATTTTACTAAAAATATTAAGAAATATAAAACGCATTTCAAAAAAATTTGATATATGTTTATCAATTTCAATAAAAAAATTATTCGACTCTAGAATAAAATTATTTGCAAATTCTTTAAAAAAACAGATTAATGATGTAATGATTTCTATTGAATTAATGGCATCCAAGTCCGTCAAAAGATAATATTATTCAAAGAAATTCATAAATATGTACATTTTCCATGAAAACTTTCAAACATATTCCCAAGAAACATATTGAAATTCTTCGTAATGCGATTATTCTTCTAAATCTCATAAGACTCTTCCAATATTCTAAACCTATGAAAATGCGTCCAGACTTACGACTGGCATTAGAACGTGTATTTTGAGCAGTTTTCTGCCACAAAAGGAAGCTCTGAAATTTATTTCATGTCAGATAGACTGAATGCATTATCTGAATTTTATTCGGCATGATGAATTATAGAATATATGTTCACAATTTAGGTTCAAAACTATAGAAATTCGACATGACATTCCATTTTTGAATTAAATTGTGTATCTGAAGGATTTTTTTAATTTTATGTTAGCAATAAAAATAACAAATACTGCTATGACTTAACATATTCATAAGCTTAAATAGTTTTTTGCAGATTTTTTTAAATGTGAGTTAAAATAGATAATATAACACAATATAATAATTTAAAACAAATATTATTTGTAAAAAAAAACTCTAAAACCTTAGTAGATCATTGGGAAGCTGACATACGGCATTCCCTTCTTGAATTTTCTTTATTTTCTTGGAAGAAAACAGTTATCCGTGCTGTTGCCTAGAAGATTAATCATCTTTAATTCTATCTATCTTAAGTTTCTATTTCTTAAAAGTACTACATTTCTCCTAAATCGGCTGCCAATATATTATTGTTTTGAAAGAAAAAGAAAATACTAAGTAAATAAAGATTAAAATTTTTCATGAAATGATCTCACATTTTGTATAAAGCATACACGGTTCATTTACTACTTTAACTTGATCAAGTACGATTATCATACATCATTGCTTTCATTGCTATCTAATAAAACGAACAAATGATTAAAATTTTCTAAAAATTGTCATCTTAATTCACATTTCTAGAAATGCAGTATCATCGATTATAGTAGCAATTCCTGTTCGTTTTACTTGCTGAAACTCTGCAACAAACGTTCATTGTTAACCTTTTAAGGACGGAATAAATCACTTGAACCATCAATAAACTGAGATCTTACAACGATTGTATCTTTAATTCTTCTGTGGCCGTTTCCAACGTAAAGTGTTTGTTCCCTCTAGAGAAATCCTTGACGTATTTTACCATTTGAAAGCTAGCAGTAGCTGACAGTTGAAGAAAGACAAAGAGCTAAGATAATTAAGTGCACAACAATGTTGATCGTTGCATTCGTCTTTGAATCCTAACTTCGTCCCAAATGGATTTAACAGTCGGAGAACCTAGATCACCATAATACTTAATTAAATCTCACTGAATTTAATAGAATATGCAAATTACTTTTTTTTTCGATTTTTGAAAATATATTTCTAGCAAGATGTGATTAAAATGGAACCTAGCTTTCACTGATTAAATTTTGAAATACTTGAACTTTTATAAACATATTTGTGCTGTCACTATGCCGCAAACAGAAGAATTCTGCAAAAAGAAAGGCTGTTTGGATTCACCATGGCTCAATTGGCAGAGTATTGGACTGTATATCCTTTGGTCCCCGGTTCGATCCCCAGCGAACACATTTTATACAAAAAATGGAATTTTAATTTAAAATGGATCTTATTATCTCTCTAAAATCGTTACCCGGCGCCTCCAGCAAATCTGTCACGAAGACTGAATTAAAGACACGGACAGTTGGAAACAGTTGCGTTTATTAGCACCAAGCAGCTCGCTGGAGAACAGAATGAAGAACTGAGCAGAACTCAGCTTTTATACCTCTGAAGAACATTCGAGAATCATCTCGCTCGAATGGTAAAGAATGTTCTAGAATAATATCGGTTTTAGAGAAATAATAAGACCAATTTTAAGTTAAAAATTCCATCTTTGTATAAAATGCGCTGGCCGGGAATCGAACGAGGGATCAACGGGCTAATAGCCCAGTTTTCTGCCAATCGAGCCATGGTGAATCACAACAGTCTTTCTTTTTACGACTATACACACACACACACACACACACACACACACACACACACACACACACA
>JAOUZG010003870.1:134378-148316 GCA_026289955.1 Argiope argentata
AATTTCAAATTGTTCTTCTTATTTATCTAAAATCAAGATGATTCTAGAACATTCTTTACACTTTGAGCGAGATGATTCTGGAATGTTCTCCAAATGTATAAAAGCTGAATTCTGTTCAGTTCTTCATTCTGTTCTCCAGCGAGTTGCTTGGTGCTAATAAAGACTATTAATTCTAACTATCCGTGTCTTTAATTCAATCTTCGTGACAATATGCACATTTTTTTTTAATTTTTGCAAAGATGTGACTAAAATAGAGCCTAGCTTTCACTGATTAAATTTTGAAATACTTAACCTTTTATAAACATATTTGTGCTGTGACTAGTTTGAAAATAAATGCATTAAACTATTTTATAAATTAATTAGGTTTAAATATATTTACTAGTCAGCCAAGTAAATTTCAAAAAAATCTAACTAGTTCATAAATATTATCTTTTAATAAAAAAATTTTAAAATTATTTTATTTGTGTATATATTTTTAAAAAATATTATACTTCCATCAGGCTTTAGTATACAATCAAGTTACTTCATTTTATTTCCCAAAATTTGTATACATTTGAATTATCTCTGATTGTTTCTTTCTTGTTTAGAGGGGGAGAGGATCGATATTTTCTTTTTTACATCGTTAACTGAATGAAGTAATGTTATTCTTTAATTCGTTTTTCCCGTGCTTGCAAATGGGATGGTCTTAATGGCAATCTTCCAAAACAATTGAAATAGTCATGCGAAAATTGCACATAATGCTTACTCTGTATATTTTTGAACAGATTTTCATACTTTGAAACTATTTACTGAATGATAAATGACCGATAATTATTAGTATATGAGCCAAAACACACAAATGGTAACTATGTTTTTTTTCATTGTTTGCCTTTTCTATTGTTTATTGTTAAGTCTTAAAATGCGTTTGCTTGTGGCATTCAGTCTCACAGCGTGTAATCCTTTTCAGGATTTTTCTTTCAATTTGTATAATGGGTTTTTAGAAAATGGTCTGCAGAAAGCTTTATTTCTACAACAATTTTTGAAACAGAGAAAGTTCTCTTTTATTTAGGAAAAGCTTAGTGATTTAGATTTTACATAAAACACTTTTGTAAACGTAAAGTAACGTTTTACTTTTATCTAGATTTTTACTTGCTCATGTAGAATATATAATGTTAAAAAATATATTCTATTCTAACTGTAATAAAAAGCATGCTTCCTTAATTTAATTTTTAAAGAAAATTTTTTAAAATATATATATATTTATTTTGTGCTCCTTTTAGAAGATTTGTGTATTTAATTTTACTAAAATTATATTTCCATTGTTCGATTTTAATGTGAAGAATCTTGTAATTTTTTAATTGAAAAAAATTGTATAAAAATAATACCCGAAATCGTCATTAACATAATGAAAGAAGTAACTCTACTTAATGCTAGCCTAAATAAATCTAATATAAATAAAACCTATAATCTTATCTTAAAACTCTTTTGACATAGAGTAAGTCATTAAATGTTAATGTTAAATGGTTTTTTTTAAAACAAATTTGTTTTTTTTTAATATTGCATAAAACTATTATATATTATTTTCTTTTAATATTTCATAATAATTGCATTTTAATATTGCATGATATATTGAATTAATAATCAAGTGAGAGTGAAACTTTGGCACTGTGTCAATGAACAGATATTCTTTTGTCCAGTTTACTGTTGCATCAATGGTATTACTAAGCTAACAATTTATTACAGTACCACAGAAAATTCAGTGATGCTTAATTAAATTATAATACGAAATTTTTTAGATAAATCTAAAAGAAAAGAAAATGAAATCTTCTTCGTAAATGTCATATGAGAACATTATCATTTTAAAGTTGTTATTTGACACAATTAATGCAAGTCATTATGTAGTAAACCAGTTTAAAAAAAAGCAATACTAATAACAACAGGTCCACCTTTTAAAAACGCATCCGCTGTCAAAGAAGCATACATAATAATAATGCAATACTGGTAAAAGCTGGTAAAATTATTTTTCCCAGTAAATTTCGGAGGCGTCATAACCCTCTAACAAAAACAACATTATGTTCTCACATGATAATAATTATTCAGGTAAAAACTCTTACCCTTGCCTTCGATTAAAATATGTGAATACGTTTATCGGGATTAGTTTTAAAAAAACGTTTCATAATTGCTATATTTAGAAAAGAGCCTCTATGGAACCAAAATATACCGGTTATGTTCTAAAAGTTCTTGAAAAAATTGAAAAATGTTGCATTTTTTGACGATAAAGATTTATAAAACAAAACGTTTTGCGGTTTGATTTCCTTAAACGGTTGCTGATAGATTAAGAAATATATTATCATTTTCCTCCACTAAAAAATAAGATTTATTTCAATCGATTCTTCAAATATTGAATTTCGACTTATAAATAACACAAAATTTTCCCTTTTTTGAATATCATTCATGAGGCATCAAAAAACAGAAAAATATTTCTAAATGAATACATTACTTATTCTTTAGTGCAGGAAACAAAGAAAAAAATTGAAAGTATTATACCAAATATGAGCAAAAAACATATATTATATTTTAATTTTTGAAATTTTTTCTAAGAAAATCCTATTAAAGAATAGAATTTAGAGAAAATAGTGCCTAAGGAAAGGAGACAGTATTAAATTGTATGTTACTTATGTATAAAAATAAATGGAACTTCCGAAACAAAATTCTAAAGAATTTACACATAAACCTGTTCAAACATTAAGCATGTTAAAATTTTATAAATCATGGATTTGGAAAAAAAACCTGATTTATTAATATAGTCACATACCTAAACTAGAAATGTTTGCTTAAAGTTATTTTAAGATGTATTCCTCAACACTTCAATCACTTTTGAAAACCAAAATGGAATATGGCTTTGTATACTTTAAATACTGTACAGCATTCTACGGTTAAGTCTAAAATATTTCTTGTTAAGAAAAGAAAAATCTTCTGTTATCCTAGATCCAAATAAAGGGAAAATAATCATTTTGATATTATCAAAACCATGGTATTGAAGCGATTATAAATGAAAGCATATCCGTACTAGCAACTTAATAGATTCTATGAATATTTTAGGGAAAATTTCCAAAAATATTAATGATTTCAGGTAGTTATTTTAGTTGTTAAATCAAAATTTCTGTAAATTTTTACAATTAAAAAAAAGAGTAAAATATGCATCAAATAAAAGTCAACGTTAGAAAACTTGATGTTTGAGCTGCAGCTGGTAGAAAAGGAAACTTTCAAAATATTTGTACAAAATGGAGCACTATGGATAAATCTATCGGTGAAAAATAATTATGGAAATAATGCAAAAATGCGAAATCATATGTGAGAAAGTTGGATGTAATACGCATGTCAGCAAGCTAAAAAAATCTATTGGGCGGAATAATGTAGAATCCCCGTTTTTACAATATCACTTAGAGATCCATGAAAACCAGCATTATTTCTGCTGAATATAAATTCATACAACTATATCCTTTAATCTTCTGAAAAAATTATTAATGTCATCAACATTTTGAAAATTTAAAATCATTTTGACAAAAAAATTATTTTGCATGTTGAAAATTGAAAAAAATAATTAAAAAAAAAGATTAAAACAAAATATGCTATGCATATTTCAATGTATCATGTCAGGACATCATTTCTTGAACGGCCAAGCCCCACCTGCCCGTGCATGTTAAATTATATCTTTATTCATTTTAATTCTTTCGTCGAATGAGTCACTTTAGTATTGAGAACGATCCAAAAAAACTTTGTATCGCATTTATTGTTTTTAAAAAATTTATCATATTTCCTATTTATTTCATTTTATATAATTTCGTGCTCAAAATGACATTTTCTGTGGTTTATTCTCTGTAGTCATTAACTTAATTTTTAATCAGAGCTTTTGTAAATGGGATGTCATCACGCTATAAAATGCTAGTTTTTTCAGATGCTCGTGCAGATAGTAAAACTTTTATTTTTCGCCTACGGATTTTTGTTGAAGCCCAAACGTCATCCCAAAAACAACTGTTTATGTTCAGACATGATAAAAAAGAAACTTGTGGGAATTGTTAAGAGATCTCATATCCTGTATAATGCCATGTTGCGTCATTGATCACATGATGCTTTCCCACCATTATTAGCAGACGAGACTTTACCGTGAACATGAGATAAATACATGATAGATATACAACGATACATGAGCTCTCATGCTAATGTATTTTTTATGTGTTTTATGTTCTCATAGTTTATTTGTTTTTAGTTCTTTTATGAGTTTTATGTTCTCATAGTATTCATATAGTGTCTTGTGTTCTCATAGTGTCCATATAGTGTCTTATGTTCTCATGTTTTATATGTTTTATGTTCACATTTTTTATCTGTTTTAGTTTCTCATTTTTTAAGCGTTTTATGTTCTCGAATTAATATTCTGTTCTTCTAACAATTATAATTATGTTTTACATATTATATTATTATTAATAATAATAAATATATTTCATAAATTTTATATTTAATATACATATTTTACATCACATGCATTTCTCCACATTCCTACACTTTTATTAATTTACCCACATGCACTCTTTCAAAATCTCCAGATTCTTGAAAAATATATTGAGATTAAAATATTTACAAGATCACAAGAAATAATTCTTTCTTAATAGTTTAAAATATTCCAAACGGCATTCAAATGATTTTGAGATGTTTTCTCTTCATAGTTTCAAACAAATCCACATAATTTTCTCATCAAGAAATTTTATTCCCTCTATTTTCTTTTTCTAAAACCATTTTCACATATTTCTCTTTTTATTTAAAACATTCTGTTAGGATTCTTTTTTTTCTTTTGGAGCTCTTTTAGAATGATAATTTTCTGCCCTGTTTCGAATTCATTTCACAAATCGTCGCAATTTGGTTCAACGCTGAAAGATAATGAAATTAGCATAGAAATGTAAGGCATCTGATTAGGCATTTTTTTTATTCTCTTCGAAATCCAGATGAATTTAAATCTCCAAATGGAATTCAGAATTCTACTTATCTAAACACCACCGAGAATCAAATCTGAGATTTTTTTGCATTCAGATTAGTTACTGAAAATGTAATTGGTTTTAAGAAAATTTCAAATCCGGGTATTTTAACAGTAGTATTCCATCATTTTCATTCCAAGCGGATAACGATTTAAAAGGGTAAATTTTTACGGTTCCAATTTTCAAATACCTTGTAATTTTAAAAACAGATATGAATAAATTTTTAAATTTGTTTCCGAATTTCTCTTTCTATTTTTCTTTTATTTGTTTTGTTGCCATTCGTAAAATCCATATACTTACTTCATATTAGTTTGTCCTTTATTATGTATATACTTGGAAAATACATTTCTTTGTCCTTTAACATATTTGGAAATATATATTTTTTTTCTGTAAACAACTCATTTCTGTAATAGATCATCGAAAAAAAATCAAATAATGGTATTTTAATAATATTATTTTTCAATTTTTATTACAATTAGATGCCGATTTAAATAGTTACATTTTTCTGGTTCTAGTTATGTATCAAATACCCCGTACTTTTTATGTAGATATGAATAATTTAAAAAAATCCCAATTACTCTTTTTATATTTCTCATATTTTTTTATATTCATAAAAAATTATGTATGTTTTATATTAGTTCATATTTTGATTATTTTCTATTATTAATTTTTTGAATGATTGAAAATATAGTAATATAATTGGTGTGATTACTCCAAAGAAATTCATTAAAATGAGTCACAGTGAATTAAAAATTTTAATTCATTGTGATACGCATGTATGCATGTATAAGGCAATAAAGCCCTTAGCATTTTATACAGTAGCAATCCTTGGTTTCTTATGTTATTTACCAAGAAAAATCAATGGAACAAATAAACATTGTTTCAAATAAATAATTAAAGTTTCTTGTTATCTTGTGAGACCATGATGGTGTTTACTTTACGGGTTTGGAATAATTGAAGACAATGAATGATTAAAAACTCCATTGGCAATTAACAAAGATTGAATGGCAGTATTCATTAACATCTTTTAATCGCGTATGCTTTTTTCACCTGCTTTTAACAGTATTGCTTCATTATTTCGTATGTTTCTTTGAAAGCAGATGCGTTTTTAAATGGTTGGCCTAATTTTACCTGTATTGCTTTATTATTGCGTATTCTTCTTGTACATCAGGTGCTTTTATAAAAGGTTTATGTAGAACTATGACGTCATAGCTGTTATTTCATCTTAAAATCGATCTTAAATTTTTTTACCGGCTAGAAAAATTGAAAATGAAAGCTTAAAAATTGCTATTATTATATATATGTTACGGTAAAGGTATTAAACTGGTAATTGATAACCACTAATATGCATAATCACCATAAGAAATTATGCATAATTATCACTAGTTATTATGCATAATCATCACTAGTTATTATGCATAATGACTACCAAATGTGTTATTGATTATTCATAATTACCGGCTATTATATATAATCAACGGATGATTCATATTTATAGAAACACATGGTTGATCCGTAGAGAATATCACCCCTTCTTCACATGAGAGATTTAGCGCCAAATTTGGCAACCCGATGTTGTCTTTGGAGGACATCTTCCTCCGGGAGACAAAATGCAAGAGCTTGCAGAGTTGGCGATTTTTAAAAAACGCGCCAAGGGGGTGATGCTCTTTCCTGCCGCACCGTAACACACATATGCATATACCTATATGTAGAGAGAGATCGATAGAGAAGTATCATGATTGTAACAATTAATTAATTAATTGATTATTAATTAATTAAAATTGATTAATTATTAAATTAACTAACGCATATAATGACTTAGAAAATAATAATGTTTTCACATGATGATTTGAAATTTAAGATTGTAGATTTCAGGAACTTATTTTATTTAATTTTTCCATGCTACATGGAAAATTGCAGTGTATTTATTCTTGTATACAAATGCTTACTTGTCCTTTGCAGGTGGTCTATTCGAAAGTGGAGACGAAGACCTCGAGTTGGCTTTCCGGTATGCAGTGGATCACGTGAACGCAGACACTACCGTGCTCCCGACCAGCCGACTCCAAGCGCACGTGGAACGAGTAGAGAAGCATGACAGCTTCACGGCATCGAAAAAAGGCAAGTGACTAACTGTAACTGTTTCCTATAGTATGGCTTTCACAGCTTGTCAAATTTCTCTCAAAATGGTTCTATGATCTATCATTTCATAGCCATATCACGGACTCTACGAGCCACTTCAAAGGCACATAGATAATAAAACTAAATGATCGGGCCGACGCTACAACAACACTGACGAGAACTGTGGTTGAATTTTACGGGCCATTACCGGCAACGGTGCGACCTTTCACTAAGGAAGTGCGCCTATTCATGATGGGATAAAGTTTTAAATTCAGAAAGCAGGATTTAAGATCATCAAAGCTGAAAAATATGCATATTTAATCTGATTTTGAATTTTTATTATAGCAAAAAATATGGATTATTTCTAGTAAAATAATAAAAATCTCATTGGTAATCAGAAAATTAAGTTTATTAGACATAATTCATACCTGATGCCTAATAAATTTCATGCCTGATTTTTCTTTTTCAGATTTTAATTTCTAAAAATAAGAATGAATTTTCACTTCGCTTTACAAGTACGGAGTTTTATTCTATTTAAAATCACACAACGACCTTCATTTTAGAATTTAATACTTGATTTAAGTTAATATTTTCAAATATTTCAGCCAAGTCAAAAGATTTTTAAAAAAAGGTTTTTAAGATATTACATGCTCTAGAAAATTCGGTACGTGGACATAAAGAAATCATATCATTCATAGTGGGATAGATGCGTACAGTCGTTTTCGTACTGGTCATATAACTGTCAATCTTGTTTACAAGACGGTTTTGTTACTGTAAAGGATCACATCTAGAAGAGATTACAACATTTTAAATGTTATCTTAAAAGTGTCAGATTTGGCGAATATTGGTATGATTTTTAACTCAATTTGTAATTTTTGACTTATTGTTTATGCAGTATAGTGCATTTTAAAAATGTCAAAAAACAGCAACCACTTTCTCTGCTCTGATTGGTACAAAGCCACTATATACAAACAAATACAAAAGTTTTTTCTTTATGTTTAAGCCTCAAAACATAGTTAAAAAGCCAATACTTTTTCTCACCAAATACTCTTGCCAACAAACAAAATATGTTTTAACAAACTTAGACTAATTAATCCCTTCCCACTTTTTTTCAAAGAACTGTGCATGATTTATCGGATTTTTACGACCTGTACGATTTTTGGTTGTACGGATCTGTCATGAAACCATATCATTGAATTCCAACCCGCCAAACTCACACGAATAAAAAATTCTGAATTACCGGACATCCACTATAGCCGCTCTGGAAGGAACTATCATTGAGTCCTAAAGGTCCATCACCGCCAACTGTACAACCCTTCCCTAAGGATGTGCATCCCGTCATTGTTGGGAAGAGTTGAATTCCCAGCTTTCCGTATACCCTTCAGGGTGGCGAGATCCAACCAACATGTCGGAAGTTTCTCATCTCCATTTCGAGGTATCCCTCGGGGTGTTAAGGCATCTAGAAGAACTGGCTTCAAGGTTTAGATATCTATAATATTATTTTTCAACCACATATGTAACATTTTCTGTAAATTTTATTTTGAAAATGTAACAAGAACACATTAGAAGTCCCATTTGTTTACATTTACGTTCATGGCTATGGTTGAATGTAATTAATTTTTCTTTCCCTACCTTAAAGAAATTCTGAAGAGAAATAAATTTATGTTTCACGAAATAGTATTTTTTCTCTTGAATTTTCCGATTCTTCAAAGACAAAAAAATTAGGACTGTTCTAACAACGCAGTAAATGAGAGTTTCAATTTATAATTATATACATAAGGAGAATTCGAAATGTAAATTATGTAGTGGAGAAATTCACATTCAAGATCACAGATTGTTATTTGGCAGATATTTGTGTGTTTCAAACAAATCTTCTTACCACTCTTGAAACTTAATTAAGGTTGATGTAAAAGGAATTTGAACTGTAACGGTGAGTTAATTTGATAATTATTTGATCAATTTTCCTGCATCGGAAGGTATACAGATGATAACTTAAAAAGATCACGAAAATATGGATAAGTTTCAAGGATAGCACTCAGAAATCTGTAAGCAATTCACTCTCTCAATACTAAATCACCTTAAAAGCCCATTCAATAAAATTACGGATGTCACCTAAGATCCATACAAAATTAATTTTTAACACATTAAAAATTGTTGCTTGAATATCTGATATAGGTTACATTCATTAGAGATGTTCCTCCTGATAGGTTTGCCAGGAGATTTTAGGGAAAATTCACAAATTATCTCCGAGTCTAGTTTTGCTTTACGACCATTAAATGCACGAAATTATCTTCTAATATAAGAACACAATCTGTCCTTGAAGGGATTTTCTTTTTTGTAGGAGAGGGAGTTATTAAAAATTTCTATTATATTTGAAAGAAAAACTCGGAATTATTGCATTCTGAAGAACCCAATGTCACTTGCCCAGACATTTAAAGAAACTGTATTGTAAAATAAAGTTAAAAACTTGCTTTCTCATTTCTATCTTGAGTGTTTATGCAGGTCCAGATATACTGTTTGGGGAATGAAATAAGCTATTTCTCCAAGATGTAAAATACATAGAAAAATGAAATTATGCAGAATGGATTCAAATGCAAGATAAAAAAAAAGAATAATTCAAGATATGGAGGTTAAAATAAAACATTGAACAAGTTTCAAAATTTATGGAAAAAAATATAGATCCCAAAAATATAGAATTTCACAGATAGCAGGTTTTATATATATACGTATCTGAATTCTTCAATGTGTATTCGATTCTTCAATTTTTTAGAGAAAAAAATTAAGTTATTTTATTAAATGTTGCATACGATTATTTTTTAAAAATTATCCATATATGCAATTTTCGGCGTCACTATAATAAAAATTCCCTAAACAATACAGAAGAATGAAAATTATTTTCGAAATGACATAACAAATCTTATATTCTTTACTTAAATTTATTTATAACCCTAACAAAATTTTTATGTGACAATTATTTTATTATTAATTAAGTATTATTGAACTTAGATAAACAATTATAAAATATATTATTTACTAACATTTATCTAAATCTAAAATAAAATTTTGTAGATCTGCATAAACATTAATCTTGGAAAGGCAGAATTTAAATCCAAAACAGTGCAACAGGCCGGATTTCTGGTACAGAGGTATCGCGTTTTCTTCGTGTCCTGCCCAATTCGGGCAGGGTGGTTCTTATGTTTGCTATGTGTGACTGTGCCCCCCTGTAAAAAGGGGCTGTCCAAGCGACTGTGATAAGTGTGTAGCTAAGTCGTACTCTTGGCCTTAGTTGGTGCTACTTGAAACAAGAGGTGCTTCTTCAGGCTTAAAATCTAGTGATATAGTCAGCTTGGGCTTACTTGTCCATGGCAAGTGCCATTAGTAGCAACAACAGTGGAATAGAATATTTTATGATCTAAATAATCAATAGAATATTTTTAACCAAACAGTTTTACTTCCAAAAAACAAAATAAGAATATAATTCACAAGAAACCATTTTAAATTTCAAACTATCTTCAAACATGATACAAAAAGTTGGATAATTTCTTATTATATTTCCTTGTAAGATATAATTAAAATAAATTTTTCTGGTAGCTTGAAATTTATAAGATTTTTGTATTGTGTTTTGAAACTATCTGATTAGAGTTTTAAATTAGTGATATTTGTGCACTAAATTCGTTGAAATCCCTTTAAAGATATGTAGAAATGAAATGTTACAAGCATAAGTAGTACACACCTAAAGAATTAATTCTCTATTATTTATATTTAATTTTTATTTAGTTCTTAAAGAAGAAATTTGATATTCAATCTTTCATTCACTCCTTGACAAAAGAGATTAAAATCTTTTTTTTACAGTTTTTTTTACAGTTATATTATTATTTTTAGAATTTAATTTTGATCTGCAGAATTTGTCAAATAAAATTACGATTCGATATGACTGGTGCCATCTGGTATAGTATTTGTAAAAACAAATTGATGATAGTATTTCAAATGTATATAATAAGGAAAAATAAATTACGATTAAAAAATAAAATGTTTGAAATAAAACCTATTAACCTATGCCTGGAAAACAAAAAATGCATTTTTTTACATTCTTTACACGCCAATAAGGGATCTGCCATTTCTAATGTATTTTTGGAATTTATATTTGATCTGCATAATTTAGCAAATGAAATTAGGATTGTATATTAGTGGCGCCATCTGGTATTGCGTTTGAAAAACAAATTTATAACAATATTTGAAATATATAAAATATAATAATGAATTACAAATTAAAGTTAAAAATAAAATAATTGCAATAAATCTATCTATTCATTTATTTCCACAAAACAAAAAGGCAATTTTGTACATTATTTAAAATATATGATCTGACCTTTCTTATGCAACGGATTTCATTAATCAATAAATATCATTATTTATTTTCAAATTAAACTTGCTTATGAGAAGATGATACAGTTTATAAAGCATATGGACACTGTTCGATATTCCAAAATTAATGATTGACCAGAAAAATTTTAAATATCTTTCGCAACAGAAAGGTATTTTGTCTAGTATAAAAATAGGACAATATTTTGTCATGTATGAGTGTGTCTGCATAGTTGGATTCACATAAACTAAAATAGACGAATCCTGTTACAAAAATATAGTAACATTTACCACATTAAAACAGTTTTAATACATATAGCATTTTGCAATTATGAGTAAACAATCGACGGGTTACACCCAATTGAATATTTTAATCCCTAATATTAATCAAGAGTTCTCAGTATATCAATATATTTCAAGATAAATAACTCAGCTAAAATAAATATATTATGTTAATAATACATAACAGAAAAGTCAAAAATTAGTTGCTTTGAATAGAAATTCATAAACTTTTTGATTCCAATCCGAAGGAAACAATCTACAATCACATTGTAACAAGTATTATTTATTTCAGCCAGTTTCGTTTTGAGATTCAAGCAATGAAAAAAACTTTCCCAAAAGCCTGATTTTCGTTTTCTTTGGTTAGGAGTGCGAAATTTTTTCCTTAATTTGACAAAAGCATTCACCGGTATGTGTAAACAAATTGTGACATTGTAATAAAAAACAAACGTGTCTAGCAGTGTTGTATTTGATTAAGGTTTCCTCTTTTTGAAATAAGTTTACAAACGTAGAGAAAAACAAAAAATTCAACTTCATTTACATTTCGACAAATTGGAATTATCGAAAATTCTCTTGGGATAAATGGGAATTCATTAAATTTGTAAGAATGTTTTATGAGACTTTAATTAATGAATAAAATGAAAAAAGAAAAATTGTATAAAAAGTTCGAATTTATACATTGTTAAATGAATGAATAAAAAAACATAAATCAAATTTTTTTAAAAATGTAATTTTTTATCTGTCGCAGTAACTTTAGACGTTCAAAAAAAGCATATTTTTCAAAAGGAACGGTTTTAATTATAAATAAACATTTCAAAGATAAGCTTATCTTTAATATTGAATTACTTGAAATACTTAATTTATTTAATAATAAAAATCATAATTTCTAACTTAAAACTGTTTTATTAATTTTGATTTCCAAATTTAGCCAGAAAATATAATTTTTCTAAATAATATGCTCCTAAAATATCATTTGATCATTTGTTTTATCTTAATTAAATAGGTTTTTGTAATATTCCAAATTTGTTAATGGTAAATTTTAAGAAATATTAAAATTCATCTGAACAAAGTCATCGCGTAAATTGAAATAAAAATCCGAATAAGAAAAAAAAAATTAAAATCAATGAACTGTTTACCTAAATATCTTTTAAGGGAAAGACATGTTTAGAATGATTTAATAAATTGAATTAATTCTTAAATCATTTTTCTCTTATTTCGTTAGATATTTTGAACCACTTTGTCTAAATTTTTGCATTTGAGGAGTTCTCATTCTACCGATTCAAATAGAAGGCGAAAACTAAGAGTTCTTTCAAAATCCACGATGGAAATAATTAAAGACTGTGAAGATATAAATATGTAGATGGACCTTCCTTATGTGACTGTAATTTAAAAATTTTTATTATATATTGTTGTATAGCGAAAGGCGTTTGTTCCTTGAAAGTAACTTTTAATATATCGTGATTAATAAAATCTGTTTAAATATTTTTTGATAGAATTTTTCATGACTAAGATGTGGATAAATATATAATCTGAATAAAATGAGTCAACGAATGAAGTAGAGTAAAATGAATTAATAAAAATATTCTTTCAAAGCACGAGTACAACAACTACTACTGAATGACCCTTCTGCTGAAGGTCATTATTCTGAGAAGCTACTGCGCAAGAACAACTACAACTAACACGAGCGGAACACGAGAATAATAATTAGGATCATTCCAATTCTGGTGCTTCAGAGCATTGGAGTAACCGTATTACTCTCTAAAAGACAAATGGAATTTACTACCCTTGAAAAATTGAATTAAAACCAACGTTCTTAAATATACAGTATAATATTGTAATAAAAGATATAATATTTTGAAAGCCAAAATTTAAAAAAAAAACCTAGATTCACTGACGAGTATTGATCAACGCGTGCAAGGAGAGATTTGACTGACTGAAAATGTATGAGACTTCTGATAAAATGCCATTGTCGCCAAAAACAAGTCTACTTGTGCATCTTTAATGAACAAAGCAAGCACTTTGGGTATTTTCACTTAATCACATTTATAGAAAATGGAAGAAATTTTATAACCGTAATTTCCCTAAATGTTCATTTAGGGATCTTATGTTGATGGAGTAAAGGCTAATGTACAATTTTTAGGTTACAGGAAATGACATATTTTATCCATCT
>JAOUZG010003870.1:148716-182560 GCA_026289955.1 Argiope argentata
GTGTGTGTGTGTGTGTGTGTCATGTTATCTTGTCCAATGCACCCATTAGCATATACCGGTTGAACAAACTGTTTTTATAAATAAGGTTGATGATGTTGAAAACTTCAAAGTTTATGAAACCAATGTCCTAATGTAAAATTTATTATTTAAAACAAACACGTTTTTATAAATAAGGTTGATGAGGTTATAAATTTCAAAGTTTATCAATATCCCGTTGTAACATTTATTATTTAAAACATACAAATGGGTTTTTATAAATAAAGTTGATGAGGTTATAAACTTCAAATTTTATCAATATCTCGATGTAAAAATTATTAATTAAAACAAACAAACATGTTTTTATAAATAAGGTTGATGAGGATATAAATTTCAAAGTTATGTCCAATTAATTCCTCGATGTAAAATTAATTTTTAAAACAGACAAACGGGTTTTTATAAATGTAGGAATTCAACCAAAACTTCCAAAAATATTTGACTTTTCGAATAGCGAGGGGTTTCAAAGTTTTTTTTAAAAATATTTATGGGTTGAATTTCTAAACTAGGATTAAAATAATGCAAACGAATGATGAAGAGACTTCTTTTAAAAATAAAAGAATTTATTCAGAGTTCAAGGGATTTTAAAGGGACACTATTTACAGGAAAATATTAAATGGATTAAATCAGGGAGATACTAAACAAACATAAAATTAGATTATTTCCTCTAGGAAGACGTTAAAAGTCTAAGAAAAGTACATTAGACAACTCAAACACATCTTACCGAATGTTAGGAGCACAAAAATGGCTTTATCGTACGATTTTTAGTAGGTCTCTGCCTGAATATTAATTGCGTCAGTACTACGGAAGCTTGATAGATGGCGTTCTTTTGAAATGTCGTTTTAATTTAAATTATCGTCTGTTGATAAAAGCATAAATGAGTGCACAAACAATGGTTAAACAAAATAGCTCTGTGGGATATCCTACTTTAAATAAGGTTGATGCTGTTGTAAACCTCAAAATGTTTTAATTTCCCTATGTAAAATTTATTATTTAAAACAGACAAACGTGTTTTTATAAATAAGATGAACGATATCGCAAACTTCAATGTTTAACATTGTCTGGATGTAAAATTTATGACAATCAGAATCCTTTCACTCAGCTTATAAGAAAATATTGCTTATTTAATTATTTAAATCAAATTATGTGCATTTGAAAAATCTTAGATAAGGTTTAATTGCCAGGGTTTTTTTTTCCTAAGTATTCAGACATAGTTTTATTGGTTTTGTATCTGACAACAACAGTTTTTTGCTTATGTATGCGTCATAAAATGTGATCTGATCTCACAACGTATTGTAATATATGATCCAATTAAAAATTTTCACTACAGTTTTTTAAACCATAATACTCTTTATTTAATTATTATTCAAGATATGCCTGATAAGGTTACTTTTTCATTTTTTATAAAAGTAATTGCTATCTATTCCTGCAAAATTCTAATTAAGAAAAATGGTTTTTGAAAAAAATATTCTAACAAAGAAATTGCTATATCTTTATTATAAGTATTATCTGGAGTAAAAATTTAAAAATATTATATTAATAAAATATATTTTTTACGCTTATCAGATAATGGAGATTTCTTTTTATTTTAGATATACGAGTCATCTTGCTAATTCTTTGTTATAAAATGTATTTTTTTATGAAGATATAAAATTTAATTAATTAATTTTTTTCGTTATCTGGCAAAAAGAAAAAAAAATCTAGGTGTATTTGTGCTGGATTATAGCGTTTATAGAAAACAGTGGTGACTTTTCTGTAAGATTAACAAAATGTATACTTTATTTTCATTAAATTTCTTCACATCATTAAAAATTCTTTTTTTTTCAAAAGAATTTTTTTCTTATCTTAAAGTTGTTAGATTCAAAGAGAAGAAGGCATTTCTTTTAATATTTAACCTTCTAAATAAAAAAATGTCAAAATTCGCAAAAAGTTTCATTAGTCATTTTTATTTAAGGAAATAAATCCTCATTAATTGCGTTAGAAAAATTTTATTTCGTTTTTGCATAATCATTCTTTTATTAAAAATGCGATAAGAAAGATGTTTTTTTTTTCATTTTTGTGTTTTATTATTATTAAAACATGTCTAGAAAATGATAAAGCTAACTCAGTACATAAAATGATAATTACTCCACTTCTTGAAGATAAAAAAATGTGTTAGTTTTACTGTTCAAGTTTATGTTCAAAATTTTTGCACACCAGATGATTACAATATGATGATCAAAAAAAAATTACGAATGAAAAAAAAGATAAAATAATTAATATTCAATAAAAAGAATTTCTGAACCTGAAGTAAAGGTAAAATAATTTGATAAATAAACGAAATTAAAGAAACATTAATCAATAGAATAGAGTCCACCCTTAAACTTATACATTATAGGGCTTCCATTTAATCTTCTATATCAGACATTTACTTGACAAAGGCTGTAACTATATATTTCATAGACTTTGTGTCTAAGAGTAGTAAATTTAACGTACGTTAAGGCGACTGGGACCTTTAAAATGACTTTTTGCAATTTTCACCTTAGCAATTCGAAATTATACATGCATTAAGAGTAACACTACAAGAGATGACACACAAAAGTTTAAAGCATTATGTTAATTTATTTATGAGTTGGGGGGTAATATAATATAAAAGTGGCGAATAAATAATGTCAACGAAAAATGCTACAGGCGCTCCAAATTTGTCCTAAAGTGCTCCAATTTTTATTATCACTTACTCTAACCCTTTTGAAATAAAAATTGGGATTAATTTTGAAATTCGAGTACAGAATATCCAAATTAACCAATATAATAACTCAAAACTACTGATTTTTTCAAAGAGTTTCAAATTGTTACATTGTTTAATTTTGATATTTCGTAATCGAGCTTCCAGATTAATCCCAATTTTTGTTTCAAAACGGTTAGAGTAAGTAATAATAAAAAAATGGAGCTCTTTCGAACAAATTTGGAACGCCTGGAACATTTTTGTTAACATTATTTATTAACTACTATTATATAATTTTACCCCCTCCAACTCATAAATACATTAACTTAATGCTTTACAATTTTGTGAGCCATATCCTCTAGTGTTACTCTTAATGCATGTATAATTTCGAATTGCTAAGCTGAAAATTGCAAAAATTCATTTTAAAAATCCTTGGTCACCTTAAACAGCAAGATCATTACAGTGCTATCTAGCGAAAAAAATATAGTTTTTCCATTATTAAATCTGCATAAGATATAGGATTTGGTTGGGTTTAGTTATATTAACAAAACTAGGGCTATTTTGGAACGGATCACGTAATTTTGTACCATGGTCGGATGACGAGAATGACACATGAGTTAGCACCCCCTCTCCATGCCACACCAGCGGGTGTGCATCTGGTCGTGACAGAATTAACGTGCAGCTGACCCCCTTCCACGATGGTCATTTGATGGAATCAGGTCTTGAACATGAAATCCTAGGGCTTATGAGCCGAGGCCTCACCACCAAACCACCACGGTCAACGTATAAGGTACTGGAGAAATGTCATTAAAAAATTGTAGATCGTCTTCGACTGAGAGTGAAAATGTTCTTTAATAATGAGTAAAACAAATCTTGTGGTTATTGTTCTCGTGTTCCAAGGATAGTTCACACTGAGGGGATAAAAATTGATTAACAAACCTTGTGAAACAACAATTTGTTTGGTCAAAATTCGCACTATTGAAAATTATAAGAAGGAAATGATTATTGATTTTCAGACGATACTTATTTCAAATGTTTGAGCATTGTCCACCATTAGCCAATCCGAATTAAGCATTGGAACATCCAGGCCCACACTCGAGCTGGTTTGTATGCTGCAACTCCATTTGATCTCCTATGTTTAATTGGAAAATGAACTACCATTGTTCAACTTCTATATATAATGGCTAAATTATAACGGTTTTTTTCGTTCCTCTGCATACAATCGCGGAATTCAGACAAGACCGAAAACGCCATATGGGCGTATGATCCCTTGGTGCTATGCAGTTTAGTGTAGATAGCCAAGCATGCCTTTTAGGCACTCTTTCCCCCCTAAATTATTGATAAAAATTGACTTAGAACTATAATTGTCGCAATAAGATCTGTTGTCTGCTTTGCTTTAAAATGAGGAGCGAGTTTCTTATATAATTTAGTGATCAGTTATATAAAAACATAACCCGTTTCTTCGAGTAATAAAAGCAAGAGCATAATACTACATGAAAAGATACCCGGTTGGTGCATGTATTTAAAAGTTCACTCGCTTTTCGAGAATTCAGCATCAACACAAACGCAAAAATACATACAGCTTTTACTTGTCTAACACACTCCCAGTGTTGCCAACAAAAATATATAAAGCATGCACCAACCGTATGCAAATTGAGATCATGGTCTGGGATTGAAAAAATATGGCTTCAAAAATATCTAACAAGATCTCAAACCAAATTGCATTTCCTTTTTTTGCTCTGCTTGACTGTTTCTGCATGCATACGAATACTAATCAGATTGACAGTAGTTAACCTGTTGATTGATTCAGATGAACGATCCAGTAATATCATATCTAGTAACATCTTGACTCAGGAACTTCTCAGATTGTGGGATAAGAAGTTATGTTATAATGGTTAGTTTCCACCTCTTTGTTTGGTACAAAAGTGGCGTTGGTTGACTTTTTCTAACCTATTATTGATCCTGTTTCCGTCGGTAGGTTTGTAGATTGACAAAGGAAGACCCATACATCCCGTCTATGCTATTGTGGTTTTCAATAATTCTTATAATTCCATATAACTCATGATGGGTTGCTATGATTACATATCTGCAATTTTGTCTTAAATTCTTTACTTAATTTTATTTCATTTAGGACGTTCTTATCAAATTATAATTGATAAATTCAAATGCTAAAAAAACCAAAAAAAAAACCGAGATGAATTTCTTTTAACTGAACTTTATTCAACACACACACACACACACACACACACACACACACACACACACACACACACACACACACACACACGGAAAGAAATAATTTATGAATAGTTATAGATTCCGCTGTTTCCTTAGCATTATTCTACATAAAATTTTAAACATAAATGTAGTGATTTATGTATAGAAATAGTTTCCGTTATGTTTACTTTCCATTCGTGTAACCAAAATTCCAAGCATAAAGGAAATTACTCATGAGTAGAAATAGCTAACATTATGTTTCCTTAACATAATCATAACCAAAAATTTTAAATTTAAATTAAATTATTCATGATTAGAAAAGCTGTTCGATACATTTTCTTAGCATTATTTTACACAAAATTTTAAATAAAAATGAAAGTATCAGTAAAAATTGTTTTAGTTATGTGTGCTTAATCTTCCTCTACATATTTTAAATATAAATAGAATTATTCATGTGTAGAAATAATTTTCGTTATGCTTCCATAAAATTATTCTAACCAAAAGTTTAAACATCAGTGAAATTGTTCATGAGAAAAAATAGCTACTGTTACGTTTCATAACCAAAATTTTAAATTTAAAGAAATTATTTATGATTAGAAATAGTTTTCGTTATATTTTCTTAGCGTTATTCTACACAAAATTTTAAATATAAATGGGATTATTCATGTATAAAGATAGTTTCCGATCTGTTTCCTTAACATTATTCAAAGGAGATTTTCCATTAGTATTCTTCACTGAAACATGTGATTAAATGAATTTTAATGGTTGGCGAGTAAAACGAGAAAAGGATGGAAGTTTCTCGCTAATCGCAAATTAATTGCGTTGTTCAGATTTCAAATAATCTCTTCTAATGGCCTAACTTTTAAAGATTATTTTGGTTGAGAGGATTTCTATTAAATTCTATTTAATGGTGGACATAATGAGCACAATTTACGAAATCAAACAATATGGTGTTCCTGAAGTATCCTATTAAAACGCATTTCAACGTATCATATTTATTGATAAACGGGATTTAAAAATTATTTGTTTTATTGTTAATTTTTCCGTGTTTCGAGGAATGATTAGTATTATTCTCTCTCTAAATTGCAGTGTTCATATATTGTGAGTGTAAATACACATTTTTTCTTTGGGAAAATTAAGGAATTAATGTTTTAATGATGACGTTGATAGTTATAATGTTTTAAAGATTATCTTTCCATTTTTATTTGCCTGTAAACAAAATATTCAGTTGAAAATTGTTGTTATCTGAAAAATAAAATATTCAAATTTTTGAGGAAAATACACTTTACATAGTTTGAAAACTTTTTTTTTTTGAAATGATTTCAGTTAAACCCTGTGAGTTTGAAAACGTGACAACCCAGATGAATAAAACTCAATTATTTCCCTTTTGAATTCCAATTTTTAGAAATTTGTGAACTTAAATATGTTAACTATACGAGTCCCAGAATTTACATTTGATTCTTATTACTACAATGGAAGGAGATATAATGATTATAAACACATGATTATCATAACATATGACATATATGATAATTCAATAACCGTTTGTTCTTTTAGCACTTTTATAACAAAACAATAAATAACTACCTTGTAAGTAAAAAATAAATAAGATACCAGTAAAAAAATTGTCTGCTTAAATCACAGATTTTTTATTTAAAAATCTCTATTAATAATAAAGATGAATGCCGTGTGTGTATATGTGTGTAAGGTTTACAGACCAGATTAACTTATAATTAAGAAATTCTCCATACTTATAACTTGGATATTAGAAATGTCGAATGAATAGTATTATTTGTACTATTGTTAATTAGAAAATGATCATCATCAAACTTCTCAATTTCTCCTTCCGAAGTAGGAAAGTAGGATCAGCATCATGTAGGCAACATAAAGGAATTGGCTGAGAAGCAAAAAAACAACAACACACATTTACAATTTTACGTTATTTTCAAGGTAGACAATTATGTGTTGTATGTTTCAAACTTTTGGTAAATATATTCTTATCATGTGAGAGCATGAAGTTGTTTTAGTTAGACGATTTTGAATAATTGAATGTACATTGAAGCATTTACATCTTTGCAGCGAATAATTGAAGCTCGAAATCGAGTAGGCAATGAATAAAGCAAAAATGACAGCATTCATCAACGTCTTTTAACCGCAAACATTTATACCTACTTTTCTGCATTATTATTATTATGTATACTTGTTTGAAAGCAGATGCATTTTTAAAAAGGTGACCTGCTTTTACCGGTATTGCTTTTTCAAACTCGTTTAAGCTACTTAATGACTTACATTAATTAAGTCAAATAATGACTTAAAAATATAATGTTTACAGATATTTACTTGAAATTTTGATTCGTTTATTTTAATTTTTCATATTTATTTTTAAGTTATATTTCAGCTAATCCGTAATTTAATAATACTCTCGATCGAATCTATTCGAATAGTAGGGAGACGAATAATACCGGGTGTTCAAAACGTTCCCATACTGCTAATTTGTGAATTTATTTTACAAAAACAATAGGTTTAAAAAGAATTATTTTTATGCCAATGATAAAAAGCACTTTTAACAAAGCTAAGGAAAAAGTACTGAACTTACATTTATAATAAATGTTCAAAATGTCCACCCCTTTCTTGGAGACAAAGCTGAACTCGTTTGCGCATGTTTTTCGAAACGCGTTTTAACATTCTAGGAGAGATTTCTTGTATCCTTTAGGTAATTGCGATTTTCAAATCATCTATTGTTTAAGGATCCCCTGCATAAAATTTGTCCTTTAAATATCCCCACAGAAAAAAGTCCGGGATAGTTAGATCAGGGGATCGAGGTGGCCAAAGATTTTTTGAGATAAGTCGATTGCCGAAAAAAACTTCAAGCATGTCCATGATTTCATTACTCGTATGGCAAAATTTAATATAATTGAAAAAAATCATGGACAATGATTTTTTTAAAATTTGGAGTACGGGAACTTTTTGGACACCCGGTAATATTAATTTTAAAGAAATCAATAAATAATATACCATTAACATCCGGGGCCATATCTCAATCAATAGAAGGGACGTGTGGTCATCGTCAAGTAGTAAAAAACCATGAATATCCAAAGAAGTAAAGATTTATTAACATTTTACTATTTTCATTTGCATATATGCTTTGCATTCTTTATCTTATCTACATATTTCATTCTTTGAAAGTCAATATTTATGAAAAGAAAACTGTTTTCCTATCGGAATTCAAAACGAAAATGTTTTTATAGGTTTATGTTTATGTTCTCGTAGTTTTTAAAGCTCTTATGAAAGAAATCACTCAGTGTTAAATAATACAGTAGCAAACTTCATTTTTAATACCTTTCTTTCTTTAAAAAAAAGAAATAGTGATATGTAAAATTTGCTCATAAACATTATGTTTTATTCATTTCCATTGATCCAACCGGAAAAAGAAAATGTATATTCGAAATAAAGAAAGATGAGAAGAAAAAAGAAGAAAATATCAGCGGGTCGTTGAGAGTGCCGAAGCTAAAGATTTTGCAGTTCCTCATCCGAACTTCAATAGAATTTCAAAGAATCCCCAATACTGAAATTTTCAGTTCCAAAAAAATGAATAATGCATGAGACAAATGGATTACACTCAACAAATCGATTCTTCGTTTTTGTGAAAAATAACCTCCCTGAAGTTTTACAGTGTTGAAGTACATCAGTTTGAAAATATACTTCACGTTGTGTCTTTTCTAGTGATTCGCTTAGACAGTGTAATAAAAGGAATGAAAATCTCATGTTGACGCAAGAGCAATATTTAAAATATATTTAAAAACATAATTTTCAATTTTTTTGGTAATCTATATTAATAATAAAGATGCATGTGTTTGCATTGAAACTAAATAGACTGGTCCATTAAACCTAGAGCTACAGAATTTGCATTCATATAATTTGGGTGGAAAAAATGTGCATTTTTAAGAATTTTTTTTAAATTTTTAATAGATATTTTTATAAATTAAGAATCGAGAAAGAGTTGGGATAACATATAGAAAAATAAAAAATAAAAACTCACAATTCTGCTTACTTCAACAATTGAAAAAGTAATTGTTTTTTAGTAGTACCAATAATAATATCTGAAAATTCTTTGTGAACTATGTCAATTTTTAAATTATTTTTTTTTGAATAATTTTCTATAGATTTCAATGTAACATTGAAATACAAATCACTTCCTGTGTTCTGTTAAATAACCAATCACGTATTTTTTCCTTTTAGTCAAAAAATAAAGAATACTGTTTCCGTATTTAGTAAGTGTATATATAATCCGTTAAACAAACATTTCTGGAAACTATTGAAATTAATTACCACTGAGTGAAATTGTAATTGCTTATTTTTGCAAAAAAAAAGTTTGTTTTATGTATATGAATGAGGAGGTACCTCTATGCATATATCCATATACTAAGCATATACATATGTATATAAATATGCTACATTTAAGGGCCTACCTCTATTTTTTATTTATAAAAACTCATTTTTTGTCAAACAGAGGCTCCGATTTTGAATGCGCATCTTCAAAGTTAAATAATTCGAATTCGTATTACATTTCACAAATTTAATTAAAGAGTTGACGAATTATCAGCTTCTAAAACGTTTAAATCCTAAAATAATATGAGATTTTTCATTTATTTAAGATGTTTCAAGATATAAAAATCTTTGGCAATAATTCAGAATTTATATAAAAGCACTCAAGGGCATATTGCTAATTTTATGAAAGAATATGCCATATATTTAATTAATATATAAACTCACAAATTAAAGTTTATGGGAAGAATCAGACACAAATATTGTTGGTAATCGAAAAAGTAAGACATAATATAAATTTATTCCATATTTTATCTATCTCTACTTAGTAATTTTTTAAAAAATATATAGAAATTTTAAAATGCCTTATGAGTTTCGCCTTTTTGTCTGTCAGTCCATTTGTATATTTGTCTGTCTAAAAATAAAATTTTAAAATGTTTTGAGATAGTTAGTTGAAATTTTGGATAGAAAATTCAGACAACATTTATAGAAGCTCTTAGATTTTTAATATACGATGTCCTGACACAATGATTGCGCATTTTCTTTGTGATCTGGGTATCCTAAGTTTGAGTTCCAGTTGCGGCATGGTTCTTCTTCTTCTTTTCTTTTTGGTTGTTTTTATTCCGTGAATGTGTCCTTTTGTAAAATGGGGCTGTCCATGGCAAGCGCAAATGGAAATAATAACAACAACAGATTTCCAATTCAATGGTTTGAAATTTGTCTGATTATCTTTTAGTGTGCAAGTGAACTCAAGAACTACAAAATGAAAAGAGAAAAGTATTAAAAAATATACAAAAACATTTTTCAAATTTTCAAACAATTCCCTGTAACATTTGACTTTCTGTCTGCATGTCCTTCCGTATTCTTGTATACTAAATAATTCATCAGTACAATGATATAAATCTATGAGTTTCATTACGCTATATTGTATTTCCAACTATTGTTTTGTATCAAATGTAAGGTGACAATTAGCTGCAAAGAGACTCCGTAAGTACATATTAATTTAAAAGTTTCTGTAAAAATGCAGGACCATGCCAAATAGCAATAATTTCATTGAATTTCTTTCAGAAATATATCGAAATATAATTTCATCTAATATACCCATTGAGCGTGGTAGGTTTTAAATCAATCTAATTATTAGTGTCCTGCTGTATAGGACATAATTCTTGGATGGAATTAAAACTTAGATGTCCTCCTCGTTTCAGTAGATGCCAAATTATTGAAAATTCATTGAGTATAACTAACATGTTGCAATAATATTGTTACAGAAATCTTCGTCTGATGGGTGTATGACAAACATGCCAAAAGGTCCAAATTGAGAACACAAGTAACCGAAAAAGTTAAGTGTACACAAAGACAGTACTAACAAAAATCAGCAACATATAAACAATAATTTTGAGAGAATTTAATGATCGGTACTCTTAAAAAGGAATTCACTATACTATTCTCTCAGCTATATCTCTCTCGTCTTTAAAGTCTGCTGAATAGGATATCAAATTATTTAGCGCTATCTAAATCATGACTTCTATGAGAGAATTCTTCAAGATTCCAGCACAACAGGGAACCTTCATTTTCTTCACCGAATTTCCCACATTCCATACAAATCACAAAATGGTAGCCAATTTTTGTCGCCAAGAGCAGTTTCAGTAAGCCGACAGCCATTGCAGCTGTTCATAAAATCATTTTCCTTACATTGATACTTACTCATGGATAATTAACAGTGAGCATTTGCAACAATTGATCCCAGTTTCTGATTGAAACAGTTTTTAAACGCCTGATGGTAACAAATATAAAAAATGAGGAATTCTAGCTCAATTTAAATTAATAATCTTCATCACAATCCGAATCATGACTCCTAGGAGAGAACTCGCCAAGAACCCCGTACAATCGGGAACCTTCATTTTCATCGCCAAACATACCACATTCCATACAAATCACCAAACGGTAGCCAAGTTTGATGCCAACAGCAGTTTCAATAAAGCGATTGCAACTACAGCTGCTTGTAAAATTATTTTCCTTGCATTGATACTTAACTGCACAGAGAATTAACATTAAGAATTTGTAACAATTTATCTTATTCCTCGTATCAAGCGCTGAAAGGTAACAAATGAATAAAATTAGGAATCCTTCCTCATTTTAAATTATCAAATTAATATTTAATAATATTTAGCGAATTGCTGAACACTTAAACAAATATTGTTCCGAGTTCACCTACATTTTAAATGGATGGAATTGTTACTATTTTATATCACATAATTCTTCGGTAAAATATTTTCATTAAAAAAGGAAGTTCAAACTTTTAATTACTTTGTTACTTATTTGAAAATTACATGAAATGTCTGATCAATCAAGTATACTATCACATAAAAGGCATCTTTAAAATTTAGAAGATTAGCCTTTCGATAAATGGACCGTTATTTTACAATCTTTCACTAATTTTATAACATTTTCAAAATATAATTAAATTTTTCAAGGAAAAGGTAATTATTTGTCTTCCTGTATTTAAGTGCAAGCGTATAGGTGTTCTGACACAGGTGTAGAGCAATTCCCTGTGGACGGGAATTGGTGCTATCAGGGAACAAAAAACGGGCGTCCCTGCTTTGAATCACGGATCTGGCATGGTTGTTCTTCATCTGTTCTATCTATGAGATTGAGAATTTTCCACCCGGCTAAAAGGGGTTGTGAAAGTGATTATGAGTCTTGAGTAGATAAGACGTGCACCTGTCCCTAGTTGGAAAAAACAAGAGACACACCCTAGGCTTAAAACCGTTGACAGCGTCTAGGATCTTGTCCATGGCAATTATCATTAGAAATAGCAACAGCAAGCTCGTGACAAACATATTTAAATACATTTTTCTGTGCACATTATCTAGCTAAAATTATAAATATTTTTAAAAACGCATTAAAATAAATGAATTAAGTCAAAAATTAATTCGATTCATTTTTTTTTATTTTAATACAAAATTTTTAATACAATTTTGATGCAAAATATTAAGAATAAGTAATTAAATTTTTGATGCAAAACATTAAAAAAAGTAACGTTATATCAAGTTAATTAAATTCATGTTTAATCGTCCGGTTCAGTTTCGTGCGTTTAATCCGCTTAAATTAAATTTTCCTGAAGGATTACCTAATATTTCTTAGTTAAACAACTCCCATTTTATCACTTTAGCTTCTACAAACAAATATTCCCCGGCTTTATTTGCATATTTTTCATCCTCCCATAAAACTTTTAAACATACTTTTGGGAGGGAGCATGGAGAAATGTATTTTGTTCCTCGCCAGTTTTATTCCACTCTTTAGATTCAAACTTAGCATTCTCTTTTCTCTGTTTCCTTAATGAGGTTGCCGTCGAGATGTTGGATTCGCCATTTTTGCCTAATTGTTTGGTCATAGGGTAAATGCCTCTCTATCTGTAAAATCTAGTCAGGTTTCCTAGACGGTAAAAGAGAAAAAGGGAATTGCTGCTATCAGGGAATAAATAATTGTTTTATAGGAACCGTACGTGTATAGCGTCTTATTCTAGTGCTAAATTTTACTGAACGGTCTCTTATTATCCTAAAAAAATCTCCTGATTTGCTTAGTTATATTAATACATTTAATATAACTAAGCGTTATATTAGTTATATTAATCCATTAATATAACTTTTTTATTTCTTTTGATGGAATTAATGTTATTTATTAGCTATTGTGTGAGAAATTATTTGGCTTTTAAATCATCACTCTAATAAGTTTTTGGTGGCTTTGTATAACGGAGATTTTGGTAGTATGGTTGTCTATTCTTCAACAATTATGTAAAATTATATATGTATTGTTATTGTTGCCTTGGGGGCTTATCCATGGCACTTGCCATGGACAAGTCCCCCGCTGATACAGCAGCAGATTAAAGCTGTAAGGAGCGTTTCTTGTTTTTGAAATAACGTTAACGTGGGCTAAGACTACGACTTCGCTACACACTCACCCCATTTTCTTGCACAGCCCCTTTTTACAGGGGGGCACAGTGACACATCTCACAGATAGAACAACGATGCCCGAACCGGGACTCCCAGAACACGAGGAAGACACGCTACCTCTGTGGCAGAAAGCCGGCCTATATACATTGTAAATGCTATTAATTAAAAAAACAATTATTTTTTATTGATAAAATCTATTTTTCATTTTTTATTAATTAAAAATTAGTTTTTATATTTTCTTGATTAAAAATTTATTTTTTATTAATTAAAAAAATAAGCAGTATTTAACTGTTTTACTTATGAGTTTCATAAAATATATTCGTAAAATACGAATTTTGAATCATTTTCTAATTAAAAAAAATTCAATGATATAAATTTATACTTAGTCAATGACATTTCTTTATTTTAATAATTTAAAAAAATACTTTTATGCACTTTTTTTCATTATTTCCAATTTTTCTTCTGAAGTTATTTAATAATATTTCTTGTTGTCATTTTTAAAATCAAAAATATATTGATTCTGCTTACATTTTTGATTCTATATTAATTTGGTAATGAAATTTTGATTTCTTATTTCATTTCATTTAATTTTTTGTGAAATTTAAACAAACCTCACTAATATATTTACATAACAAAAAAATAATTTCTGAATTTTGAATCCTTTTGATTGCTGATCTTTACCTTTTTTCAATATGTATCGATTCAATTAACATGATGGATATGATTATATCATATAGTTAGCTGTCACGTGACTACTTATTATTAAAATCAGCAGAATTTAAGGAATGTTGAAACAAAGTTAAAAAACTGCCAAAGTCAATTAGATATTAGCATTTTCATGCATTTTTGACTTATGACTTAAATCAATTAAGAAGTCTCAAGGACACAAAAGCAGAACAATTGTACATTATTTTAAATCATAACTTATTTTGTTTACATTTTAAGTTTAAAAATACTCCTTCGTTGAAGGACCAAGGAACATCAGATTGCACTCAAGTATTTTAATCGAAATCCTACTAAACTATTATTTCAGAGGAATCAAATCAGCAAAGAAGGTTAAATGTTTAACCCTAGAATGCTAACCATTCGTCTCCTGGACGAACGCTTATGAAATAACTTTGACTATCCTTCCCCTATAACGGTAAATGGATCGTTCTTCTCAGTACCTTTATTCGAGCTTGGGAACTACTGATGACGACATTCCTTTTCCCCGAAATATTTCTGCTTGTAGTATATCCAAAACAATAGTCGTCTCAGAGACGTAGGGTTATCTGTCCCTTTTGTATAAAGAAGGTATTTATGTGTATCTTTGGAGATGTCGAAGCGTTTCCACGGAGAAAATTTGTGGGGTAGGTCAGAAGCTATTCTTGAATTAATGAAAGAATTAAGTGAGGAAGATAATTCTACTTCTAAGAATGAATCGGAAGATGAAGATTTTATTGAAGTTCTTCTTGCTCCACGGATGCAGAAGCGTCTCAACATATCAACTTTGTTCCGATCAACAAGGACTATTACAAGAAAACTTCTAAAAATGTATTTAAACATTCAACGACCCGAACAATGCAACATTAAAAAAGAAAAAAAAATGTGCATTTTGCCTACATAATTTGCGCAGAATGAGCTACATTTTTATTTGTTAAGTTCAAGAGCATTGTGCGGAGAATATCACGCATATATGTGTAAAGATTGCTTCAAAAATAGATAAATAATATTTTTATCCTACTTGACAATCAAGAGTTATGAAATCATCTACAGGTAGTATGCTTTTATTTAAATTAGCTTTAAAAACTGATTTTAAATACACTTCGTCTAGGAGACGAATGGTTATCATTCTTGTTAATTTTTTAAAGGATACCTCCCAAGGGCTGACAAGGAGATCTTGAAACTAAGTTGGAAATAATTATTCTCATTAACTGCTTAATTCTAAACGTATATTTTAAGGTGTTTTTGTTTATCCCAGCAAAAATATCCGAGACTTCCTTTAGTAAAAATGCTTTGTTGAAAATACAATAACTACACAACAATTCTTTGTAGAAATTTTGTTTGGGATGTCTGCTTCTCGATCGATTCAAACGCAGGCGCGTCTAAGAGAAAATGAAAATTGTGAAAATATCTTATTCCTGAGAAATTCTATTTCCTCCTAAGCTCCTGAAATGAGTTGCTCTCTTCCCGTCCTCCTAATGAGGCTGGAGGCAGGTTGTGTGGGCTCTCCTACTTTGCCTAATTGCCTGCCTAGCAGGAAATGCTTTCCCAGAGGACGCAAGTGAATATGCCATCAAACGTCTGTACTAGATGGTGCGTTGTTAGCGGAAATGACGCAATCATTCTTCTGAAGATAGAATTCCATTGTAATTTTCTTTACAGACGCTTTATGCTTATTCTGAATTATAAGAAAGGTGCCACTGTAAGGTGTTGATCCTCATTATTTCCGAATCATTAGTGTATTTTCTGAATAAAATCTTAATTAATGTTTAGCTTCATTTGGCATTAAAAATTTTGTCTTTACTATTGATTGCCACGAGATATAGTAATATACTTCATGTATCATGCCGTTAAAGGCTTTTTCAGGAAAATGTCTTTAAACATTAAGTTTGATAAACCTGGAGTATATTATATTTGATATGACAATGGTTCAAATGTGAAGATTTAAAATTCCTTTTTGAGCCATAATATTGACAGAAGTTATCACAAAAAGTCAATAAATTTTTATTTACTTTTTAACTAATTAAAATTTAGAAAAAGTTATGTACTGTCTGTAGTATATATGTGGTATGTCTGGTAAACCTAAATCAAATGACTTGCAGAATGCACATTCATTAATCTTTATTATTAATAAAAAATAATGTTTATTTGAGCCTTGTCGTATGACTAATTGTAATTATATTTTTTAATTAGAAATCTAAAATTGCAGATAGCAAACGAACTATTTTAAATAAGATTCTTGTCTTATACGTTCTCAAATAAGAGAAAAATTTTTTCATAAAGTAAGCAAACAATTACTACAAGATAAAAAATGAGTACAATTTATTTCTAATGATTTGAATTTAATTCGATTAGAACTAAGCGGCATTATTATCATGAAATCAGTAGGCGAAAAAGAAAAATATATATTATCTGCACGACCAGCTCAAGAAATCAGCTTTTAATAAAGCATTGCAATTGCATTTACAAAAGTTCTGATTAAAACAAATAAGTGAATGACTACAGCAAATAAAACCTGGAAAAATGTCATTTTGAGCACGTGATTATATGAAAGGAAATAAATAGTAAATTCGATATTTTTTAAAACAATCAATGCGAGACAATTGGATCGTTTGCAATACTAAAGTGACTCATTCAAGGAAACCATTAAAATGAATAAAAATATAATTTAACTCGCACGAGAACGTGGCGCTTGGCCGTTCAAGAAATGATGTTCTGACATGATACATTGAAATATGCATGACAGATTTCCTTTTAATGTTTTTTATTATGTTATGCATTAGATAGCTCTAAAGTTTTCTCTTAAACTACGAATACTTTTTTTCTGCTAATTGTATAAATTACTGCTTTGTCCATTTATTTTTCGGGCAATTTCTATAAAATGCTCTATTTACTGCTAAAGTACATTCTACGTTTTTTTGCAACGCTGTAAAGGCATTATTACTGAAAACGTTGAGCCAATTTCAATAATTGAAATGTAATAAACTGGAAAATGGAGATTTGCTTTTTATTCCAAATATATTCCAGAATACATGTGAATAAATTCTGTAAACACATCTCGAATGTACGTAAAACATAGTCTTTGTAGGCAGTAATAAAAAATCAAACCGTGAATCGATGAGACGAAAACAGTAGTTGTATTTAGAATATACAAATAAATAGACAATACTGTAATCAAAATACAAGAAATTCTTCTAACATTTTGTGTTTTATAAAACTCCTTATTGAACTTGAGATCACATGTAATTCTGTTGAAATAACTGAGGCTCTCCATTTCTATTAAAATCAATAGAAGAGAGCTTCATAAACAATCATTTTTTGTTGCCAAATATACCTACTTCATCACCAATCGGTCGCCATGTTTCTCACCAAGGTTGAGAAACCAAAATATGAAAAAAATATTTGCAGCTGGTTAGAAAATAACAGTTAGAATTCTATTAATTCAACTCCGTAACAAACAAATATCTCGATTTATTTTTACATAAGCAATTGAGATGTTAATTATTATCGTGCCAAGTAAAAGTGTTATTTTCTCAAACTAAATGCTTTATCCTTTAAACGTTGTATAGTTTTAACTTTAAATTCGTTTGGAAATCCAATTACTTACTACCTTCAAGACATTCGAAGTTCGATAAAATAACATAAAAAAGGAATAGTAAAAGCAGCTTAAGCGAAGTTAGTCCGAACTTTAAATTATCAATTAAAACGAACAGACATAAATGATTTTAAACAAAAATGCACACAATTAACAACACTTGAAATTCTCTGATTAATTCACTACTTGTCACCGACAGCTGCTTTGTTCGGAAAGCCTGAAATATTTTCAAAATGTGTTTGGAAAATGGTTTTCAGGAAACTGATACAATTAATTATTGAAATAGTTCTGTTTTGGACGTTTGGAGTGTTTCAAATCCATTCCAAACCCTCTTTTGTTGAAAAGGTGAAGCTTGATAAAGTGTATTCAAATTCCGACAGTTAAGTTAGTTCTCAATTCATTTCATATGCACCAGATCTTAGAATCGATCTGATTCTAAAATAGAAAATCCCCCACTAAATCAATAGAAGTATTCTCTTCATATCTTTCCCATACATTTACATCATAAAACTATTCAACTTGTTTGTATACTGATTTATGTGATGGCTTTTATCTGCTCTTAATAAAGATAATGTAAAAAAGTAAAACAAGTATGCAAGATGAAATATAGCTATATATGTTATAAAGTATTGCTATGAATTTTGTGTAAAATAGATGTAAATACTTATGAATTGTTGTATCAATATTTTAAATATTTTTACAATTAATCGTATGAAATTTATTGTAGCGGAATAACGTGTCAGCGAGGGAAGACCGTGCTAAAGAAATTTACAACAGAAGGTCACCATATTAGACTAATTTGGCGATGCAGGTGAATTGGCGATGTAATGAGGTCGATAATTGTTTCTAATACACGCTAAAAAGTTTAGTAGAAGCTAAGAAATAAAGATTTGTTCTTAAAGAATTTTTGAAAAAGTTCCAGACTTTTCTCGAAATAGCATGCATTTTCTGAGTTTGCCCGAAATTAGTGGATTAAGTAGAGTATATTAGTTACGAATTTTAGTGAATTTTAACGAATGTGGTGTGTATTTAATATGAGTTTTCATAGACAATAAAATATGCATCTTCTTATCGTCTTTTATGAGAAGTATTTTCGTAACAGTTTTGTAACTCTGCATGAAGTTGCTGTTACTTATGGCACTTGCCTATGGACTATCCCCCTGCTGATACAGCAGCAGATTTAAACCGAAGGGAACATCGATTGTTTTAGAAGTAGTGTCAACTAGGGCCAAGACTACGACTTAGCTACATACTCACCACATTGGCTTGCACAGCCCCTTTTTACAGGGGGGAACAGTCACACATCTCACAGATAGCACACAGAAGAACAACCATGCTTAAACCGGGACTCGAACGCGGGACTTCCAGAACACGAGGAAGACGCTGCATGAAGTAAATTGATTAATATGTATGATATGAAAAAAAGAGTAATGAAATAAAATTTACATTATTTTTTTGTCATAAAAGGATTTTTTATTCTTCTCTAATTTCAGCATTATTTAACTTGAAATAAATCAATAAATTCTATAAAAAGAGTTTTGTTATTCTTGCCATAATTTTAATTTTTTGCATCCTTTTACTTACTTTTGTAAGCCTCGTGGCATACCTAATGACACACAAGGAGTTTTGTAATGTTATTTAAATAAAGAAAATCTCAAGAAATTTGTTCTTTTCCAAAATAGCCTAAACAGAGGCGAGAATGGTTTAAAAGTAATGAATCTGGTTTTCGATTTTCATAAAATTAAAACGAAGCAAATGTTTTTCAAGACATTTTGCATACGATTAATATCAACAACAAGCGGAATTCCCAAATTAATTCGTTAGTTGTCATCTTCAAATGCTTTGGAACTAAATAAATAAAACATTTTTATATTGTATTTTGAAAATGGTGCATCTGGAAGTTGATATAATTTGTTATTGAAATGATTCTGTTTTTGTCATTTAGAACGTTAAATATCCCTCTAAAACCCACTAGTGGCGAAGATAAATAACTCGGTGAAGTGCATTCAAGTTTCAATTTTTTAAATGACTTTTCAAATCGTATTTTTTAGTTGGCATCTTGCAATCAATTTTATTATAGAATAATTGTTGAGATTTCTCTATAATTTTCTATTTATTAACAAAATTATGTGATTTAATCAAATATTATAAAAATTTAGCCTCCATTCTGTAATATATTTTACCTATTTTTGGCATGAATATAATTAATTTTGTTTTTGTTGCTGTTTTTACTGCTAGATTCTTTTTTTTTGGAAAATGCCTTTGAAAATTTTTTTAATTTTAGTCAAAATAAAAGAAAATTATGTAAAATAATAAATAAAAGATTAAAATGAAATCTGCTATGCATATTGCAGTATATCATGTCAGAAATTAATTTCTTGAACGGCCAGGCATCACGAGCCCGTGCAAGTTAAATAATATTTTTATTCATTTTAATTCTTTCATTGAATGAGACACTTTAGAATTGCAAACGATCCAAAAAAACTCTGCCTCGCATTTATTGTTTAAAAAAATATCACACTACCTATTTATTTCATATCACATAATCACGGGCTCAAAATGACATTTTCTAGGTTTTATTGGCTGTAGTTATTAACCTATTTTTTTAAAAAAATCAGAGCTTTAGTAAATACGATCGAAAAGCGTAGTTAAAATCTAACTTTCTAGATGCTCGTGCAGGTAATAGAATTTTTATTTTTCACCAACGGATTTTTGTTGAAGCCATAAACCTCATCCCAAAAACAACATCATATTCTGACATTATAAAAAAGTTCAAAATAAAGGAAAGTAAAATACTAACATGTATTTCTATTTAAATATATATTGCTGAATATTCATAAATGAATATCTGAACTTCCTAGATAGTAAGGGAATTAAAATACAGTATTGCTATTCATAGGAAATTTTTCTCTGCAAGTCACAAAATAAGTTTTTTTATCTTGTTTACTCAGAATCTAATTTTAGGTTGAATTTTCTTACGAAACTTCTGATAAATCAATATCTGATGTAGCTTATTTGGTTTGAATTTTGGGTAATAATGTCTTTCTTTTTAAATCCCGGGAAAAAAGTAATCTATAATAGTTTATTGCTTTAAGTGTTTCTAATGAAGTGAAAAAGTTGAAAATTCCATATTATTGATCAACGGAGAGCATTTATTTAAGGAAATGGATAGAAATGCCGCTTATTTTCTAATTAATGAATAAATAATATATTTCTTAACCTATTTCAATAGTTTAATCATTCGTTAACTCTCTGAAATGGAAATTTTTTTTTTCTTTACATCCCTTTAGAGATAAAATAAAGGACTGTTTTCCATTTAAAAAAAGCATTTGTGTAAGTTGGTTTCATATGTTTTTTTCCAATCTCTTTAATCCAAATATTTAAAAATATAACCGTTTTATTTAAATATATAACCCTTTTAGTGTGTTTTTGTTCTTAAACGTCGTCATATACCTTAACGTTATCTAAAATAATTATATGATTCAGCAAAGTAATTAGGCAAATTAAGAAGACTCAATGTGTACGAGACTAACCCTTTTATGGATATAAAAAACAGAATAAAGACATCAACACATTATTCATATTTTCACAAATATCCTACAGAATATAAATTTTTGTTTCTTATTTTCACCACATTTTATCACACTTTTTTAGAATTTGTAAATGACCCTATGACAAGCTTAATTTCCTTTTTGGATTTTATTTCAATGTATTTCCTTGTACATTTTCTTTATTATTTATGCTTCTACGAAATGTTTTTGCAATTTCTGGGTTGGGAGATAAAAAAATGTAACTTTTAAGCTCACGGGGTTTGAAATTAAGAAAAGAAATCTAAATATTCATTTTTGTATGTTAAAAATATAAATAATCTAAACAAATTTAAATATTAGTTTTTAATATGTTAAAAATATGAATACTGTAAAGAAATTTAAATATTAGTTTTTAATATGTTAAAAATATAAATCCCTTTAAAATAATACCTTTTAAAAGTAAAAAAAAATTAATACAATCCTACATTCAACCTGAAAATAATAATCTTAAAGTGGGACCTTCGTAGGAATTTTTTTTTAAAATCTTATTAATTTTCATTTTCAAAATTAATGATTTAAAGTCATTTTCATAAACTTATTAAATTTGCAAAAGGATAAATTTATATAATTCCATTTTATTTTTTTACTTTTTCCATTATATTATAATATCTTTTCTCTTTTATATTTACGCTTCTAAGATTGTTATTATTATTGCTTGAAAGGAAGATAAAAGAAAAAAAAATATTATTTCTCAACTCACAAGAATGGTACATTAAAATCTTAAAATGATACCAAAAAGATCTAAATCTTAGTTTTTAATATGTTAAAAATATAAATATTATGTTTTTTCAAAATAAAAAAAGAAATGAACATAGTACTAAAGTACATTGTAGCAAGTGAAAAATAAAAATCTTTACGTAAGATTTTTGAAATAATTTTTTTTCTCACTACCATCACAATTATATTTGAAATTTGTTTTCAACTGACTTTATAAAAAACTTGTTCAATTTACAAAAGGGAAGAAGATATGTTGATACATTTTTTTACAACTTTTTCTATTATATGGCAATATTCTTTTTCGCTATATTTATTTTTTATGGTATTGTGGCTGACTATCTAACCATGACAAATACCTTGCCCCAGTTCCCTCGATGATGAAAGCAGATATGGGCACTGTAGACCTTGGTACATATTGTTTGTCCCTCCTCAGAGTTTAGTTTAGATAGTTATAAGATTTGCTTTACCGGAAATAATTAGAAAATATTGCTCAGCTCATATATTGGTATATTAAAGACTTGAAATGAAAAAAAAATTAGGTATTTGTTTTTAATCTGTTAAAAATATAAATTTATTACGTTTTCTCTAAATAAACAATAAAAATTAACATTTCCCTACATAGTATCTGAAATAAATAATTTTTTCTTAATTATTTTCACCACTGACTTAGTTTAGATAGTTACTATACCTGTTTGACCGGAAGACAAAAGAATGGAGGATTACTCAGCCCGTAGATTGGCATATTAAAGACTTAAAATGAAAGAATTAGGCATCTTTTTTTAATGTGTAAAAAATATAAATTTATTGTATTTTCTCCAAATTAATAACAGAAATTCATAGTTTCCTTCATAGCATCTGTAAATAAATCATTCATTCTTAATTCTTATCACCACAAACTTTAGGTAGTTACTTGCTTGAACGGGAGCCCAAAGAAAATTAAATTGCTCAGCTCATAGATTGGTATATTAAAAACCTGAAATGAAAAAAAACTAGGTATTTGTTGTAGTGCGTTAAAAATATAAATTTAGTGTTGTTTCCTCTAAATAAATAGCATAAATTAATATTTCCCTACATAGAATCTGTAAATAAAGACTTTATTCCTGATTCTTATCATCACTGGCTTAATTTAGATAGTTACTTGTTTGACCGGAATACCAAAGAAAATAGGATTGCCCACCTCATAAATTGGTTTGTTAAAAACTTGAAATTAAAAATATTAGGTATTTATTTTACTGCGTTAAAATATATATTTATTGTTGTTTCCTCTAAATAAATAACATAAATTAATATTTCCCTACATAGAATCTGTAAATAAATCATTCATCCTTCTTATCATAATATGCGACAAATAACGGAGTGGATATGTATAGTTCTTTACTTTTCGGCGATATTCAGGCGGAAGAAAAATAATGCCAATGGAATTATCCATATTTTACAAACAGTTATCTAAGTAAAAGATGATTTTAAAAGACAATCCTAGATATTACACTATACCGTTCCCAAGAATGGAATAAAATTTTATGTTCAAGGTATTATGAAGTCAAGAAACCTAATGAAAACAATCGTTAAGTTGTAATAATTACGTTTACACTGAAATGGATTTGAAATTTCTAATGGCAACACCAATGTTTTGATCCGAATGTGTTCTTCGTTGTTAAAGAACATTAAGAAGCGTTGGAGTATATCTGTAGCGTAAAAATCACCCAAACTGGACTGACTAGGACCGCTTCATTTTATGAGACCTTTGCTAGATGACCAAAAGTTCAAGGCATATTTTATGATATTTTCATCAAGTTCTTTTTGTGGCATTATCTTATTTTTCATATTATCATTATTTTTAAAAAAATGTTATTGCAATTTTTTGGTCATAAGATGTGAAGTTAAAATTCTCTAATATCCACATTTGGAGATCAATGACAAGAAAAGAGTAATGATAAAATTCACATCCATATTATATTAAAACTAAATATTAATATTTATATGTACAATAGGAAGAGCATTTTATACAGCTCTTTCACCTTTAAAATGAAATTTATTTCGGAAAATATTTGTTTTTAGATTTTCATTCTAATTCAAAAATGATAGAAAACAAATCATAATGGGTAAGGGTATTCATTTTTTTCTTTAGAGGAAGACAAAATAAAAAAAAATAGCAACGCGGATTTCAACCTTTCGCAAACGTCTACATAAGTAAAATAAAATAATTTTTGCCCTTTTCCAATATTTAATTTCATCAAACATTTATTTCCTATACAAAGCAACAAAAATGTGTTAAGACATTTCTCTTGCTATTTTATTATAAACTTTTCATATTTTCTCTTTCATTTCTCTAAAATGTAGCATTTAATTTTGAAGATTTCTAGACAGAAAATACTAAATTTGCATATACCAAGATCAGAAACGAATAATTGTAGGAATTGGAACATAACAAATATTAATATTTAATATTAATTTTCATTCAAAATGCATAACCAGTTAAATTTAATTTAAATTAATATTTTATAAGTTTTTTACGATTTAAATGTAAAACGTTGGAAAGGTTTATGCAGAATATGAATATATATCTTATCTTTGATGATTTTAAATAAAAAATAAATATTTATAAAACATACATTCATATAATTTATAAAACATATATTCATGCTATGAATAAATATATACATTATTGCATTTTTTAAACTTTCCCTCGTGAACTGAATTTGAATATTTCACGACAAAATTAAATAAAACATTGTGTTTTCTTATAACATTAATTAAATTATTCTATTATTCTATTTCAATTCAGGTTCCAGGTCTTAAAACACCTAAAGTTTCATGCAAATATAATGAAATCGTAAAAAGGTGAAATGATGAATATGTAATATATATCTGCTCTATAAATTTCTAGCTTAACGTTTAAATTTCTGTTTTATTGAAAGCATATTTTTCCAAATGAAATTCAAAATAAATAAATCATTTTGCGATTAGAGTGTCATTTCTATGAAATTTTTTTCACGGAATGAATATGTCTTTGCACTTTTAATGATTGAAAAATGATTTTTTTTTTCAATTTTGAAATGTAGAGAAAATTAAATTTTTAATACAGAACTGAAAACCGTGTTTACAAAAAGCATTGGTATTATAAATTTGATGGATATAAACCTAAGATTGACATGACTTATGTTCAGTATTTTATAAAATATGGCGTTTCAGTTGAAAAATGAAGTATTGGTCATGTTTTAATGGTTATAATAATTGTTGGTTGATTTTAATTTGCTATGAGGCTATGATTATATTTGAATACTAGATAGTTTTCTTTTCCTTCAAATGAAATATATTAAATATGTTATCATGTAAATATGCTGATTTGGATATTTTCAATTTTGAAGAACAACTCTATAAAAAGACAGCAATGCTAAACAATTAATACTTTCATTTCACAATTTTTATTAAAGATCTATGTTCAGATTTTAGGAGGGTTTTTTTAATATGTGAAAAATTAAGGCAATGTATAACTTATATACACAAAAATTATAAACCATAATTATGTTGATAAAATAAAAAAAAATTATTCATTAGAGGAAAATGTGCTTCTTTAACTTATAATTAAGTTATGCGATCATGTTAACATAGCGCTTATTTTAATTAATTCTAATAGTTTTACAAGATTTATTCCAAATTATTAATTAATTTCAATAACTCAAAGAATCTGAAAATAATATATACAGTAATATACATCAAACAGCAAGTTTGAATGATGTCTGCGTAATGGCAATATATTATATTTTTCATGTTAGTTAAAACTAAATTTTATTATTGGTTTTTATTCATATTTCGAAATGCTAGATTCAAGATAAATTATGTACTTGCATATAAGGCTATTACAGTTATCAGTTAATAATATGATTAAATTAAAATTTTATTGCTTACTAGTGGCTCCATCTATCAGTGTGGTTTCGGTTTATTTATTTGCAAATTAATAAAGAATTAGAAATAAAGAAGTAGGAAGCAGAAAATCTTTTTTAATCGCCAGTAAAACATTAATTAAAATGTGATTTCTTTAAATATATTACATTCATTGTTTTCCATGTATTTGTCTGTGCTTTATCTGTAGTTTGAGGTCATAGATGAAAAATCTTGCTTTAATTACCGAGAAACAAATCTTTAGAAATGTTCATTATTCTTCAATGATGCATTCTAAACATGATTTTTTAGTGTGTGTTCCAGTGTGAAAAATAAATACTGATCATGTTCTATAAAGGAAATAATAATTGTTGAATGATTTTTACTCTGTATAATGTTGTGACTATAATTCAATGACATTTAAAAAAAATATATTGATTCAAAATGATTGCCGGTTTGAAAGTTTTCAATTTTGAAGAACCCATCCTGCAACAAGAAAACATTCTTAAGTAATTAATATATTCACTTCATAAATTATATCAAAGATTCAAGCTGTAATTTTGCGAATTTTTATATAATTTGAAATATTAAGATAATTAATTGGTACTTATATTTTATGGGAACTTCTATACATGAAACGTATGAGCCATGAATCTGCCGATTAAGTAAAAAAATAAAATTTTACCTATCAAGAAAAATTTACTCTTTCAACTTCTTAAATTCTGTGTTCATGTTAACATTCCGCCTATTTTTGATTAATTCTAATAGCTTCATAAGGTTTATTTTAGGTTATTAATTTCAATAACTCAAAGAATCTGAAAATAATATGTTCAGCATTATAAGTTGACAAGCAAGATCGAATGATGTATGCATAATAGTAATGTTATATATTTCATGTTAGTTAAAATAAAATTTCGTTATAGAGTTTTTACTTATACTTCGAAACTTTAGATTCCCTAGAATTAGCATACTTTCATACAATGATAATACGATTATAAATTACTTGATTCAATGAAATTGTTATTGCTTACTAGTGGCTCCATCTATTAGTGTGATTCTGACTCCTATATTTGCAAATTAGTAGGAAATTAAAAATAAAGAATTAGGTTGTAAATAATATTTTTCAATCACCAGTAGAACATTGATAGAAATGTGTGTGCCTTCTTAATTTATTGCATTCTTTTTATAAGTATTTTATGTGCTTGATCTATAGTTTGAGGGAATAGATGAAAGTTTTCTATAATTTTAACTGATTTTTCATTGAATTTCTCGGGCTTTAATTACCGGGAAACCATATTTAGATATGTTCCTTATTCTTCATTCTAACATTCTTCCTTTCAAACATTCTGAATATTCTTTCTTCTTTGTGTGTTGCAGTGTGTGACCTGTTGGGCGAGGGCATGGCTGCAATATTCGGGCCCCAGTCCACCGAGTCGAGTAGCGTGGTGCAGTCCACCTGCGGGGCGCTCGAAGTCCCCCACATCCAGACCAGGTGGGAGTACAGGCTGAAGCCCAGGAGGCACAACATCAACCTCTACCCGCCCCCGAACGCACTCGGGGCCGCCTACCTGGCCTACGTGAAGGAGAAGAACTGGAAGATGTTCGCTATCCTATACGAAACAAACGACGGTAAGCTCGAAAGTCAAGTGACATTTTAGTTAAAATATGAATGTATACCATTCGTACGATTCTTTTGTACCATTTGTACCACTGCCAAGCATAAAATCAACCTCAATCCTCCCCCAAATCCATTCGGGCCGGCCTACATTGCCTACGTCAAGAAGAAAGACTGGAAAATGTTCGCTATTTTGTACGAAACAAATGACGGTAAGCTCAAAAGCCAAATGACCTTTCAGTTAAAAATATGAGTCTATACCTTTCGTACAATTCTTTTGAACCATCCGTACGACTCTTTTTTACCATTTGTGCGATTCTTTTGTACCATTTGTACAACAGTCACATTCGTTTGTGAGTGCATAACTTACCATGATGAGAATTTCAACAAGAACTATAAATTCTAGAATATGGGAATTAAGGTAACAAACTCAGCCATATATAGACAACCATTAGGTCATTGAAACTGCATTCAAAATACACTCATGTTAATATGGAAATGTTGGACAGAATATTAGGAGAAAAATTAAATGGTGTAACTTTTGAACCTGAATTCAATTATTATGACTAAGCGATTTTAATCAGAATTGAAGCAGGTTGAATTTTCTATGGGAAACCATAATTCTTAAGTACAACATGGAATACTGATTTGGGAATCAATCAATTGAAAGTTGGAGCCACAAAACAAGCCATGTGTAATAATTGACTCAAATTCTTCTACACCTTTTTATTTTTTTATATCTGGTACCAATATTTATTAATAAATCATACATTATTAGTATGGATTTCAATAATGTATGGCACTAGGCATTATTATATATTGCAGGGCTGATTCGAGAGAATTGCTTTCTTAACCTCTAAGTTTTTATCCTTAAGTCAGAACAATTAATAAAGGCAATGTCAGGGCACTGAAATTATCTAGCGAGTGGCGGTACATTAGGAATCTGATAAGTCAATACATTGCTCAGTTCTGGTTGTTGTTACCAATGGGACTTGCCATAGAAAAACTCCTTGATCCCTCAATTTTAGGCCAATGAGCGTCTCTTGCTTCTTGAAGTAGCACCAACTAGGGCCAAGAGTACGACTTAGCTACTCACTCGTCACAAACACTTGCATTGCCCATTTTTACAAGGGGAAATATTCATACTCTTTACAGATAGAACACGATATAATCGAACCCGTGACGCCCAACTCTAGGGGAATACGTGCTCCCCCTATGCGAAGATGTCGGCCATTAAACAGTAATGATGAGATATTAGCAATATTTTCTGAAGAATAGAAAAGAAAGAAATTCATGCATAGCGTCTTCTACAATAAATGCTCCAGAATTATGTAGGTGTGAAAAGTATTATAGCTAAATTTTATGCAAGGATAAATCTGCGAGATTTCTAAACTTTTTTTAGAAGTATTTGGTTATAAGTTTCAATTTCTTTAATATAGTAACGAAGACTCAATTAAAGACACGGATAGTTAGAAACAATTGCGTTTATTAGCACCAAGCAACTCGCTGGAGAACAGGATGAAGAAATGAGTAGAACTCGGCTTTTATACATTTGGAGAACATTCGAGAATCATCTCGTTCGAATGGTAAAGAATGTTCTAGAATTATCTCGATTTTAGAGAAATAATAAGAACAATTTTAAGTTAAAAATCCAGTCTTTGGATAAAATGCGCTGGCCAGAAATCGAACCAGAAAACAAAGGATTTCAACCCAATGCTTGCCAATCGAGCCATGGTGAATCATAACAGGCTTTCTTTTTGCGACAATATCGATGTTGTCGTTTCTATCCAATTTTTGAAAGAATGTTATAGGTAATTTTTTTTCGAATTACGTAATGTATGAAGAATGAGATCTTTAAGAATATTGTTACTGCTAACAAATAATGATTACTAATTTGTAGAACATAACTGCAATTATATCTTAAGCAATTTTCAGACATTTTGCATTTTTGTATTTTTGAAAGCTTATTTTTTTTTTCCTTATATTTCAAATCCGTATTGAAGGTTTTTCAATGTCCCTCTGATTATATTTTAAGATAAATATGAGTTCCCAGAATAATTGGATTTTTTTTTTTTGCTTTGACGTCAAAGGAAAGTTAAAAAGGGTGAGCTAGATTTATGTATATGGGAAATAATTAATGTAATTTGACATTAATAAATCTTTTTTTTTCATTTCCAACGCCTTAACGCAAGTTGAATTTAATAGAAAAGTCAATAATTTGATAGATGAAACAATTAAACGAGATTAGAATAAAATACACAGCATCGAAACACAACAAAGTGTTAAGCTTGATTTGTAAATTTTTATATAATTTGATATAAAATTACGTTGTGTTATGATAATTAATTATCGGTGTAATTAAATTAATCAATGGAATTCATTTGATAATTTTAAATTAATGAAACTAATTAAATGTTTGAAAATTATTTCTCAAACAGTGTCTATTCCAATTCCTTCTTCCACGTTGAGTATTTATTGTATCAGCTATAAATTCACATCTTTACAAACATGAAACGAATAAAAATAATAAAATAATAGCTCATGATTTTTTTAAAAAATCAAAAAAAGATATTTAATTAACTAACATTGCTTAATCTCTAAGATCTTATTAAAAGTATCAAAAATCAAATATGCCGGGGTCCTGGCATAGAGGTAGCATGCCTTCCAATATAGCTGGGCCTCCTGACTTCGAATCCCAATTCGGGCCAGGTTGTTCGTCAGTGTTCTATTTGTAAAATGTATGAATCTGCCGTATAAAAAGGGTTTGTGCAAGCAACTGTGAGGAGTGAGTAGCTAAGTTGTTCTGCTGGCCCTAATTGACGCTACTTCAAAACAAGAGAAGTTTCTTTCGGCTTAAAACTCGCTAATGCCTCGGCGAAGCTTGTCTATGGCAAGTGTCTACAGCAACAACAAAATTAATTATAATTTTAAATTTAATTTTCTTCTTTGTAGAATTATGTACTGTTTTTTGAGTCAAAACATTGAAGAACATATCACAACGCTTTTTTTTAAATTCAGACCATTGTACTATAATTTAAATCCTTTGTAAAGCAAACTTCATTTAAAATAAAATCTTTCACAACAAAATAACTTGTAATTATTATTAATCGGATTTAATTATTTAAAATGTCATTAAAATCTGTAATAAATTTAATACGGAGACATACCACCAAACCATTTTTCCATTTTATAGCTAAGTCATATTCTTGGCCCTATTTGGAGCTACTTCAAAACAATAGATGCTCCCTTCGGCATAAAACTGGCTGATGAATCATCAAATCTTGTCCTTGGCAAATGCCACTAATAATAACAGCAACAATAAAATTAATTAAAGTTTTAAATTTAATTTCTTGAATTCGCTAGTTCAGAAACATTTACTGTTTTTTGAATCAAAACATTGAAAAAAACATAACACAATGTATTTTTTAAGTGTAAACCATTGTACTATAATTTAAATACTTCGCAAAAGCAAACTTTATTTAAAATATAATCTTTCGTATAAAAAGGACCTGTAATTATTACTAATCGAATGCAATTATTTGCAATTATTGAAAATGCCATTAAAATCCATAACAAGAGACTCTCCTTTCGGCTTAAAACAAGATGAGGCCTCGTGTGCTTAAAACTGGCTGATGTCTTTCAGTACCAATAATAATAACATCAATAACAAAATTTATTATGGTTTTAAATTTAATTTCATTTAAATTCTCTTTAGCAGAAACATTTACGGTTTTCTAAGTCAAAACATAGAAGAACATAACACAATTTTTTTAATACAAACCATCGTACTATAATCGTTAACCTCGTAAAGCCTCGTCAAGTAATCTTAATTTAAAATAAAATCTTTCAAATCAAAATTACTTGTAATTATTATTAATTGTATGTAATTATTTGTAATTATTAAAAATGTCATTAAAATCCTTAACAAACTTCATACAGAGACATATGACTAAACCCTTTTGCCGTTTTTTCCCTAAGTCATGCTCTTGGCCCTAGTTGGCCCTATTTCAAAACAAGAGATGCTCTTTTCGGCTTAAAACTCTTTGATGCCTCAACAAAGCTTATCCATGGCAAGTGCCACTAATAATAACAACAACAACAAAATTAATTATAGTTTTAATTTAATTTCGTTTAAATTCGCTTTAGCAGAATTTACTGTTTTTTGAGTCAAAACATTGAAGAACATAACTCAATTTTTTTATTTATATACAAAGCCTTGCACTATACTCGTTAACCTCATAAACCTTCGTCAAGTAAGGTTAATTTAAAATATATTCTTTCGTGTTAAAATTGCTTGTTATTATTATTAATTGTATGTAATTATTTCTAGTTATTTAAAACGTCATTAAAATCCGTAACAAATTTAATACAAGGACAAACCAACAAAACATTTTGCCATTTTTTCAAAATAAAAGACCATAAAATTCTATTTGTCCCAAAAAGGAAGCCGAATTTCACTTAATGGCAATTCCATAAATATAATGTCGCTCTGTCTGGTAATAATACTAATACAATGGAATTCCCCATCACAAGAGAAATGCACTTATCCTAAATACCAGAAGACAAAACACATTTCTCCAATAAATATAGAATTATTGGAAAATGTATGGTAGCTGACATGGCGGAATGGATGGGAAACATAACAAACTCCTTACTTATGATAATGCGAATCTCCAGGAAATGGCCGTCGTTTATCCCAGAAAAATGAAGTCTTGCACTTTCCGAGAGAGGGCAAGCAGGCTGCAATCATCAATAAATTAACTTAACTGCAAAAGTGCAATTTTGATAACGAATGTGATATCGAAAGTTGTAGCAGACGCTGCAAAACTGTGCAATTTAGAGAAAAGATGCAATATATTATTTTCGGGAGGCTTATATCAGAAAAGTAATTTGGGATGAACGGATATTTTTTTATGGATGAAAATTTCATAAAATTAGTATCTGAAGTTGAGGGGAATTACTTTTTCTTGAAAGAATAACGCAGGTACTTAATCACTTTTGTGAAGTAAGTAGAAGGGAAAATTTATCTTTTTTTATTAGAAGCGTTTAATTCGAAACTTCTTTGAAAGGCAATATTTTTCTCCCTCTCGTTTTCCATTAAGTGGAAATATTTCCATTTTTCTTTTTATGGAAATGCAGTAGAGAAATTGGGATGAAACTTAAGTTAAATTTGTGGTATTATAAAGTGTATCATTTAATTTTAATATCTGCAGGACAATTTTATTTATTATAGTCTGTTACTTTTTATTATTTATTTCCTTTTCGTCGGAAGAAATAATTCTTGTTGACTTTTACTATTTATTATAAGACTGGTATGGTAAAAGTTTTGATAAAATATAAGTTTACCAATCATAGATCATCTTTGAAATACTTTAATTAAAATTAAATTAATTAAAGTGAGAATTAAAAATAATTGTATATGGGCTATAATACTATCGGAGCATTATTACATTCAGTTAAATCAATAGAAATAACTACTTATTAAACAAAAAAGAAACTGGAGAGACTGAAGAGCAATAAAAGGTTAGTAATTAATGGTCTATTTATAAAGTTATAAATAAATTCCGAACTCCAAAGTACCCTCATTTATTCTTTAAAAAATTGTTAATAGTCACAGATATATTGATGAGTTCTTTCTGATTATTCCTATATGCAAGAATATAATTTCGTTGTAGATCACAATTTTATTGCGTTTTCGTACAATATTGTAGTCACTAAACAAATGTAAATTACACAAATATTCAATATAATTATCTAAATAATTGCTCTATACAAGTAAAGATATTCAAATGATTGTAAACTCATTTAGTTGCCATCTAATTTAATGACATTTTTCATTAATAATTTGAGTATTAAACATAAAATTCTGTACAAAACGTACATCATATACGAATCACGACTTAATGACTAAGAATAAATAATATTTAAAATTGCACCAATTGGTGAAAGTGGAATAATTACACCAATTAAAACTATACCGATTACTTGGGCAGGATCTGACGAAATTGATTGAATTTCTGTACTGTCAAAATCAGTTCATGTAGCTATTTTCAAAAGAAGTATTTTGATCAAGGACAGAATTTGAAGATCTAAATTTTTATATTCAAAATCTTAACACCCACATATTAACTATTTAATCATTCACCACATATCCACAGTTTACACTTTGTGAAACAATGAAAGAAAATATAGGGAAGACTTGAATTCAAATATAAAAATATAAAAGAATTGAAAACATAGTTTCATAAATCCATATTTATTTTTTATTTAATCATTATTTTTAATAATAAT